>CM046444.1:32557592-32920092 GCA_025506515.1 Flaveria trinervia
ATAGAAACATTTCGTCCGGAACAGTGACAAAACTCAACCAAGAGAACTGAAATTTCTCACTCCCTCACCACTGCCAGCTAAATACCAAAAAATGATTGCTTTGTTAATCAAATGCATCACAAATTTCCTTCCCTGCATCACAGACTTGCTACATAAACCGACAGCATTCGTATCAATTAAATTTTGATACTTACATCATGTTTCTGTAGAATCTGACTTTTAGATGACTTTGACTTACGAAAGTCAGACATTCCATGAATAGAATATAAAGTAAGAACCTAAAACAGTGATTCTGCCATTGCTGAAAACTGAAGCCAATGTCCAAAACAAAGAAGCAAATCAATGAATCAAAAATGTATTCATATGTATAAATATCTGCTGCACTCTTTTAAATTCTCTACAAACAAATACAACACTCGAATCCATACACAGATCATCCTACAATCAATTGCTATGACTGAACAATAAACCAAAACACCAACGAATCACTTGAATCAAATTATCACAGGATATCTTTGGATTTTTGGCAGGCAAAAAGAATTGATGAATTGTAATCCTACATGACCCTGCAACTAAACTTTATTTTGTGCAATGAGCATCAGTACCTTGTTGAACACAATGTGTATACCCAAGCCCATGAAGGTACCTCCTAATTTCTTTTGAACTACTATTGCTAGCTTGTAACAGTCTTTCATCTTCCTCATAGATCAAATATGGAGCTTCACCTTTCTTTCTTGACAACAACTTCTTTGCACCTTTTAATACATGATACTCCCAACCCTGAACATCTATTTTCATTAGCAACACACGTTCTTTCTCCGAAATCACTTGATCCAGTGGAACTGATCTTACTTGAAGTTCAACTTCTTCATTCGATTTAAAAGCCATCTTCGCACCAGCGGCTGAAACCGCACTGTTGTCTAGCCTTCCAACCAACTGTAAAAAATCCAAACAGCCCAATCAACCTTAATACAACATCAATAAAAGTAAATAAAGATCAGTCCAATTAGTTAAACCACACAAAACAATACAGAATCACACACGCAATTAACTTCCTTCCATCGAAATCAACAGTCTTTCGATAATCAAGATCACACCTTGTGAAATGAAATGTTCCCAACACGATCAGAAGTAGCAGCTTCAAAAACATGAACCAAATCACCAACCCGATTGAAATAAATCCCATTACAAATACTCTGCAAATTCTCAAACACCGGTTCAAACGCATAAACCCTAAACCCCATCACCGCAGCAGCAAATGTCGCCATCCCCACATTCGCCCCAACATCAACAAAAACTCCCATTTTACCATCACCCTTCATCTTCTCCAAAAGCTCCTGAACCGTAGCAGAGATATCGGGTCGCCTGAACAGCTTTCCCTTCAGGATCCGAACGATGTTCTTATGGGGCTTATCGGGTAGGGTTCCGAAATCGGATAGAGAGTAGATGAATGGGTATTTGACACCCTCGACTAGATTGCGATAACTGGGTGGGATTGAGGTGAGTTGTAGCAATCGAATGGTTGGATTAGTGAAATGGGGAGGTTTACTAGGGTTTTGAAATTAAGGTTAGCGTTTGATGAAGTGATGGTGTGAGAGCAGAGGTATAAGAAGGTGAGGAGTGTGATGGAGGTGGTGAAGAGGAGGAAGAGGGTTTTGGGGGTGGTGATTTTGATGGATCGGTCTTTCTTCCAAGCATTTGCCATGGAAGATTGGGAATTTGATTAGGGTTTTGATGAAGAATACTGTTTAGCAGGTGGAAAAATTGGATCTTGAGAGACGGTATGAGTGAGTGAAGTTTTCTTTGGATCTTGGAGAATGGAGAGTTGTCGTGGTACTCTGGATATTGTATTTGTTATATTACATTACAAACTAGGGTATAAAGTTTTAAATAATAAAATTATATATATATGAGATTAAAAGTTGAAAAATAAAAAATTAGAGAAAAGAAACAAAAACAAATTCAATTATCGGATAAAGAAAGCAAAGTAGGAAAAATAAATAATAGTAATAATAATTTGCATTTTAAAAACTAACTAGGATTTTAACCCGTGATTCATGGCGGGACGGAAAAACCTAATTCTAACAAAGGCGGTTGAAATCCCTTTTAAATATCAAAACACATTATTAATCCGTTATAAAAACACAATCTTGTTAATGCATCACATGAATAAATAAATTAGAGATCTCATAAAACAAAATAGTTCCATCAATAACAACTAACTACCAATATAATTATTTACTATCAACAATTTCTAAAATCCAGCTCTAACTTATTTTATAGTTTGAAGTTGGAGAACCAATCGGATTTCTTTTGAACCGGTAAACCACAATGGCTGGCACACTTGGTTTCCACTTGTGCCTGTTCAGAACCATAGGAGGGAACAAATCTTATTATTTCCATTTGCCAATTAATAGTCCTCACGGTTACAACTATTTTCTTAAGAAAATCAAGCATAACTAAGAGCCTAAGACTTTTGAAAACTTAGTCATTGAGGATAAGCTCTAACAACCAAACTTCAACTTCAAAATACAGATGTAAAAGTGACGAACCTGTGAATAGAATCATATCCGACCTTCTAGGATGTTTCAAGTAGAAAGAATCGTACTGTCATACCCTCGTTGATCAAGTACAAGCTGTGACGGTAGCGATATGATGATGTACTACTGATAGGCGACAGCACCACCTACTGTCATAATCAAAGAAAACCAAAGTCAAATATCACCACCAGCTCAGATTACGCAAAGCCATGCACCACCACCGCCACCATGACTGCGTGGCCACAGCCTCATCGCCGGACACCTACACCAAACCAGAGCACCAAATCGGACCTGAAGCGGTGACAGTCGATGACAACAAATCACCACACCACCGCCAAGTAAGAAACAACCAATAACTACAAAGCGAAAACCCAAAGGAAACGAAGGGGAGAAAACGACCACCGCCATCGTCACGGCCTCTCCACGGTCAGATCGCGCCACCTACACGAAATCGGATTCGACATATCACCACCAACTAACAGACGGCCAGCTACACCAAATCATACCTATGGCGCCTAAGATCCGCCATAACACATCACCACAAACACCACAAGATCGAGACAACCAGCACCAGTGCCCGGCGGCGACAATCTTGCCACAACATGGATGGGGTTTTGGAGCTACACTGGAGCTAAAGGGGAGAGTAGAGACTGGAGTTGTACAGGAGGCATAGGCACATGTACCATTGGCTCTAGTATTTCGCACTCCTAACACAAAGTTGCCAAAATCAAAATTTCCAAAAAAGTTACTGTAGCACGGACGTTGGTTTTTAATATGTAGTATAATTAGTGATAAAGATTTTGTAAATAAACCAGAACCACTAGTATTCTTAGTTACTTAGTAACAAAGATCTTTAGCTACATTTAGATTTTTTTTTCCTCTCTAAAGTTGCTAATGGGTTCAATATTTTAATCTATGATCTTGAAATTGAATCTAAACCCAAAATCCCCTTGAGACATTAAACCAATGCCTCATTTTAAACATGATACTCATTGTATTCGTGTATCTGGAGGTTCTGAAACTACTTGATTATTTTGTTATACCTTAAAACTAATTTGATGAACCGGGGTTTATTTAACAACTTTTGCATTAAGATAAAATGACAAAAAAGTGATGGCTACAATAAATATAACAAACAAAATTATACTAACAACAATATTCGATAATAATTATTGATGGGCCTAAGATTTTAGAGGACGATGAAAGAAATAACATGTGATAATTCTAATTAAAGCTTAAACTACCTGTTGTTGATTGTTTAAATATGTTAGTATGAATATTTTGCATTTTATTCTGTCACTTAAATTTGCAATGATATCTATCATAAGGGATATGATAGAACTACTCAGTTAGAGTAGATCTACTCACCCCTACTTGCATCAAGTAGTGTTTATATATGTATCAAATCCATTTTCTCTCATCCACGACCAAACTTATTCGATGCTTGAAACCAGTGCCAATTACATACAGGGTTTATTTGTAAACTGAACAACATAAAAATCAATTTAGATTACCAATATACTAGGATTTGTAATTTTACATTCCATCCGGTCATGCTCCATCTATAAAGCCCAAATAACAAATTCATTTTTAGTTACCTCGTATCGAAATATAATAAAAATAAATAACTTAAGTTAGTTCCGGCCAACCGCCCCTAAACACATTTGTGATTTCAGAAAGTCTTGGTTCATTTAGTTTTCAAGATAAAATTCACTAAAATACAACTTCAAACATCATATTCAAACTCTCAAAAACAACACAATACAATACAGACTCCTCATTCAACTAAGATACACAAATACATATTTGGTACCTAGCACTTATCAAAATTGTAAATCTAAGTAAAAATGTTGCATTTTAAGGATCTTTTGATGATCATTATAATACACGTACATTAATTACATGTAATCATGACATAGAAATGAATCAGAGAAGGATAATATACTTCTTTCCCTTTTCAGAATTTCATCATGCTTTCTTCTCCATATTCCTCTCAAGCTTCAACTATAAATCCAAAACAAATTGGTGTCGACTTCATTTGTGAATCATGTTTTTCCCTTTTTTCTTAATTTCCGGTTACAGATCTGTAAATATGATGTTGGCTTCTTCTCCAAATTGGAAGTAATGCAAATTCTAGAAAATTGTCGCTTTTAGGGTTTTTGAAACCAGATCCAATCTTGTTCTTATGATGCATCAAGAGGTAGAAATTGGAGGTTGGAGATTGATGAAGCAAAGTTTACTAACGATTGGAATCAAGAACAAATCTATGGTTTCTTCGCTCGGCAAATTTGGGGAGGACGGTAAATCATATTATCCGATACGTCTAAATTGGGTAATTATTACCTGTGTGTAGTTTTATTTGGGTCACTTAGTTTAGGCGGGAAATGTGATGTTAAGAAGGTATTTGATGGTGACATGTGGCATCACATGTAAACATTTATTAGTATATATATTCTAATTACCAAGTTGTATTATGCATAAAGTAAAAGCAACTATTTTTAATTTTAAACCCAATACATTTATATTTTTATAATTTAACTTTTTTTTATCTTTACTTTCAACTTTATTTTTTATTTTCATAAATATTTCATTTTACATTTTACTCTAAATTTTGAGTGTTAACATACCGTAAGGCGTAACATTCACGCGTGGTTCAATGTTGTTACGCCTATTTTTTCCGTTTAACGGCCCCGTTACAACGTGCAAGCCTAGATAAATTTATTAGTTATTTACAATTTAGCCCTAATATTTTTCTACTTTCAATTATACTTTTCATATTTTATAATTTTTTGTTTTACGCTTCGGTCTAACGCAAGTTAACACACCGCAGTGTCGGTGTGTGGTTCAATGTTTTTACGCTTATGTTTCCCTGTTTAACACCTATATTGCAATGTGCTAGTTGTGTTTGTGTGTGCACGTGTATATATATATATATATACACACACACACACACACTAGCATAGTATCCTGTGTAACACACGGGTTGATTAAATAATATGTGAAATAATTTGTAATAAAAATTTAAAATTATAAATGATATTTGTAAATAAGATATGATTGAGTTAAGATAAATAAGTAGTTTCAAGTAAAAACAATAATAATATCAATTAAAAATTTTATTTTATAAGATTGTGTTTTTTAATTGTTTTCTTAAACATTCTGGTTTTTTTATTTTATTTTGAAAATATAATTTGCTATGAAAGTTAGAAAAAATGGTATTAAAATACTTTAAAGTGTATTTTATTTCTTAAGCTTAAATTTGTTATATATTTTTAAAGTGTATTTTTCATTATAATATCAAGTTTTTAAAATTTTACAATATCAAACATTTTTATTTAGAAAATTTTTAAAGTGTATTTTATTCTTAAGCTTAAATTGTGTCATATATTTTTAAAGTGTATTTTTCATTATAATATCAAGTTTTTAAAATTTTACAATATCAAACTTTTTTATTCAGAAAATTTTTAAATATTATAATTACTACATATATACTTTTATTATTTATAAGAGAGATAGACAGGATAATAGAAATGAGAATACTTAATATGTTGACATGTGGGATAAAAAACTTATTTTATTACAGGTTATAGATATATATGGTTTTTGATAGATGGTCGCTAACATAATAGGTAGGTGTAGGTGTGAGTACCATGGTTTTTGTGAATCTAAAGATCGCAATCAGGAATTATCAGTGTTAATTCAGAGTCAAATCAATGTTTGCGGAATTAACATTAACTTTGTTTAATTGTTTTTTTATAAATTCAATATCAACAATAATAATTAATGATTAAGACAAACACAATAAGAAGAACACAATTAATAATCAAACAAAAAGATTTAATTCAAATGTATTTCATTAAAACATGATAATGATTATAGATGAATAAACAATGAATGAATTGTAGATACATGTGTACCTAGTTTAGGAACTTAATGTAAAATGTATTTCATGTCTTACATCTATGTAATTGAATGGGCATGTGTTAGGATCAGTGATCTAAGTTTGATTAATTAGAGTAGATTGCAGCAGAATTTGAACAATGAATTAGACAATTCGCAAGAACACAATTGATATTCAATGAAAAGTAAACGGTTATAGAGAGAGAATTCTGCAAAAGGAATATTCATTCATATGCTTTCATGGTGGTTGAATGTCACACGTTACAACTAGGTCAACATTCCTTATATAGGGAATGTGACGTCTGCTGATGTCACTTGATAGTGACATCTAACAGAATTATACAAACTACTGAAACTATGCAAACTACTGAGAATGTTCTCAACTACTGATTACATCTCAGTGAATGCTAAGTACAAAAACATAAAACTACTGAACTAAAACTACTGAAACTATAAACTACTGAAATGTAAATTACAAGTACTGAAAAGGAAAACCATCACAACTACTGAAGTTAATAATTTTAGCTGTTGTGACAACTACTGATCACTTTGGTCTTCGGTCTTTGTCTTCAGTCTTTGTTATTCAGACTTTTACTTTCAGACTTTGTCTTCAGCTGATAGCTTCAGACTTTGTCTTCAGTACTTTACTTTTAGACTTTGTCTTCAGTAGAAGTCTTCAGATCTTGTCTTCAGACTTTGTCTTCAGTACTTTACTTTTAGATTTTGTCTTCAGTAGAAATCTTCAGATCTTGTCTTCAGACCTTGTAATCAGCTGATGTCTTTAGCTGTTGTGATCTTCTTCAGCAGTTGCAATGTGTGTGGGACTTAGAGGTTTTTCTGATCAGGCACATTGGTTCTTTTGGTCTAACAAACTCCCCCTGAACCAATGCAGCCAAAACCTCTAAACTTATTGATGATCCCACTTATTCTTGGCAGAAACACCCTCTTGATCAGCTTCAGAGGTAATCAGTTAAGCACAGGCGGGAAAAGGATTCTAATATTTTGATTGGCTAAGTATGGAAGGGAACTCTGTCTTGGGGAAACTGGACACAGAGTCTTATCCCAACCATGAAACCTAATTCCCATTAATGAGTTTGTAAGACTCACTAGCATAGGCCTCAAGGAGAACAACTTGTTCCTCCTTGGTGAGTTCTTCTACTTCTCCCTCAAAGAAGAACTCTGGGCCATAATACTCAGACAGATATCTCACTGTCTTCCCATTCTTTAACTAGACAGTTGTGATCTCTCTGTATGCAAATTCATCAGGGTGAGAGCCTTCTAACAACAACTGGAGTTCACTCTTCTGAAGATCTTCAAGTCTTTTATATAACAATCCCTTCTTGATCATTTTGTTCTCAAGAATAGATTGAGGGGTTGTCTTGGAGTTGTGAGCTCTCTTGAATTCTTCAATTATCTCCCAGGGTAAGACTACCATGGCCAACATAATTACAGCATTCAAAGTCTTTTTCACTTGGCCATGATATCTACTAGGTATGTTCTTCTTATGAATTCTAGAACTTACCCTGGGGTCTGGCCAAATCCGCACTCTTTCTCTTTGATGTTGAAAAGTATGTCTAAGAGTGTACAACCTCAGAGTTTGTTTCTTCATTTCTTGAATGGATGAGGACTGAGGGAAGTCCTTGTCAACCATCTTGAGAAATTGCTCATCATGCTGCTTCTACTGTTCTGCTTCTTCAATCTTTACTTTCACCATCTGCATTTGCAAGTCAGGTGTAATCACTTGTTGACTTCTGTGCTCAGGTGATTTAAGTTTGAGAACAGCAGAGATTGGCAGACTATCTTCATCATCATCCTCTTCTTCATCTTCTTCTACCCTCAACACCCTTCTCCTCCTTCTAGGTGTATCACTGGGTAAGGTTTGAGGTGGTTTTTGGGGTAAAGGGATTGGTTTTGTGGGTTGAGTTGTGGGTGGTTTTGGATTCGGGATAGATTTGGGAGATTTTAGAGATGAGGGTTGTTTTGAGTGGGAGTATGAGAAGACTGATCTAGCATTTTGGTGGTGAGTTTGGCTTTGGAGAGCTTTGCCATTTCAGTTCTCTTCCCAGCACCTGCTTCATCCAGTGCTTTGATGATCAACCCTTTATTGTAGCCTCTAACAGAGCAGATTTTCTTGGTTATCTCCAAGATACTATCTCTGGACCAAGACTTTATCTCTATCAATGATCTTCTAAGGTATTTGGCAATAAATCTGATCATTATCTCCAATCTTTCCCTTTCCAACACACTATAACCAGCCCATCTTGCTTGAATCTCTTCTATTTCTAGCCTTTTGATCTCAGTATCTAATGTGGTTGTGTCATGACCTTGTCTAAAGAGCTGATCTATAATTTTATCCATGGATCTGCTGTGAGCTTCATCAGCATCTTTGACAAGATCTTCTAAGGATTTTTCTTCATCAGATTTTGACTCAGTACTTTTCTTCTTTTATATGTGATCAGCTGATCTTTCTTCTCTTTATCTATGCTCAGCTCTTGCACTGTGATCAGCTGTTCTGAGATCAGTTCTTTCTCCAACTCCTTCTCTTTTTCAGGGTCTTTCTCATCATCAACTCTTTTCTTTTTCTTTTCTTTCACTGCCTTAGACTTAGTAGTCTCCCCCTTTTTGGTTGCATTGGGATCAGGGGCTTGGAAGGCAGAAAGAGACTTATGAACAACATCATCAATGAGGGTTTGTAGATTTGAGAAGATCCTCTCATCAATGGCTTTATGGACAATCTCAGTAATGATGGGAGTGATGAGAGGTAAGGAGTATTGAAAGGTAGCAACCATCTGCTCAGAGGGGTTCTGTCCCTGAGAGGTGGTGCCAAAATCAGTGGCTGGTGGCTCAGTTAAGTGTGTAGACGAAGTGTTGGTGAACCTTCAAATGAAGGTGCCATCTGTGGGGTTATTGGGGTAGATGGACTTTGATCCTGAGACATTTTGGCTAGCAGCTCTTTGAGTCTGCTCATCTCATTCTCGAGGATGGTATTATGGGCTAAGACATCATAGAAAAAGCCCAGGTCATCATCAGTCTTTGCTGAATCATCTGACCTCCTGATTGAATCAGGATGTACATGCCCTGAGTGTAGATCAGTATAAGCATGTGCCCCTTGTTCTTGGTACTGGGGACTTCCTGCCTCAGGACTATGTCCTTCATTGGTAGTTGCCTCTGGTGAGGTCTTAGATGTGTTACCAACTTCATCTTGATCATTTGCTGAATCAGTAGAAGTGGCAGCCTGACCAGATGTTCTAATCTCCTCTTCTACCCTTGGAGATTGAACATTGTAACCCCTGTGCAGTGGGTTATGAGAAGCATTTTGGTCCTCCCCCTCAATGGTTGAGGTATTCCCAGTGTTGATTGGTTTCTGGGGAGGGGGTGAGGAATGCAACTGACTCAGCACTTTAGCAACTATAAGTGTTGGGCTTTGAGGGGTGGTTGCATGTGGAGATTGGTCAGAAGCAGACTGCACCCGGGGTGAGAGGTGCTCTTCAATGGTAACCTTCTCAACTGAGATAGGTTCCAGTAATGTGGGATCCCCTAATTTGGTTGCAACAGGATCCTGTTGATAGGATACTTGTGCGGCTTCAGCAGGTTGAGTCTCTGACATAACTGGGGGGTTAGAACCACTATGTGTTTCTTGTATTTGTGGTACAGGGGCATCCTCAGGGGACTCATCTCCCTGAGTAGCCTTTTTGGGTTTTTGGATTTGGGTTTGGTGGGGACTTTGGATCTGGAGGTGGAGGCTGTGGGTTCTCTTGCTTGGGTTTTAGCATCCGGGCGGCCCGTTTTAGAGTAGGGTCTGAGTTATGTCTGGAGTATACCTCAGCTAAATCAGCTGGAGCAGGGACTCCAAGACCAACAATGCCATCAGATTTTAATTGATTCAAAATTATGGCCATCAGAAACCTGGGATAAAGTAGCCATCTGTTTACCACAGGTTTCTGAGCCAGATCCTTAAGTTCCATGAACACTATCTCAGAAAAATTTAGATTTTGGCGTTCAAAGATAGAGTACAATACTTGTTGCCATCATGAAGACATCTGATCCTAAGAAGATGTCTTTAAAGCAAGGCAGACATTCACCATGTGGAAGATAAGTCGTTCAGCATCATGGAAGTGCTTTTTAAGAATGGTTGTAGCACTTAAGTCGCCTTCATACCCATTGTTGATGAAAGACATATCAGTGGTGCCTTTCGGGTATTCTTTAGTATAGGTGCCATCATGCAAATTTAGGGTTTTGTGAATGATGTCGGGGGTGATTAGCACCTGTTTCTGGTTGACCAAGACTGGAGAGTGATTTGGCTATCATTCTCACCAGTTGTTACAGAGACGTTGTTCCAGAATTGGGTTAAGGAATCAGGGTATATGGTAGGATTCAGAAGAAAGGTTGTTTGGTATTGGGAATCCACCATAAGATCGATGGCATTATCAAACTTGTTCCAGAAGGCCGATTTTGAAAGGTAGGCAACACAGTTGTGTCGGGGTTTGAGTTTCATGGTCGCCATTGTTGAGAGAGAAAAGGATTGAAAACGGCTAATGAAACGTTTGGCTATAAGTGCAGGTATTTATAGGTTAAGAAAAGGCTGAAAAGAAAACGAATGAAAGTGTTGGTGTTGTCATCAGTTGTTATGAAAACAACTGAAGGCTTGGTTTTAACTATCAGACGTTTGAAAACAACTGAAGACTTGGTTTTAGTCATCAGTAGTTGTGAAACTACTGAAAACCTTGTTTTTGTCTTTAGGTGTTGTAAACAACTGAGAACTTGGTGTTAGTCATAAGTAGTTGTGAAACTACTGAAGACATGGTTTTGTCATCAGTTGTTGTAAACAACTGAGAACTTGGTGTTAGTCCTCAGTAGTTGTGAAACTACTGAAGACATGGTTTTGTCATCAGCTATTTAAGGTGAAACAACTATTTGTGGAAACGACTGAAGAGAAATTTCTCATCAGTAGTTTTCGTCAATTCTTAGCTTTTCAGCTGTTTAATACTGTCCTCAACACTTACTCAATAGACTTTTTAACTGTTTTCAGTTGTTTCATAGGACATCAGTACTTAGCTGTTTTTACTGACATCAGTAGTTATAACTACATCAATAGTTGTAACTGCATTAGTTTCTTTTAACAGAATCGGTACATATTGTGACATGTTTACTAATGATCATCGGTACTTGTTTACTGAGATCATCAGTAGTTGTCACTTATTCTAGCTGCAGCATGCCAAGCCTTAACACAAGGTTTTGGAAAGTTGATCCATCCAAAGGCTTAGTAAATATATCTGCAAGCTCATCAGCACTTGGCACAAACTTTGGATCAATAAGACCTTTTTCAAAACAATCCCTAATAAAATGGTGTCTGATCTCTATATGTTTGGTCCTAGAATGCTGGACTGGATTCTTGACAATGCACAGAGCTGAAGCACTATCCATTAATAATGGAGTCTTAGTCTCTGTAATGCCATAATCCAATAATTGATTCTGAAGCTAGAGTACCTGAGATGTATAACTTATAGTAGCAATGTACTCTGCTTTAGCAGTGGATGTAGCAACAGATGTTTGTTTCTTACTCTACCAAGAAATCAAACAGTTGCCTAGGAATTGACATCCACCAGAAGTTGACTTTCTGGTTAACTTACACCCTACATAGTCACTATCAGAAAAAACAACTAATTTGCAAGAGTGTCCAGTGGAATACCAAAGACCTAGAGATTGTGTACCTTGCAGATATCTAAAGATCCTCTTGACTACAATCAAATGAGACTCTTTAGGAGCAGCCTGAAATCTAGCACAAACACAAGTTGCAAACATGATATCAGGTCTAGAAGTTGTTAAGTACATCAAGGACCCAATCATACATCTGTAAAGTGTTTCATCAACAGCTTTACCTTTCTAATCTACATCCAGTTGTGTGGTGTTGCACATGGGAGTAGAACAAGGCTTACAGTTTTGTAAATCAAACTTATTCAAAAGATCTTTTGTATATTTTGACTGATGAATGAAGGTTCCATCAGCCTTTTGTTTGATTTGCAAGCCTAGAAAGAACTGTAATTGTTGGACCAAAAGAACCAATGAGCCGGATCAGAAAAACCTTTAAGTCCCACAGACGTCACAACAACTACTGAAGACCACAACAGCTGAAGACAACAGCTGATTACAAAGTTTGAACACAAGTGCTGAAGACAAAGTCTGAAGACAAGTGCTGAAGACAAGTCTGAAGACAAGTGCTGAAGACAAAGTCTGAAGACAGTGCTGAAGACAAAGTTTGAAGACAAGTGTTGAAGACAAAGTCTGAAGACAAGTGCTGAAGACAAAGTCTGAAGACAAGTGCTGAAGACAAAGTCTGAAGACAAGTGCTGAAGACAAAGTCTGAAGACAAGTGCTGAAGACAAAGTCTGAAGACAAGTGCTGAAGACAAAGTCTGAAGACACAAGTGCTGAAGACAAAGTCTGAAGACACAAGTGCTGAAGACCAAGTATCAGACGTTGTCACAACAGCTGAAGAGGTCTTCTTCAGTAGTTGTGACGGTTTACCTTTCAGTAGTTTTATGTTTTATCTGTTCAGTAGTTTGACACAACAGCTGAAGAATACTTCTTCAGTTGTTGTGCTCATCAGTAGTTTTATATTTTTCAGTAGTTTTGTAAAACGACTGAAGAGCTGTTCTTCAGTCGTTGTAGTTTCAGTAGTTTCTTATCAATAGTTTCATATTTTGTACTTAACACTCTGATATGTTCTGAGTAGTTGTGAACATTTCAGTAGTTTGTTAAGAGTTAGTTATTTTTGTAAGAGATCTTCCAGTTGTCACTTTCCCGTGATAACAGCAGCGATTGCACTCTATATAAGGAGTGTCAACTATTGTAATAAGCAAGAATGATTTGATCAGAAATATTCGATATTATAGAAACATTCCTTGTTACAGAAATATATTCTCTCGTTATAACCGTATTTGTTCTTAATGCATATGAGTATCAAATTCTTGCTACAATTTGTCTAATTCTTGTTCTTATTCCGCTGCGTTACGCTCTAATACATCAAACTTGTGATCACTGATCCTGACAAATGGTATCAGAGCAGGTTAATCATTGATCGATCTAATAATTGATCATTGAAACTGCTATTCAAGATCCAAGTTTGATTGAATTAGCATTTTTGTGTTTTGCAAGAAATGGTTATAGAGATTGAATTTTCTATGTTTCTGGTCATTCATCCTGAGATTTTCTCTTGGTTTTCATTGAGTCGGTTGTGGTCTATGTAAAAACGTTTAAAAACTTGAATTAAATTGTATTTGGACTGAAAATGACTACTCCTTCCAATGATCCTCACAATACTGGTTCCTCAACCAAGCCTCCAATGCTGGTTAGGAATGAGTATAACATACGGCAACGACGAATGCTCCATCACCTTTCTGTTAACAGCGCAGGTTGTTTGACATCAGTGGTACATGGTCCACACAAGCCTATGGTGAATAACCCGGAAACCAGTCAAATGGTTCTGAAGAGGAGGGAGCAATACTCAGATGAGGATAAGAAATTGTTTGAGATTGATGCAAACGCCCATGGAATTCTGGCCATGGCACTGCCTAATGAAATCTATTCTGGGCTAATGCATCATGAAACTGCCCATGACCTCTGGAATGCCTTGAAAGAACAATTTGGAGGAACAGATGAGGTCTTGGCAAACAATAGAGAAATCCTTGCCCAACAATACGAGACATTCTCTCACAGAAAGGGTGAGACACTGACTCAACAGTTTGAGCGGTTCTCTTGTTTGATCTCTGAATTAAAAATGGTCAAACTTGAGTACACCAATATCCAGATGAATAACAGATTTCTCAGATCACTGCCTGAGAGATGGGACACATATACTATTGTCCTACACTCTAGTGCAAATTTGGACAAACTATCTCTCACCCAACTCCATGGGAAATTGCTCACACTTGAGAGAGAGATAGAACAGAAACAAAAACTGTCTTCATCTGGAAAGCTCACTGAAGACTTTGTACCAGGCAACACTGCCTTGGTTGGTCATGAGTTAGAATATGCTTCATCTGAATGCCAGTATGATGGGCATATTGATTTCTCCTCAAACACTTCTGATTCTGCGTTTGTGGGTGTTGATAGTCAGTTTACTGGGTGTAATAATGACAATCTATGCTTCATCATGGATGATCTCAAGGGGATTGCTGATGATGACTTAGAAGAGATGGATATTTTGAGCCAAATGGCCTTGATAAATATCAGATCTCAGAAGTTCTACAAAAGAACTGGAAGAAAGTTCCCAGGACTCTCTGGCAAAACCAAAGTTGGTTTTGACAAGAGTAAGTTGAAGTGTCACAAATGCCACAGGCTGGGACACTTTGCTAGAGAATGCAGATCATCTGGATCTAATTCCTCTGCACCTTTTGTGACTTTCCCTGGCAATAGTCAACAACACAGAGGGCAACATCCTGTCAATTCTAGTCATCATTCTCAACCACAATCTCCTGCATATTTTGTTCCTCAGGGTCAAATGCCATATCCTTACCCTTGTTATTACATGCCACAGTCAAATCAAGTTCAAGTTCCTATAGTACCACAACCTCATGCACTACCAGAACCTCAACCATCTTAATCTCATCAACCTCCTCAACCTCAACAACACAGCTTCTTCACCCCTGGAGTTGTTGACTGGAGTAGTTTACCGGATGACATGTCTGGTCATGAACAACTGTTCACAGGTGCTGGTCAACATGGTGGTGACAGTCCTTTTGGGAATCTGGCTCTCATGGCCCTGGAGTCTACTGAGGGTTCTTACTCAAATGCATCATCTTCACAGGTAACTCAGGTATCTTCAGAGGCCAAAGCCAAGTTATGTTCTGAATCATGCATTGCTGCCTTTGTCTCCATTAGAGAGGCAAATGTAGCATTAATAAATCAAAAACTTAAGTTTGAGAAAATCATTTCCAAAAGAAAAGCTGAGTTTGAGTCTGCTCTTAATAGTAAAAATGATGAGATTTATAAGCTTAAATGCCAATTAAATGATGAAAAGGCTAAGCTAGAGATTATTCTGGATGAACAGAGAAGTCTTAAAGAAACCCTTGCAGTCACCCAGGTAGAGTGTGATCGATGGGTACAATCATGCAAAGGTTTTGAAATGCTTCTTAGTAAGCAATCTGCTTCCAATGTGAAGTTTGGTATTGGTTACAATCACACTGCTCCTCCTACAGATTTTGCTTCAAGAGCAGAAGTGAAATCTGATGGAGAAAGCAATAACCAATCAACCTCATCGTGTGATTTACTTTTTGATAGAGCATCATCAAAAGTTGAAGTCAGCACTAAGCCCTCTCAGAACCCATCAGCCGATGTTGATGGTTCTACTACTGACACTCGCATGATAAAAGAGATGATCAACTCAGGAGTTATTTCTAAAAGTCCTTAAAGGACTGGAGAGCAAGATTTAACACCTGAAGTTCAAACTCCAACTACTGTCAGCACTGAAGAGAAGAAAACTGTCAGTAGAAAGAGTTTGAAGACTACTAAAGAGGAAGTTAAGAAAGCAAATAATGCTTCCAAAGTACTGAAGAGCAAGTCTTCAGTAGTTTCATCCTCTTTAGTTGATGATCATCATAAGATGAAGAAGAAACCATGTGAAGTATGTGGTTTGTTCAATCATCTTACAGATGGTTGTTGGTACAAAAGGGGATCCAAACTCAAACACAAAGAGGAAAGTAAAGAGAAAATGATTAAAATGAAAACTGAGTTTGAAACCACATTTGTACCAGCAACATCAAATCCTGTAACCCTTAAGTCCAAAAAGAAATCCAAAAAGGAAGGGGTTAAACAGGTAACAGCTGAGATTGCTCAAAAGAAGAAGGTGCAACATAGGAACTTATCAAACTCCAATGCCAATGTGTCTGAAGAGCTGAAAGCCTTATCCCAAAATCAGACACAGCTGGTTATGATGGTTCAACATCTATTGGGAAGAGTTAACCAATTAGATGTTCCTATGTTGAAACCATAGAAAAGGAGGTCCAAGCCAAAGGATTCCTTTTCTTCACCAGCTTCTTCCTCTCAGGCTGTTGTTTCCAACAACATGTTAGTTTACCATCTGTTGATGAGAACAGGCCCAAGACCAAAAAGGTTTGGGTCTCAAAATCTAACTAATTTGTTGTATTTTGCAGGGTTCTTCAACATACCTCAGGGGCATCTGGTATGTAGACAGTGGAGGATCCATGCATATGACAGGAAACAGATCACTTCTTAATGACTACTCTCAAGGAAGGAAGGGGTTTGTGTCATTTGGCAATGATGCAAAGGGTTACATCATCGGCAAAGGCTTTGTTTCCAATGGGGAAATAAAGTTTGATGATGTTAACCATGTGGAAAATCTCAAGTACAACCTCTTGAGTGTCAGTCAAATGTGTGACAAAGGCCATGTTGCTCTTTTCACCAGTCAGAACTGTCGGATTCTGTCATCCAAAGTTCTAAATTTGATTGATAAGGTGTTGGATGAACACACTCTCCTAAAGGCCAACAGGACAGGAAGAGTGTATGCCTTAGATCTTTCCAAGAAAATAGATCTCAAAGGCCATCCTTGCCTATTTTCCAAGGCTTCCCCTCAAGAATCTTCTATGGCATAGAAGGCGGGTCATGTTAATCTCAAAAACAAATCAGCTGATAAACCATGGTTTAGTAAGGGGACTTCCTATGAAGGAGTTCAAGTGTGAAGATAACTGCACTACTTGTTTAAAAGGAAAACAGCACAAAGCTTCATTTCCCTCCATAGAAGAACCTAAGTCCACTGCCTGCTTACAGCTTCTTCACATGGATCTCTTGGTCCTGTGAGAGTGATGAGTATGGCTAAGAAGAAATACTGTCTGGTAATTGTGGATGATTACTCTAGATTTGTATGGACTTTCTTCTTGCATTCAAAGGATGAGGCTGCGCAGTCCATTATGAACTTTGTGTTACACGTTGAGAAGTAGTATTCCCTACCAGTTAAGTGTGTCAGGAGTGACAATAGTACTGAATTCAGAAAAACCACACACTTGATGAGTTTTACTTATCAGAGGGAATCAAGAGGCAGTATAGCATCTCAAGAACTCCTAAGCAAAATGGAGTAGTGGAGAGAAAGAACAGGACCCTTATTGAAGCTGCAAGGTCCATGTTGGCTGATTCTGGACTGCCAATGACTTTTTGGGCTGAAGCTGTCAATACAGCTTGCTATGTACAGAATAGTTTTCTAGTAAATCAGAGGTTGATGAAGACTGCATATGAAGTTCTTCGTCATTTGGCCCCTCTAATTTCATTCTTCAGAGCATTTGGGTGTCCTGTTTCATTCTCAACACAGGGATCAACTCCAAAAATTTGATCCTAAGGTGGATGCAGGGTACTTTGTTGGTTATTCATCAAAACAAAGCAGATACAGAGTCTTCAACTGTAGGAAAAAGATGGTTGAAGAGACTCTACATGTTAAGTTTAATGAATCTCCAAAGGACAAGATTCCACAAAGCCCTGTGGAGATATTTGATTTGGACATACTGCAATATGTTCCTTATCAAACTCCTGTTGTTGCTCCTGTCAACAGTTCACCACCTGGTGGTTCTGCTGCTGATGATGATGGTAGCAGTACTCACCTCTTCAGGTTTAGTGATCAACTGCCTGATTCAGCTAGACCTGATGGCCCTATAGCTCCAGTAGCACCATCCACAACAAATGCTGATGAGATTTCTTCAAATTCAACTTCCTTTGAATTACCATCCACTGATTGGTTTCAAGGAAATGATTCACCATCACCATCTGTTGCTGGTGAGCCTGCTACAAACACTTGCACAGATCTCATTGTGTATCAAGATCTGAAGAATCACCCTATGTCTCAAATCATTGGTGATATCACTGCTGCGTATCAACAAGAAGTCAATTGTCAAATTTCTGCTTCTATGCTCTCTTCATCAGTCAGCAAGAGCCAAAGAATTATCACATTGCTTTAAATGACAATGGATGGTTTGATGCCATGCAGCTTGAGCTTCTTCAGTTCAAGAAATAGCAAGTGTGGGAACTGGTTCCTCTACCTCCAGGTAAGTGTGCAATAGGCACTAAATGGGTGTTAGGAACAAAACTGATGAAAATGGGCTTATTGTTAAGAACAAGGCCAGACTGGTTGTTCAGGGGTTTGCACAAGAAGAAGGTATTGATTATGATGAAACCTTTGCCCCTGTAGCCAGACTGGAAGCAATTCGATTGTTTTTAGCTCATGCTGCTTATCAAAACCTTAAATTTTTTCAAATGGATGTCAAAAGTGCATTTTGTATGGGAAAATTAAAGAAGAGGTTTATGTATGTCAACCACCAGGCTTTGAGGACAATAAACATCCTAATTGGGTGTATAAGCTTGATAAGTCTCTTTATGGGTTGAAACAAGCTCCTAGAGCATGGTATGAGACATTATCAAACTTTCTTCTGGAAAATAATTTCACTAGAGGCTCCATAGATAAGACTTTATTCATTAAGAAAGCTGGGCAGCATAATCTACTTGTTCAAATTTATGTAGATGATATTATTTTTGCATCCTCTGATCCACAGTTGTGTGATGCCTTTACAAAGTTGATGCAACAGAAGTTTGAAATGAGTACCATGGGAGAATTACAGTTCTTTCTGGGTTTGCAAATCAAACAAAAGGCTGATGGAATTTTCATTCATCAGTCCAAATACACAAAAGATCTTTTGGAAAAGTTTGATTTACAAAACTACAAGCCCTGTTCTACCCCCATGTGCAGCACCACAAAACTGGATACAGATCAGAAAGGTAAAGTGGTTGATGAAACACTTTACAGATGTATGATTGGGTCCTTGATGTATTTAATAGCTTGTAGACCAGATATTATGTTTGCTACATGTGTTTGTGCTAGATTTCAGGCTGCACCTAAGGAGTCTCATTTGATTGCAGTCAAGAGGATCTTTAGATATCTGCAAGGCACTCCATCTCTAGTTTATGGTATTCTACTAGACATTCTGGGAAATTAGTTACTTTTTCTGATAGTGACTATGCAGGGTGTAAGTTGACCAGGAAATCAACTTCTGGTGGATGTCAATTCTAGGCAACTGCTTGATTTTGGCAGAGCAAGAAACAGACCTCAGTTGCTACATCAACTGCTGAAGCAGAGTACATTGCCGCTGCAAGCTGTACATCTCAGGTACTCTGGCTTCAAAACCAATTATTGGATTATGGCATAACAGAGACTAAGACCCCATTGTTAATGTACAGCTCTTCAGCTCTTTGTATTGTCAATAATCCTGTCCAGCACTCTAGGACTAAACATATTGAAATCAGACACCATTTTATTAGAGATTGTTTTGAAAAAGGTCTGATTGATCCAAAATTTGTTCCTAGTGCTGATGAGCTTGCAGACATTTTTACTAAGCCTTTGGATAGTTCAACTTTCCACAACCTGGTGTTAAGGCTTGGTATGCTGCAGCTAGAATAAGTGACAACTACTGATGATCTCAGCTCATAAGTACCGATGATTATTAGTTCATTATTGTCACATATAAGTACTGATGAGTTCTTTTACCCTCAGTAGTTTTTATAACTACTAAAGGCTAAATGCCTCACAAGTACTGAAGTACTTTATCTGTTCTAAACTACTGATGTAGTTACAACTACTGAAATCAGTAAAAACAGCTAAGTACTGACGTCCTATGAAACACCTGAAAAGCAGATGAAAAGTATGATGAGTAAGTGTTGAGGACAGTATGAAACAGCTGAAAAGCTAAGAATTGACGAAAACAGTTGATGAGTAATTTCTCTTCAGTTGTTTCCACAACTGCTGTTTCCTCTGAAGCAATACCATGTCTTCAGTAGTTTCACAATACTGATGACTAAAACCAAGTCTTCAGTGTTTACAACAATGATGGTAAAACCAAAGTCTTTAGTAGTTTCACAACTACTGATGACTAATACCAAGTCTTCAGTTGTTTCATCACCTGAAGTCAAAACCATCTTCAGTAGTTTTATAACTACTGATGACAAAATCAGAGACTTCAGCTGTTCAACGTCTGACGGTTAAAACCATGTCTTCAGTTGTTTTATAACAACTGCTGATCACACCAATACGGTCAGTCTTTTCAAACCTCTGAAAGTTAATACCACGTCATCAGTAGTTTCAACAACTGATGACTCACACCAAAACCTTCAGTCGTTTCTAACCCGACCCTTTAAATACCTTATCCCACCTTCAGAGTTTTTATCTTATCTTCTCAAACCTAACGTTCAAAAACTCTCTAACCTCTCTTCATCAATGGTGTCAGGATCAGTGATCACAAGTTTGATGTAATAGAGCGTTAAGAACAAGAATTAGACAATTGTAGCAAGAATTTGATACTCGTATGCATTAAGAACAAATACGGTTATAACGAGAGAATATATTTCAGTAACAAGGAATGTTTCAATAATATTGAATATTTCTGATCAAATCATTCATTTATTACAATGGTTGACACTCCTTATATAGAGTGCAATCGCTGCTGTTATCACGGGAAAGTGACAACTGGCAGATCTATTACAAAAATAACTAACTCTTAACAAACTACTGAAATGTTTCAACTACTGAGAACATATCAGAGTGTTAAGTACAAAGTAAGAAACTACTGATAAGAAACTACTGAAACTACAACGACTGAAGAATAAGCTCTTCAGTCGTTTTACAAAACTACTGATAAACATAAAACTACTGAAAGGTAAACCATCACAACTACTGAAGAAGACCTCTTCAGCTGTTGTGACAACGTCTGATACTTTAGTCTTCAGCACTTGTGTCTTCAGACTTTGTCTTCAGCACTTGTGTCTTCAGACTTTGTCTTCAGCACTTGTGTCTTCAGACTTTGTCTTCAGCACTTGTCTTCAAACTTTGTCTTCAGTACTTGTGTCTTCAGACTTTGTCTTTAGCACTTGTCTTCAGACTTTGTCTTCAGCACTTGTCTTCAGACTTTGTCTTCAGCACTTGTCTTCAGACTTGTCTTCAGCACTTGTTGTGACGTCTGTGGGACTTAAAGGTTTTTTTGATCCGGCTCATTGGTTCTTTGGGTCCAACAAACTCCCCCTGAACCAATGCAGCTAAAACCTTTAACTTTATTGAGGTCCCACTTATTGTTGGCAGAATGGTTGGTCTTTTTCCTTCTTGATCAGTTGAGAAGATGACCCATATAAGCACTGGCCTGGAAATGAGTCTCTGATGATTTGGTTGGCAATGTATGGATGGGAGCTCTGTATTGGGGAATTGGACACTGAGCTGTTCCCCCATCCATGAGACTCACTTCCCATGTATAAGCCTGTAGGATTCTCTGGTGTATGCTCTGAGAAACATATTTGTTCTTCTATGGTCAGGTTCTCGGCTTCACCATCAAACAATCCTTCACACCCATACAGCTCTGAGTACTTGGCCTGTTTACCATTTTTGAGCTCAACTGTTGTAATCTGTCTGTATGCAAACCATCAGGATGAGTCCCTTCAAGTAACAGACTGAGCTCATTTGTTTGAAGTTCTCAAGCCTCTTGTAGACTAACCCCTTTTAATAATCTGTTCTCTCTAACATCTTTTGGGGTGGCTGTTTAGTCTCATAGGCCTTCTTGAAGTCTTCTACAATCTCCCAGGGTGATACTACAAGGACCATGTGATCTCTTCATCTACGATCCTTTTTACTTGGCCCTTGTATCTCGAAGGAATGTCTTTCTTTACAATCCTGTGAGCCACCCTAGGATCAGGCATACTCTCACCTTTTCCTTCTGATAGTGAAATGTGTTGGCAAGGGTGTACAACCTCAGAGCTTCTTTCTTCATACTTATTATTGATGACGAAGCAGCATAAGTTTTGTCGATGCTTTTCAACATTTCATCATCACGAAGCCTTTGCTGCTGTTCTTCTTCAATCTTTACTCTCACAGCTTCCATCTGTGAGGTGGGAGTGATGGGCATGGGTTTGGCTTTAGCCAATGTTAGGACTGCAGACAGAGGCAGCCTATCTTCTTCCACATCATCCTCTTCTTCTTCTTCTTCTAGCCTCAACCCCTTCTCTTCTTCTTCTTAGGTGCATCATCGGCTGTTGCTTTAGAGGGTAAGGGAGTTGGTTTTGTGGTTGTGATTGTGGTTGTTTTGGAGAGGTAATGTTGACAGGCTGAGTTAGCATTTTGGAGGTGAGTGTTGCTTTTGAGTATTTGGCTAGCTCAGTCCTGCTCCCTGCTCCTGCTTCATTCAAAGCTTCGACAACTAACCCCTAGTGTATGCCTCAGACGAACAGATCTTGGAGGTTATGGCCAAGATACTGTCCCTGTCCATGATTTAATCTCGATCAATGATCTCCCAGATATTTTGCAATGAATCTGATCATGATCTCTAGTCTCTCTCTTTCTAATGCATCATAACTTGCCCATCTTGAGTTAATTTCTTCAACTTCAAGTCTCCTGATCTCTAAGTCAAGTTGTGCAGTATCGAACCCTTGTCTATAGAGTTGATCAATAATGGCATCCATTGATTTACTATGAGTAGCATCTGCCATTTTGATATCTCATCGAGTTGGAGCTCTTTCTCTTTTCCTTCACCC
Organism: Flaveria trinervia; assembly: GCA_025506515.1. NCBI lineage: Eukaryota > Viridiplantae > Streptophyta > Magnoliopsida > Asterales > Asteraceae > Flaveria > Flaveria trinervia. The sequence continues at coordinate 32,580,595 of CM046444.1, forward strand.
TTCCTCTTCTTATACGTGACATGAAAGTCTTTGTGACTTTCACTCACTTGATCATTTTTGGTTCCTTCACATACTCTCTTCCTTATCAGTTTCCTTCTTTCAGTTTGCGCTCCCTCTTTGCTTTCACTGACTGACTCTCCCCTTTTGGTTGCATTGGTTGCAAGGGTTTGAGTAGCAGCAAAAGCCTTGTGCTCACAATCTCCTCCACCAGGGGTTGTATGATTGAGGGAAGCCTTCATCCATGGTTTTGATTACAATCTCTGTGATCATTGGTGTGATGAGAGGTAGGGTTTGCTGAAAGATAGCAACTGTTTGCTCAGAGGGGTTCTGTCCCTGAGAAGCAGTGCCAAGAAACAGAGGCTGGTGCTTTGGAGTTTGAGTGGCTAAGTGTGTGGAGACCATCAGGTGAAGGTGCCATATGTGGGTTTATGTTGGTGGCAGATGGACTTGCGTCTTGAGAGAATTGGTGAAGTAGTCTTGTGGTCTACTGACTTCTTCCTCAAGAATTGTGTTCTGGGCCAAACATCATAAAAGAAGCCCAGGTCATCATCAGCAGATGCTGAATCACCTGACCTCCTGCTTGTAGCAGGATGTACATGCACTGGGTGTAGACCAGTTTAGCATGTGCCCCTTTTTTTGGGAACTGGGGACTTCCAGCCTCAGGACGATGTCCTTCATCAGCTGTTGCCTCTAGTGAGGTCTTAGCTATGTTACCAGCCTCATTCTGATCATGTGCCGATTCAGAAGAGGTGGCAGCCTCACTAGATGTTCTAATCTCCATATCCATACCAGGAGATAGATGTGTAAACCCCGGTGCTGTGGATTGTCAGAAGCATGGTGACCCGTCCTCAATAGCTGTGGTTCTCCCCTTTGTTGGTGGTTGTTGGAGGAGGAGAGAGGCATGCAGCTTAGTCAGCATGTTTGTAATGATAATGGTTGGACTTTGGGGGGCGGTTGCATGGGGAGATGGGGTTAAAAAGCAGTCTGCACCTGGGGAGAATGGTGCTCTTCAATGGCAATCTCCTCAAATGAGGAAGATCCCAGATGTGTGGGTACCCCTTCTGTGGTTGCTGCAGGCTCCTTTTGAGAGGAATCCTGAGCGGCTGTGGCTGGGAGAGTCCTTATATCCACTAGGGGATATAACCAGTGGATATAGCCTGCGTTTGTGTTGCAGGGGCATCCTCAGGGGACTCATTTCCCTGAGTAGCCTTTCTGGTCTTCTTTTTAGTGGGTTTGGTGGGGACTTTGGATTTGGAGGTGGTGACTGTGGGTTCCAGTTGCGTGGGTTTGCGCAGCTTGGCAACCATTTTGAGTATAGGCCAGAGTTGTGCCGGGAGTATACTTTAGGCAATACAGCCATAGCAGGGACTCCCAGGCCAACAAGTCCCTCAGCTTGAAGCTGGTTTTCAATTATGGCCATTATGAACCGAGGATATAATATCCAACGGTTAGCAGTTTGTTTTTGGGCCATATCCTTGAGCTCTAAAAATAGTATTTCAGAAAAATTTAAGGTTGTTGCTCAAGGATGGAGTACATTACCTGTTGCCACCTTGTGGACATTTGATCCCATGATGAAGTCTTGGAGGCAAGGCATACATTACCATATGAAATATGAGACGTTCGGCATCCGGGAAATGTTTCTTCAGTAAGGTAGATGCACTTAGGTTACCCTGGTATCCATGGTGGGCAAATGATTGATCTGTTGTGCCCTTTGGATAACCAGTTAGGAAAGTAGCATCATCCAGATTAAAGGTTTGGCGAAGAGTGTCTGGAGTGATAACCACTTTTTGGCCATGGACAAACGATTGAAGATACTCTGTGTCGTTCTCCTCAGAGACGAAGGTGACGTTTGTCCAGAATTGGGTAAGGGATTCGGCATATATGGTGGGGATTACCAGAAACGCCGTTTTGTAGGGTGACTGAACCATTAAATCAATGGCGTTGTGAAACTTGGTCCAGTATGGCGATTTGGTGAGATGTGCGACACAGTTGTGTCGTGGTTTTAGTTGCATGGTCGCCATTGATGAAGAGAGGGTAGAGAGTTTTTTGAACGTTAGGTTTGAGAAGAGAAGATAGAAACTCTGAAGGTGGGATAAGGTATTTAAAGGGTCGGGTTAGAAAATGACTGAAGGTTTTGGTGTGAGTCATCAGTTGTTGAAACTACTGATGACGTGGTATTAACCGTCAGACGTTGAAACAGCCGAAGTCTCTGATTTAGTCATCGGTAGTTATAAAACTACTGAAGACAATTTTGACTTCAGGTGATGAAACAACTGAAGACTTGGTATTAGTCATCAGTAGTTGTGGAACTACTGAAGACAGTGGTTTTGTCAGCAGTTGTTGTAAACAGCTGAAGACTTGGGTTAGTCTTCAGTAGTTGTAAACTACTGAAGACATGGTTTTGGCTTCAGTTGTTTTGAAACAGCAGTTGTAGAAACAACTGAAGAGAAATTACTCATCAGCTGTTTTCGTCAATTCTTAGCTTTTCAGCTGTTTCATACTGTCCTCAACACTTACTCATCAGACTTTGCATCTGCTTTTCAGGTGTTTCATAGGACGTCAGTACTTATCTGTTTGTACTGATTTTACTAGTTGTAACTACATCAGTAGTTGTAACTACATCAGTAGTTTAGAACAGATAAAGTACTTCAGTACTTGTGAGGCATTTAGCCTTCAGTAGTTATAAAACTACTGAGGGTGAAAGAACTCATCAGTACTTATATGTGACATGGTTACCAATGATCACCAGTACTTATTACTGAGATCATCAGTAGTTGTCACTTATTCTAGCTGCAGCATACCAAGCCTAACACCAGGTTGTGGAAAGTTGAACTATCTAAAGGCTTAGTAAAAATGTCTGCAAGCTCATCAGCACTAGGCACAAACATAGGATTAATTAGACCCTTTTCAAAACAATCTCTTATAAAATGATGTCTAATTTCTATATGTTTGGTCCTAGAGTGCTGGACTAGATTTTTGACAATGCAAAGAGCTAAAGCACTATCCATTAATAACGGAGTCTTAGTCTCTGTAATGCCATAGTCCAAAAGTTGATTATGAAGCCAAGTACTTGGGATGTACAACTTGCAGCAGCAATGTACTCGGCTTCAGCAGTGGATGTAACAACAGATGTTTGTTATTACTCTGCCAAGAAATCAAACAGTTGCCTAGGAATTGACATCCACCAGAAGTTGATTTCCTGGTCAACTTACACCCTGCATAGTCACTATCAGAGAAAGCAACTAATTTACAAGAGTCCTAGTGGAATACCATAAACCTAGAGATTGTGTACCTTGCAAATATCTAAAGATCCTCTGACTGCAATCAGATGAGACTCTTTAGGTGCAGCCTGAATCTAGCACAAACACATGTTGCAAACATAATATCTGGTCTAGAAGCTGTTAAATACATCAAGGACCCAATCATACATCTGTAAAGTGTTTCATCAACCACTTTACCTTTTTGATCTGTATCCAGTTGTGTGGTGCTGCACATGGGGGTAGAACAGGCTTGTAGTTTTGTAAATCAAACTTTTCCAAAAGATCTTTTGTGTATTTGGACTGATGAATGAAAATTCCATCAGCCTTTTGTTTGATTTGCAAACCGAAAGACCTATTCTCCCATGGCACTCATTTCAAACTTCTGTTGCATCAACTTGTAAAGGCATCACACAACTGAGGATCAGAGGATGCAAAATAATATCATCTACATAAATTTGAACAAGTAGATTATGCTGCCCAGCTTTCTTAATGAATAAAGTCTTATCATGGAGCCTCTAGTGAAATCATTTTCCAGAAGAAAGTTTGATAATGTCTCATACCAGGCTCTAGGAGCTTGTTTCAACCATAAAGAGCCTTATCAAGCTTATACACCCAATTAGGATGTTTATTGTCCTCAAAGCATGGTGGTTGACATACATAAACCTCTTCTTTAATTTTCCATACAAAAATGCACTTTTGACATCCATTTGAAAAACTTTAAGTTTTGATAAGCAGCAAGCTAAAACCAATCGAATTGCTTCCAGTCTGGCTATAGGGGCAAAGGTTCATCATAATCAATACCTTCTTCTTGTGCAAACCCCTGAACAACCAGTCTGGCCTTGTTCTTAACAATAAGCCCATTTTCATCAGTTTTGTTCCTAAACACCCATTTAGTGCCTATTGCACACTTACCTGGAGGTAGAGGAACCAGTTCCCACACTTGTTGTTTCTTGAACTGAAGAAGCTCAAGCTGCATGGCATCAACCCATCCATTGTCCTTTAAAGCAATGTGATAATTCTTTGGCTCTTGCTGACTGATGAAGAGAGCATAGAAGCAGAAATTTGACAATTGACTTCTTGTTGATACGCCAGCAGTGATATCACCAATGATTTGAGACATAGGGTGATTCTTCAGATCTTGATACACAATGAGATCTGTGCAAGTGTTTAAGCAGGTCAGCAGCAACAGATGGTGATGGTGAATCATTTCCTTGAAACCAATCAATGGATGGTAATTCAAAGGAAGTTGAATTTGAAGAAATCTCATCAGCATTTGTTGTGGATGGTGCTACTGGAGCTACAGGAACATCAGTCTAGCTGAATGAGGCAGTTGATCACTAAACTTGAAGAGGTGAGTACTGCTATCATCATCATATCAGCACCAGCAGTACCACCAGTGTTGAACTATTGACAGGAGCAACAACAAGAGTTTGATAGGAACATATTGCAGTATGTCCAAATCAAATAGCTCCACAGGGCTTTGTGGAATCTTGTCCTTAGGAGATTCATTAAACTTAACATGTAGAGTCTCTTCAACCATCTTTGTTCTGCAGTTCAAGACTCTGTATGCTTTGCAAGTTGATGAATAACCAACAAAGTACCCTGCATCCACCTTAGGATCAAATTTTTGGAGTTGATCCCGTGTGTTTGAGAATGAAACAAGGACACCCAAATGCTCTGAAGAATGAAATTAGAGGGGCCAAATGATGAAGAACTTCATATGGAGTCTTCATCACCTCTGATTTAATAGAACTCTATTCTGTACATAGCAAGCTGTATTGACAGCTTCAGCCCAAAAAGTCATTGGCAGTCCAGAGTCAGCCAACATGGACCTTGCAGCTTCAATAAGGGTCTGTTTTTCTCTCCACTACTCCATTTTGCTCAGGAGTTCTTGGGATGCTATACTGCCTCTTGATTCCCTTGATAAGTAAAACTCATCAAGTGTGTTGTTTCTAAATTCAGTACCATTATCACTCCTCACACACTTAACTGGTAGGGAATCTGCTTCTCAACGTGTAACACAAAGTTCATAATGGACTTTGCAGCCTCATCCTTTGAATACAAGAAGAAAGTCCATACAATCTGGAGTAATCATCCACAATTACCAGACAGTATTTCTTCTTAGCCATACTCATCACTTTTCACAGGACCAAAGAGATCCATGTGAAGAAGCTGTAGCAGGCAGTGGACTTAGGTTCTTCTATGGAGGAAATGAAACTTTGTGTTGTTTTCCTTTTAACAAGCATGCAGTTATCTTCACACTTGAACTCCTTCATAGGCATCCCCTTACTAAACCATGGTTTATCAGCTGATTCTGTTTTTGAGATTAACATGACCCAGCCTTCTATGCCATAGAATAGATTCTTGGGGGGAAGCCTTGGACAATAGGCAAGGATGGTCTTTGAGATCTATTTTTTTTGGAAAGATCTAAGGCATACACTCTTCCTGTCCTGTTTGCCTTTAGGAGAGTGTGTTCACCAACACCTTATCAATCAAATTTAGAACTTTGATGACAGAATCCGACAGTTCTGACTGGTGAAAGAGCAACATGGCCTTTGTGCACACATTTGACTGACACTCAAGGTTGTACTTGAGTTTTCCCATGGTTCACATCATCAAACTTTATTTCCCCATTGGAAACAAAGCCTTTGCCGATGATGTAACCCTTTGCATCATTGCCAAATGACACAAACCCCTTCCTTCCTTGAGAGTAGTCATTAAGAATTGATCTGTTTCCTGTCATATGCATGGATCCTCCACTGTCTACATACCATGCCCCTGAGGTATGTTGAAGACCCTGCAAAATACAACAATTAGTTAGATTTTGAGACCCAAACCTTTTTGGTCTTGGGCCTGTTCTCATCAACAGATGGTAAACTAACATATTTGTTGGAAACAACAGCCTGAGAGGAAGAAGCTGGTGAAGAAAAGGAATCCTTGGCTTGGACCTCCTTTTTATGGTTTTCAACATAGGAACATCTAATTGGTTACTCTTCCAATAGATGTGAACCATCATAACCAGCTGTGTCTGATTTTGGGATAAGGCTTTCAGCTCTTCAGACACATTGGCATTGGAGTTTGATAAGTTCCTATGTTGCACCTTCTTCTTTTTTGAGCAATCTCAGCTGTTACCTGTTTACCCCTTCCTTTTTGGATTTCTTTTTGGACTTAAGGGTACAGGATTTGATGTTGCTGGTACAATGTGGTTCAAACTCAGTTTTCATTTTAATCATTTTCCTCTTTACTTTCTCTTTGTGTTTGAGTTTGATCCCCTTTTGTACCAACACCCATCTGTAAATGATTGAACAAACCACATACTTCACATGGTTTCTTCTTCATCTTAGATGATCATCAACTAAAGAGGATGAAACTACTGAAGACTTGCTCTTCAGTACTTTGAAGCATTATTTGCTTTCTTAACTTCCTCTTTAGTAGTCTTCAAACTCTTTCTACTGACAGTTTTCTTCTCTTTCAGTGCTGACAGTATTGGAGTTTGAACTTCATGTGTTAAATCTTGCTCTCCAGTCCTTTAAGGACTTTAGAAATAACTCCTGAGTTATCATCTCTTTTATCATGCGAGTGTCAGTAGTAGAACCATCAACATCGCTGATGGTTTCTGAGATGGGCTTAGTGCTGACTTCAACTTTTGATGATGCTCTATCAAAAAGTAAATCACACGATGATGTTGATTGGTTATTGCTTTCTCCATCAGATTTCACTTCTGCTCTTGAAGCAAAATTTGTAGGAGGAGCAGTGTGATTGTAACCAATACCAAACTTCACATTGGAAGCAATTGCTTACTAAGAAGCATTTCAAAACCTTTGCATGATTGTACCCATCGATCACACTCTACCTGGGTGACTGCAAGGGTTTCTTTAAGACTTCTCTGGTCATCCAGAATAATCTCTAGCTTAGCCTTTTCATCATTTAATTGGCATTTAAGCTTATAATCTCATCATTTTTACATTAAGAGCAAACTCAAACTCAGCTTTTCTTTTGGAAATGATTTTCTCAAACTTAAGTTTTTGATTTATTAATGCTACATTTGCCTCTCTATGGAGACAAAGGCAACAATGCATGATTCAGAACATAACTTCGCTTTAGCCTCTGAAGATACCGGAGTACCTGTGAAGTGATGCATTTGAGCAGGACCCTCAGTAGACCCAGGCCATGAGAGCCAGATTCCCAAAGGACTGTCACCATCATGTTGACCAGCACCTGTGAACAGTTGTTCATGACCAGACATGTCATCCGGTAAACTGCTCCAGTCAACACTCCAGGGGGAAGAAGTTATGTTGTTGATGTTGAGGAGGTGATGAATTGAATGGTTGAGGTTCTGGTAGTGCATGAGGTTGTGTTAGCTGGTAGCTACTTGGAACTTGAACTTGATTGTGGCTGTGTTAATACAAGGGTAAGAATATGGCATTTAACCCTGAGGACAAAATATGTAGAGATTGTGGTTGAGAATGATGACTAGAATTGACAGGATGTTGCCCTCTGTGTTCTTGACTATTGCCAGGGAAGGGTCACAAAAGGTGCAGAGGAATTAGATCCAGATGATCTACATCTCTAGCAAAGTGTCCAAGCCTGTGCATTTGTGACACTTCACTTACTCTTGTCAAAACAAACTTTGGTTTTGCCAGAGAGTCCTGGGAACTTTCTTCCAGTTCTTTTGTAGAACTTCTGAGATCTGATATTTATCAAGGCCATTGGCTCAAAATCCATCTCTTCTAAGTCATCATCAGTAATCCCCTTGAGATCATCCATGAATGAAGCATAGATTGTCATTATTACATCCAGTGAACTACTATCAACACTCACAAATGCAGAATCAGAAGTGTTTGAAGAGAATCAATATGCTCATCATACTGGCATTTAGATGAAGCATATTCTAACTCATGACCAACCAGGGCAGTGTTGCCTGGTACAAAGTCTTCAGTGAGCTTTCCAGATGAAGACAGTTTTCGTTTCTGTTCTATATCTCTCTCAAATGTGAGCAATTTCCCATGGAGTTGGGTGAGAGATAGTTTGTCCAAATTTGCACTGGAGCGTAGGACAATAGTATGTGTCCCATCTCTCAGGCAGTGATCTGAGAAATCTGTTATTCATCTGGCTATTGGTGTACTCATGTTTGACCATTTTAATTCAAAGATCAAACAAGAGAACCGCTCGAACTGTTGAGTCAGTGTCTCACCCTTCCTATGAGAGAATGTCATATGTTGGGCAAGGATTTCTCTATTATTTGCCAAGACCCATATGTTCCTCCAAATTGTTCTTTCAAGGCATTCCAGAGGTCATGGACAGTTTCATGATGCATTAGCCCAGAATAGATTTCATTAGGAAGTGCCATGGCCAGAATTCCATGGGCTTTTGCATCAATCTCAAAAAACTTCTTATCCTCATCTGAGTATTGCTCCTCCTCTTCAGAACCATTTGATTGGTTTCCGGGTTATTCACCATAGGCTTGTGTGGACCATGTACCACTGATGTCCAACAACCTGCGTTGTTAACAGACAGGTGATGGAGCATTCGTCGTTGCCATATGTTATACTCATTCCTAACCAGCATTGGAGGCTTGGTTGAGGAACCAGTATTGTGAGGATCATTGGAAGGAGTAGTCATTTTGAGTCCAAATACAATTTAATTCAAGCTTTCAAACGTTTTTGTAAAGACCACAACAGACTCAATGAAAACCAAAAGAAAATCTCAGGATGAATGACCAGAAAACACAGAAAAGTCAATCTCTATAACCGTTTCTTGCAAAACACAAAAATGCTAATTCAATCAAACTTGGATCTTGAATAGCAGTTTCAATGATCAATTATTAGATCGATCAATGATTAACCTGCTCTGATACCATTTGTCAGGATCAGTGATCACAAGTTTGATGTAATAGAGCGTTAAGAACAAGAATTAGACAAATTGTAGCAAGAATTTGATACTCCTATGCATTAAGAACAAATACGGTTATAACGAGAGAATATATTTCTGTAACAAGGAATGTTTCATAATATTGAATATTCTGATCAAATCATTATTTGTTACAATAGGTTGACACTCCTCATATAGAGTGCAATCGCTGCTGTTATCACGGGAAAGTGACAACTGGCAGATCTATTACAAAAATAACTAACTCTTAACAAACTACTGAAATGTTCACAACTACTGAGAACATATCAGAGTGTTAAGTACAAAATAAGAAATACTGATAAGAAACTACTGAAACTAAACGACTGAAGAACAAGCTCTTCAGTCGTTTTACAAAACTACTGATAAACATAAAACTACTGAAAGGTAAACCATCACAATACTGAAGAAGACCTCTTAGCTGTGGTGACAACGTCTGATACTTTGGTCTTCAGCACTTGTGTCTTCAGACTTTGTCTTCAGCACTTGTGTCTTTAGACTTTGTCTTTAGCACTTGTCTTCAGACTTTGTCTTCAGTACTTGTCTTCAGACTTGTCTTCAACACTTGTCTTCAGACTTTGTCTTCAGCACTTGTCTTCAGACTTTGTCTTCAGCACTTGTCTTCAGACTTTGTCTTCAGCACTTGTTGTGACGGGTGGGACTTAAAGGTTTTCTCATTGGTTCTTTTGTCCAACAAATGGCGACCATGCAACTAAAACCTCAACACAACTGTGTTCGAACAATCTCACAAATCGCCATACTGGACCAAGTTTCACAACGCCCTTGATTAATGGTTCAGTCACCCTACAAAACGGCTTTTCTGGTAAATCCACCTATATGCTGAATCCCTTAACCAATTCTGGACAACGCACTCTGGTCTCTGAGGAGAATGACACAGAGTGTCTTCAATCGTTTGCCATGGCCAAAAAGTGGTCATTACTCCAGAACCTCTTTGCCAAACCCTAATCTAGATGATGCCACTTTCCCAATAGTATCCAAAGGGCACAACAGAAAATCATTTGCCCACCATGGATACCAGGGAACCTGAGGCATCTACATACTGAAGAAACATTTCCGGATGCGAACGTCTCATATTTCATATGGTAAATGTATGCCTTGCCTCCAAGACTTCATCATGGGATCAAATGTCCACAAGGTGGCAAGAGGTAATGTACTCCATCCTTGAGCAACAACCTTTATGACAGGATCAGCGATCACAAGTTGATGTATTAGAGTTAAAGGCAGCGGAATAAGAATAGGAATTAGACAAATTGTAGCAAGAAGTCGATGCTTGTATGCATTAAGAGCACATACGGTTATAGCGAGAATATATTTCTGATTCGAGGAATGTTTATAGATGTGGAATGTTTCTAATCAATCATTCATTCATTCACGACATTCACCTATTACAATAGGTTGTCACTCCTTATATAGAGTGCAACAATCACTGCTGTTATCACGGAAAGTGACAACTGGCAGATCTAATACAAAAAACTAATTTTAACAAACTACTGAAATGTTCACAACTACTGAGAACATATCAGAGTGTTAAGTACAAAATATAAAACTACTGATTAGAAAAACTGAAACTACAACGACTGAAGAACAAGCTCTTCAGTCGTTTTACAAAACTACTGAAACATAAAACTACTGAAACTAGAAATATAAAACTACTGATATCACAAATACTGAAGGAGTACTCTTCAGCAGTTGTGACAAACTATGAGGCTTCAGTACTTGATCTTCAGACTTTGACCTTCAGATGTTTCATCAGCTGATGACTTCAGTAGATCATCAGCTGATGTCTTCAGTCTTTTTCTTCAGACTTTGTACGTCAGTTTTGATATCTTCAGTCGTCAGTTATTTATCTTCAGTACTTTCAACTGTTGCTTCTTGCAGCACTTGGGTTCTTCAGCAGCACGTTTGCTGTCTTCAGCTTCGGCTTGTTCTTCAGCGTACTTTAGTTCTTCAGTCTTCAGCTGTTGAAGTCTTCAGCACTTGATCTTCAGCTGTTGAAGTCTTCAGCACTTGTCAAACTGCTGATGAGTATTTCAGCAGTTGTTGTGATACCATGTGGGACTTAGAGGTTTTCTGATCTGGCTCATTGGTTCTTTTGGTCCACAAAACTCCCCTGAACCAATGCAGCCAAAACCTCTAAATTATTCATTATCCACTTATTGTTGGCAAGATGTTGGTCTTTTTCCTTCTTGATCAGTAGAGAAGATGACCCATGTAAGCTCCGGCCTGGGAAGAAATCTCAGATATTTGTTTGGCGGGGTATGAATGGGAACTCTGTTTTGGGGAACTGGACACAGAGTTGTTATCCATTCATGAGATTTACTCCCCATAATGAGTCTGTACGACTCTCTTGTGTAGGCCTCAAGGAAGGTGATTTGTTCCTCCATGGTTAGCTCTTCAGCACCTCCTTCAAACAATGATTCAGGCCCATAATACTCAGATAGGTATTTGGCCTGTTTCCCATTCTTTAGCTCCACAGTTGTTATTATTCTGTAAGCAAACTCATCCGGGTGATTACCCTCTAGGAACAACTGGAGCTCATTTTTCCTGACTTCCTCAAGCCTCTTGTAAACTAACCCCTTTTTCACTATTTTGTTTTCCAGCATCTTCTGAGGGGTTAGATTAGCTTTGTAGGCTTTCTTGAAGTCCTCTAGGATTTCCCAGGGTGAAACTACAAAGACCAGAGAGATCACTTCATCTACGATCTTTTTCACCTGGCCAATGTATCTCTGAGGTATGTTTTTCTTATGAATTCTGTGAGAGACCCTGGGATCAGGCCAAATCCTCACCCTTTCCTTTTGATATTGAAAGGTATGCCTGAGAGTGTAAAGTCTGAGGGCTTGCTTCTTCATATTGATGATAGAAGATGTGGCTGCATAAGCTTTGTCAACTCTCTTCAGCAATTCCTCATCATGCTGTTTATGAAACTCTTCTTCTTCTAGCTTCACTTTAACCATTTGTCTTTGGACTTTAGGAGTAATTGCTGAGAGTGACTTGTGGCCTTAGGCAACTGAATCACAGCTGAGAGTGGCACCTATCTTCATCATCTTCTTCATCATCTTCTAGCCTCAATACCTTCTCTTCTTCTTCAAGGTATATCATCGGCTATGGTTTTGAGGGTAAGGGAGTTGGTTTGGTGGGTTGTGATTTGGGTGGTTTTGGTGTGGGAATGTTGACAGGCTGTTCTAGCATTCTTGAGGTGAGTGTGGCTTTTGATTGCTTGGCTAGCTCAGTCCTGCTCCCAGCACCCCTTCATTTAAAGCTTCAATAAAAAGCCCCTTAGTATATGCTTCAGACGAACAGATCTGGTGGTGATTGCCAAGATACTGTCCCTGGACCAAGCTTTGATTTCGATCATTGATCTTCCAAGATATTTTGCAATAAATCTAATCATGATCTCAAGCCTTTCTCTTTCTAACACTTCATAACTTGCCCATCTATTCTGGATTTCTTCAATCTCTAATCGTCGAATCTCAGAGTCAAGTTTATTGGTGTCATGGCCTTGCCTAAACAGCTGATCAATGATGTTGTCCATTAATCTGCTGTGTTCGGCATCAGCCTCTTTTATCAGTAGCTCCAAGGCTTTATCTTCAGCATATGATCATCAGCTCCTTTCTTTCGCTTGTAGGTGAGCAGTGGTTGCTGTTCTTTCTCCTCCTCTTGGCTTGCTTCGCTTCCTTCTCCTCCTCTGTTCTTTTCCTCTTCTTTTCTTTCACTCAGCAGTCTCTCCCCTTTTTGGATGCATTGGTGGAAGGGGTTTGTACCGCAGAAAGAGTCTTTTGTACAGCAGCATCATCAAGGGCTGTAAAGTTGAGGAAAGCCTCTCATCAATGACTTTAGTCACATATCAGTGATTATGGGTGTGATGAGAGGGAGGGAATTTTGAAGTACAGCACCTATTTGCTCAGGAGGGTTCTGTTCCTGAGAAGTAGGGCCTGAAGCAGAGGCAGGTGGTTGGTTTTGGAGTGGCTCAGTGTTTGGGGAACCTTCAAGTGAAGGTGCCATCTGTGGGTGGGTAGAGGCAGATGGTCTTTCTCCTTGTGAGAGTTGATCAAGTAGGTTTTGCAGCCTACTGACTTTCTCTTCAAGGATTGTGTTCTGGGCAAGAACATCGTAGAAAAAGCCCAGGTCATCATCAGCCGAGCTGAATCATCTGACCTCCTGCTTAGAGCAGGATTTACATGCACTGGGTGTAGACCAGTTGATGCATGTGCCCCTTGTGCTTGGTACTGGGGACTTCCAGCCTCAGGACAGTGTCCATCATCAGCTGTTGCCTCTAGTGAGGTCTTAGCAATGTTACCAGCCTCATTCTGATCATGTGCTGAGTCAGAGGAGGGGGCAGCCTCACTAGATATTCTAAGCTCCTTGTCTACACCAGGGATAGAAGTGGTAACCCCTGTGCTGTGGGTTCTCAAGTGCACTGTGTTCCTCCCCCTCAATTGTAGAGGTATTCCCAGTAGTAAGTGGTTTCTGGGGAGGGGGTGAGGAGTGCAGTTGAGTCAGCACTTGTGCAACTATTAAAGTTGGGCTGTGAGGGGCGGTTGTTTGGGGTGAAGGGATAGAAGCAGTGTGCACCTGGGGAGGTTGGTGCTCTTCAATGGCAATCCCCTCAAGTGAGGAAGATCCCAGATAGTGTAGTACCCCTTGGTGGTTGCTGCAGGCTCCTGTTGAGAGAAGCCTGAGCGGCTATGGCTAAGAAGTCATTGTATCCACTAGGGGGTTTGGACTAGTGGATATATCCTGCGTTTGTGTTGCAGGGCATCCTCAGGGGACTCAATTCCCTGAGTAGCCGTTTTGGGTTTCTTTTTGGTGGGTTTGGTGGGGACTTTTGATTTGGAGGTGGTGGCTGTGGGTTCCAGCTGCGTGGGTTTTCGCAGCTTGGCAGCCATTTTGAGTGTCTGGTCAGAGTTGTGCCGGGAGTATACTTCCGGCAGAACAGCCGTAGCAGGGACTCCCAAGCCAACAAGTCCCTCAGCATTAAGCTGGTTTGTAATGATGGCCATTATGAACCGTGGATAGTATCCAACGGTTGGCAGTTAGTTTTTGAGCCATATCCTTGAGCTCTGAAAATATTATTTCTGAAAGTTTTGCGGTTGTTGCTCAAGAATAGAATACATTACCTGCTGCCATTTTGTCGACATTTGATCCCAAGACGACGTCTTAGGGGCCAAACATACATTCACCATGTGAAAATTAGGCGCTCAGCGTCATTAAAGTGTTTCTTCATGATAGTGGAGGCACTGAGATCGCCTTGATATCCATGTTGGGCAAAGGATAGATCTGTGGTGCCCTTCGGATATCCAGCAGGAGAACTAGCATCATTCCAATGAAGAATTTGGCGGATTATTGCAGGAGTGATGACTACTTCTTTGTTGTTGACGACCGACTGGAGAGATGGTGTGTTGTTCTCCCCAGTGGTAATAGTAACGTTCATCCAAATTGTTGAGGGATTCGGCATGTAGTATGGGATTCAGAAGAAATGCCGTATTGTATTGGGACTGAACCATAAGATCGATAGCAGTATCGAACTTAGTCCAGACAGGCGATTTAGTGAGGTAGGCAACACAGTTGTGTCGCGGTTTAATTTGCATGGACGCCATTGAGAGGAGGGAAGTTTTGGAGAGGAACGTTAGGTTTGAAGAAGATGAAGCATTGAGGATTAGGTCAGGGATATTTATAGGGTACGGGTAAGAAAACGACTGAAGGATGTGTTGTTAGTCATCAGTAGTTTAAACGACCGTTGACATGGTATTATCCTTTCAGACGTTGAAACAGCTGAAGTCGTGGTGTTAGGCATCAGAAGTTAGAAAACTACTGAAGACCGTGGTTTTGACTTCAGATGATTGAAACAACTGAGGACTTGGTGTTTGTCATCAGTAGTTATGAAACTACTGAGGACAGTGGTTTTGTCATCAGCTGTTGTAAACAACTGAAGACTTGGTATTAGTCATCAGTAGTTATAAAACTACTGAAGACATGGTTTTGCTTCATTGTCTAGAATGAAACAGCAGTTGTACAAACGACTGAAGAGAAAGTTCTCTTCAGCTGTTTTCGTCAATTCTTAGCTTGTCAGCTGTTTCATACTGTCCTCAACACATTCATCAGCCTTTTTGGCTGACTTCAGTTGTTTCATAGGACATCAGTACTTATTGTTTTTACTGATTGCAGTAGTTGTAGCTGCATCAGTAGTTGTAACTACATCCGTAGTTTATAACAGATGAAGTACTTCAGTACTTGTGAGACATTTAGCCTTCAGTAGTTATAAAAACTGCTGAGGGTAAAAGAGCTCATCAGTACTTATATGTGACATAGTTACTAATGATCATCAGTACTTATTACTAAGATCATCAGTAGTTGTCACTTATTCTAGCTGCAGCATACCAAGCCTTAACACCAGGTTTTGGAAAGTTGAACTATCCAAAGGCTTAGTAAAAATGTCTACAAGCTCATCAGCACTAGCACAAACTTAGGATCAATCAGACCTTTTTCAAAACAATCCCTTATAAATGATGTCTGATCTCTATATGTTTTGTCCTAGAGTGCTGGACTGGATTTTGACAATGCAAAGAGCTGAAGCACTATCCATTAACAATGGAGTCTTAGTCTCTGTAATGCCATAATCAAAAGTTGGTTTTGAAGCAAGAGTACCTGAGATGTACAACTTGCAGCAGCAATGTACTCTGCTTCAGCAGTTAATGTAGCAACTGAGGTCTGTTTCTTGCTCTGCCAAGAAATCAAGCAGTTGCCTAGGATTTGACATCCACCAGAAGTTGATTTCCTGGTCAACTTACACCCTGCATAGTCACTGTCAGAAAAAGAAACTAATTACCAGAATGTCCGGTAGAATACCATAAACCTAGAGATGGAGTGCCTTGCAGATATCTAAAGATCCTCTTGACTGCAATCAGATGAGACTCTTTAGGTGCAGCATGAAATCTAGCACAAACACATGTAGCAAACATAATATCTGGTCTAGAAGCTGTTAAATACATCAAGGACCCAATCATACATCTGTAAAGGTTTCATCAACCACTTTACCTTTCTGATCTGTATCCAGTTGTGTGGTGCTGCACATGGGGGTAGAACAGGACTTACAGTTTTGTAAATCAAACTTTTGCAAAAGATATTTTGTGTATTTGGACTGATGAATGAAAATTCCATCAGCCTTTTGTTTGATTTGCAACCCCAAAAAGAACTGTAATTCTCCTATGGCACTCATTTCAAACTTCTGTTGCATCAACTTTGTAAAGGCATCACACAACTTTGGATCAGCAGATGCAAAAATGATATCATCTACATAAATTTGAACAAGTAGATTATGCTGCCCAGCTTTCTTAATGAATAAGTCTTATCTATGGAGCCTCTAGTGAAATTATTTTCCAGAAGAAAGTTTGATAATGTCTCATACCAGGCTCTAGGAGCTTGTTTTAACCCATAAAGAGCCTTATCAAGCTTATACACCCAATTAGGATGTTTATTGTCCTCAAAGCCTGGAGGTTGGCATACATAAACCTCTTCTTTAATTTTTCCATACAAAAATTCACTTTTGACATCCATTTGAAAAACTTTAAGGTTTTGATAAGCAGCATAAGCTAAAAACAATCGAATTGCTTCCAGTCTGGCTACAGGGGCAAAGGTTTCATCATAATCAATACCTTCTTCTTGTGCAAACCCCTGAACAACCAGTCTGGCCTTGTTCTTAACAATAATCCCATTTCATCAGTTTTGTTCCTAAACACCCATTTAGTGCCTATTGCACACTTACCTGGAGGTACAGGAACCAGTTCCCACACTTGCTATTTCTTGAACTGAAGAAGCTCAAGCTGCATGGCATCAACCCATCCATTGTCCTTTAAAGCAATGTGATAATTCTTTGGCTCTTGCTGACTGATGAAGAGAGCATAGAAGCAGAAATTTGACAATTGACTTCTTGTTGATACTCCAGCAGTGATATCACCAATGATTTGAGACATAGGGTGATTCTTCAGATCTTGATACACAATGAGATCTGTGCAAGTGTTTGTAGCAGGCTCAGCTGTAACAGATGGTGATGGTGAATCATTTCCTGAAACCAATCAGTGGATGGTAGTTCAAAGGAAGTTGAATTCGAAGAGATCTCATCAGCATTTGTGTGGATGGTGCTACTGGAGCTACAGGAACATCAGGTCTAGCAGAATCAGGCAGCTGATCACTAAACCTGAAGAGGTGAGTACTGCAATCATCATCATCATCAGCAGTACCACCAGGTGGTGAATGTTGACAGGAGCAACAGCAGGAGTTTGATAAGGAACATATTACAGTATGTCCAAATCAAATAACTCCACAGGGCTTTGTGGAATCTTGTCCTTTGAGATTCATTGAACTTAACATGTAGAGTTTCTTCAACCATATTTGTTCTGCAGTTGAAGACTCTGTATGCCTTGCAAGTAGATGAATAACCAACAAAATACCCTGCATCCACCTTAGGATCAAATTTATGGAGTTGATCCTTTGTGTTGAGAATAAAACAGGGGGACCCAAATGCTTTGAAAAATGAAATCAGAGGAGCCAAATGATGGAGAACTTCATATGGAGTCTTCATCAACCTCTGATTTACTAAAACTCTATTTTACACATAGCAAGCTGTGTTGACAGCTTCAGCCCAAAAGGTCAGTGGCAAACCTGAGTCAGCCAGCATGGACCTTGCAGCTTCAATGAGGGTCCTGTTCTTTCTCTCTACTACTCCATTTTGCTCTGGAGTCCTTGGGATGCTAAACTGCCTTTTGATCCCCTTGGAAAGATAGAAGTCATCAAGTGTATGATTTCTGAACTCTGTTCCATTGTCACTCCTAATACACTTGACTGGAAGGGAATACTGCTTCTCAATATACAATACAAAGTGAATAATCTTCTGAGCAGCCTCATCCTTTGAATGTAGAAAGAAAGTCCATACAAATCTAGAGTAATCATCCACAATTACAGACAGTATTTCTTCTTTGCCATGCTCATTACTCTCACAGGACCAAATAGATCCATATGCAGTAATTGCAAGCAGGCAATGGACTTAGGCACTTCAATAGGAGGAAATGAGACTTTGTGCTGTTTTCTTTTAAACAAGCAGTGCAGGTTTCATCACAGTGGAACTCCTTTATTGGTAAGCCTCTGACTAAACTATTGTGGGTAAGCTGATTCATGTTTTTGAGATTAACATGACCAAGCCTTCTGTGCCACAGTTTAGATTCTTGAGAAGAGGCTTTGGAAAATAGGCAAGGATTGCCTTGAGATCTATTTTCTTAGAAAGATCTAAGGCATACACTCTTCCTGTCTGTTGGCTCTCAGGAGAGTGTGATCATCCAACACCTTGTCAATCAAGTGCAAAACTTTGGATGACAGAATCCTACAGTTTTGACTGGTGAAAAGAGCAACATGGCCTTTATCACACATTTGACTGACACTCAAGAGATTGTACTTGAGATTTTCCACATGATTAAATCATCAAATTTGATTTCTCCATTGGAGACAAGCCCTTACCAATGATGTAACCCCTAGCATCATTGCCAAAAGAAACAAATCCCTTCTTTCCTTGAGAGTAGTCATGAAGAAGAGAGCTGTTCCAGTCATGTGCATAGATCCCCCATTGTCTACATACCAGATGCTACTTTGGCATGTTGAAGAACCTGCAAAAATAAACAATCAGTTAGTTTTAGAGACCGAAACTTTTTGGTTTTGGGCCTGGTCTCATCAATAGATGGTAAACTAACAGGTTTATTTGAAACAACAGCTTGAGAGGAAGAAGATGGTGTAGAAGAGGAGTCCTTTGGCTTGGCTCTCCTTTTCTGTGGTTTCAACATAGGAGCATCTAGTTGGTTAACTCTACCCAACAGATGTTGAACCATCATAACCAACTGTGTCTGATTTTGTGATAAAGCTTTCAGCTCATCAGACACATTGCCAGTGGAGTTTGATAATTTCCTATGTTGCCCCTTCTTCTTCTGAGCATTCTCGGCTGTCACCTGTTTAACCCCTTCCTTTTTGGATTTCTTTAAGGACTTAAGGGTTACAGGATTTGATGTTGCTGATACAAATGTGGTCTCAAACTCAGTTTTCATTTTTACCATTTTCTCTTTAATTTCTTCTTTTTGTTTGAGTTTGGAACCTCTTTTGTACCAACAATCATGTGTAAGATGATTGAACAAACCACATACTTCACATGGTTTCTTCTTCATCTTAGGTTGATCATCAACTAAAGAGGTGAAGCAACTGAAGACTTGCTCTTCAATGCTTTTGAAGCATTGTCTGCTTTCTTGACTGCCTCTTTAGTAGGCTTCAAACTCTTTCTACTGGCAGTTTTCTTCTCTTCAGTACTGACAGCAGTTGAAGTTTGAACTTCAGGTGTTAAATCCTGCTCTCTAGTCTTTTCAGGACCTTCAGAATTAACTCCTGAGTTGATCAAATCATTAATCATGTGAGTGTCAGCATTTGAACCATCAACATCTGCTGATAGGTTCAAAGAGGGCTTGATGCTGACTGCTACTTCTGATTGTGCTGTATCAGAAGGTAGATCACATGATGTGATGGATTGGTTATCACTCTCACCATCAGATTCTACCTCTGCTCTTGGGGTAAAATCTGTAGGTGGAGCAGTGTGATTGTAACCAATTCCAAACTTCACATTGGAAGCAGATTGCTTACTAAGAAGCATTTCAAAACCTTTGCATGATTGTACCCATCTATCACACTCTACCTGGGTAACTGCAAGGGTTTCTTTGAGATCTTTGTACTTCTCTAGAAGTACCTCTTCTCTAGCCTTATCATCAATTATTTGGCAATTTAGTTTATAAATCTCATCATTTTTATCTTTAAGCACAGACTCAAACTCAGCTTTGTTTTTGGAAATTATTGTTCTAGCTCAATGTTCTTATTAATTAGAGCTACATTTGCTTCTCTAATGGAAGCAAATGCTGCTATGCATGGTTCAGAACATAATTTGGCTTTTGCACAGACTCAAACCACCATGTTGACCAGCACTGAGAATAGTTGGTCATGACCAGACATGTCATCTGGTAAACTGCTCCAGTCAACAACTCCTGGGGTGAAAAAGCTGTGTTGTTGAAGTTGAGTTTGTTGATGAGATTGGGATGGCTGAGGTTCTGGTAGTGCATGAGGTTGTGGTGCCATAGGAACTTGAACTTGATTGACTATGGCATGTAATAACAAGGGTACAGATATGGCATTTGACCCTGAGGAACAAAATATGCCAGAGATTGTTGTTGAGGATGATGACTAGAAGTGACAGGATGTTGCCCTCTGTGTTGTTGACTATTGCCAGGAAAAGTCACAAAGGGTGCAGTGGAGTTAGATCCAATTGATCTACACTCTCTTGCAAAGTGTCCAAGCCTTTGGCATTTGTGACACCTCAACTTGCTCTTGTCAAAACCAACTTTGGTTTTGCCAGAGAGTCCTGGGAGTTTTCTTCCAGTTCTTTTATAGAACTTCTGAGATCTGATATTTATCAGGGCCATTTGGCTCAAAATATCCATCTCTTCTAAGTCATCATCAGCAATCCCCTTGAGATCATCCATAATGAAGCATAGATTGTCATTATTACACCCAGTAAACTGACCATCAACACTCACAAATGCAGAATCAGAAGTGCTTGAAGAGAAATTAATATGCTCATCATACTGGCATTCAGATGAAGCATATTCTGACTCATGACCCACCAAGGCAGTGTTGCCTGGTACAAAGTCTTCAGTGAGCTTTCCAGATGAAGACAACTTTCTCTTCTGTTCTATCTCTCTCTCAAACATGAGCAGTTTCCCATGGAGTTGGGTGAGAGATAGTTTGTCCAAACTTGCACTGGAGTGTAGGACAATAGTATATGTGTCCCATCTCTCAGGCAGTGATCTGAGAAATCTGTTATTCATCTGGATATTAGTGTACTCAAGTTTGACCATTTTTAATTCAGAGATCAAACAAGAAAACCACTCATATTGTTGAGTCAGTGTCTCACCCTTTCTATGAGAAAATGTCTCATATTGTTGGGCGAGGATTTCTCTATTATTTGCCAAGACCTCATCTGTTCCTCCAAATTGTTCTTTCAAGGCATTCCAGAGGTCATGGGCAGTTTCATGATGCATTAGCCCAGAATAGATTTCATTGGCAGTGCCATGGCCAGAATTCCATGGGCTTTTGCATCAATTTCAAGCAACTTCTTATCCTCATCTGAGTATTGCTCCCTCCTCTTCGGAACCATTTGATTGGTTTCGGGTTATTCACCATAGGCTTGTGTGGACCATGTACCACTGATGTCCAACAACCTGCGCTGTTAACAGACATGTGATGGAGCATTCGTCTTGCCATATGTTATACTCATTCCTAACCAGCATGGTGGCTTGGTTGAGGAACCAGTATTGTGAGGATCATTGGAGGGAGTAGTCATTTTCAGTTCAGAAACAATTTAGTTCAAGCTTTTAAAAGTTTTACACAGACCACAACAAACTCAATGAAAACCAAGAAAAGATCTTAGGATGAATGACCAGAAATACAGAAAATTCAATCTCTATAACCGTTTCTTGCGAAAACAAAAGCTAATTCAATCAAACTTAGATCTTGAATAGCAGTTTCAATGATCAATTATTAGATCGATCAATGATTAACCTGCTCTGATACCATTTGACAGGATCAGCGATCACAAGTTTGATGTATTAGAGTTAAAGGCAGCGGAATAAGAATAGGAATTAGACAAATTGTAGCAAGAAGTCAATGCTTGTATGCATTAAGAGCACATACGGTTATAGCGAGAGAATATATTTCTGATTCGAGGAATGTTTATAGATGTGGAATGTTTCTAATCAAATCATTCATTCATTCACGACATTCACCTATTACAATAGGTTGTCACTCCTTATATAGAGTGCAACAATCACTGCTGTTATCACGGAAAGTGACAACTGGCAGATCTAATACAAAAATAACTAACTCTTAACAAACTACTGAAATGTTCACAACTACTGAGAACATATCAGAGTGTTAAGTACAAAATATAAAACTACTGATTAGAAACTACTGAAACTACAACGACTGAAGAACAAGCTCTTCAGTCGTTTTACAAAACTACTGAACATAAAACTACTGAAACTAGAAATATAAAACTACTGATATCACAACTACTGAAGGAGTACTCTTCAGCAGTTGTGACAAACTACTGAGGCTTCAGTACTTGATCTTCAGACTTTGACCTTCAGATGTTTCATCAGCTGATGACTTCAGTAGATATCATCAGCTGATGTCTTCAGTCTTTTTCTTCAGACTTTGTACGTCAGTTGTTGATCTTCAGCACTTGTAAACTCTTCAGCTGTTGTACTTCAGTACTTTGGTCTTTCAGCTTCAGCACTTGTGTTCTTCAGCTGTTCAGCTTCAGTACTTGCGTTCTTCAGCTGTTGTACTTCAGCACTTTAGTTCTTCAGCTGTTGAAGTCTTCAGCACTTGATCTTCAGCTGTTGAAGTCTTCAGCACTTGTCAAACTGCTGATGAGTCTTTCAGCAGTTGTTGTGATACCATGTGGGACTTAGAGGTTTTCTGATCTTGGCTCATGGTTCTTTTGGTCCAACACTTTAAATTTTTCTGAAATACTATTTTTTGAGCTCAAGGATATGGCCCAAAAACAAACTGCTAACCATTGGATATTATATCCTCGGTTCATAATGGCCATAATTGAAAACCAGCTTCAAGCTGAGGGACTTGTTGGCCAGGGAGTCCCTGCTATGGCTGTACTGCCGGAAGTATACTCCCGACACAACTCTGACCAATCACTCAAAATGGCTGCCAAGCTGCGCAAACCCACGCAGCTGGAACCCACAGCCACCACCTCCAAATCCAAAGTCCCTACCAAACCCACTAAAAAGAAGAAAAAAAAGGCTACTCAGGGAAATGAGTCCCCTAAGGATGCCCCTGCAACACAAACACAGGCTATATCCACTGGTTATAACCCCCTAGTGGATACAAGGAAATCACCAGCCACAGCCGCTCAGGATTCCTCTCAAAAGGAGCCTGCAGCAACCACAGAAGGGGTACCCACAAATCTAGGATCTTCCTCATTTGAGGAGATTGCCATTGAAGAGCACCATTCTCCCCAGGTGCACACTGCTTTTATCCCATCTCCCCATGCAACCGCCCCCCAAAGTCCAACCATTATCATTGCAAATGTGCTGACTCAGCTGCATGCCTCTCCTCCTTCCCAACAACCACCAACAAAGGGGAGAACCACAGATATTGAGGACGAGGATCACCATGCTTCTGACAACCCACAGCACCGGGGTTTACACGTTCTATCTCCTGGTGTGGATATGGAGATTAGAACATCTAGTGAGGCTGCCACCTCTTCTGAATCAGCACATGATCAGAATGAGGCTGGTAACATAGCTAAGACCTCACTATAGGCAACAGCTGATGAAGAACATAGTCCTGAGGCTGGAAGTCCCCAGTTCCAAGAAAAAGGGGCACATGCTAAAACTGGTCTACACCCAGTGCATGTACATCCTGCTACAAGCAGGAGGTCAGGTGATTCAGCATCTGCTGATGATGACCTAGGCATCTTTTATGATGATCTGGCCCAAAACACAATTCTTGAGGAAGAAGTCAGTAGACTACAAAGACTACTTGACCAATTCTCTCAAGAAGCAAGTCCATCTGCCACCAACATAAACCCACAGATGGCACCTTCACCTGAAGGTCTCCCACACACTCAGCCACTCAAAACTTCCAAGCCACCAGCTTCTGTTTCTGGCACTGCTTCTCAGGGACAGAACCCCTCTGAGCAAACAGTTGCTATCTTTCAGCAAACCCTACCTCTCATCACCCCAATGATCACATACATTGTGATCAAAACCATGGATGAGAGGCTTCCCTCAATCGTACAACCCCTGGTGGAGGAGATTGTGAGCATAAGGCTTTCTGCTACTCAAACCCTTGCAACCAATGCAACCAAAAAGGGGGAGAGTCAGTTAGGGAAAGCAAAGAGGAAGAGCAAACTGAAAGAAAAGGAAACTGAGAAGGAAGAGGAGTCTGTGAAGGGAACCGAAAATGATCAAGTGGGTGAAAGTCACAAAGACTTTCATGTCACATATAAGAAGAGGAAGGGTGAAGGAAAAGAGAAAGAACTCCAACTCGATGAGATGATCAAAATGGCAGATGCTACACATAGTAAATCAATGGATGCCATTATTGATCAACTGTATAGACAAGGGTTCGATACTGCACAGCTTGACTCAGAGATCAGGAGACTTGAAGTTGAAGAAATTAACTCAAGATGGGCAAGTTATGATGCATTAGAAAGAGAGAGACTAGAGATCATGATTATATTCATTGCAAAATATCTTGGGAGATCATTGATCGAGATTAAATCATGGACCAGGGACAGTATCTTGGCCATAACCTCCAAGATCTGTTCGTCTGAAGCATACACTAAGAGTTTAGTAGTCGAAGCTTTGAATGAAGCAGGAGCAGGGAGCAGGACTGAGCTAGCCAAACACTCAAAAGCTACACTTACCTCTAAAATTCTAACTCAGCCTGTCAACATTCCCTCTCCAAAACAACCACAACCACAACCCACAAAACCAACTCCCTTACCCTCTAAACCAACAGCCGATGATGCACCCAAGAAGAAGAAGAGAAGGGTGTTGAGGCTAGAAGAAGAAGAAGAAGAGGATGATGTGGAAGAAGATAGGCTGTCTCTGTCTGCAGTCCTAACATTGCCTAAAGCCAAACCCGTGCCCATCACTCCCACCTCACAGATGGAAACTGTGAGAGTAAAGATTAAAGAAGAGTTGCAGCAAAGGCTTCATGACGATGAGATGTTGAAAAGCATTGACAAAACTTATGTTGCTTCTTCATCAATAATTAGTATGAAGAAAGAAGCTCTGAGGTTGTACACCCTTGCCAACACATTTCAATATCAGAAGGAAAAGGTGAGAGTATGGCCTGATCCTAGGGTGGCTCACAGGATTGTAAAGAAAGACATTCCTTTGAGATACAAGGGCCAAGTAAAAAGGATCGTAGATGAAGAGATCACAGTGGTCCTTGTAGTATCACCCTGGGAGATTGTAGAAGATTTCAAGAAGGCCTATGAGACTAAACAACCACCCCAAAAGATGTTAGAGAACAGAATTATTAAAAAGGGGTTAGTCTACAAGAGGCTTGAGAACTTCAAACAAAATGAGCTTAGTCTGTTACTTGAAGGGATTCATCCTGATGAGTTTGCATACAGATAGATTACAACAGTTGAGCTCAAAAATGGCAAACAGGCCAAGTACATCTCAGAGCTGTATGGGCGTGAAGGATTCTTTGATGGTGAAGCTGAGAACCTGACCATGGAAGAACAAATTATGTTTCTCAGAGCATACACAAGAGAATCCTACAGGCTTATACATGGGAAGTGAGTCTCATGGATGGGGGAACAGCTCAGTGTCCAATTCCCCAATACAGAGCTCTCATCCATACATTGCCAACCTAATCATCAGAGACTCATTTCCAGGCCAGTGCTTATATGGGTCATCTTCTCAACTGATCAAGAAGGAAATAGACCAACCATTCTGCCAACAATAAGTGGGACCTCAATAAAGTTAAAGGTTTTGGCTGCATTGATTCAAGGGGAGTTTGTTGGACCAAAAGAACCAATGAGCCGGATCAGAAAAACCTTTAAGTCCCACAGACGTCACAACAAATACTGAAGACCACAACAGCTGAAGACAACAGCTGATTACAAAGTCTGAACACAAGTGCTGAAGACAAAGTCTGAAGACAAGTGCTGAAGACAAAGTCTGAAGACAAGTGCTGAAGACAAAGTTTGAAGACAAGTGCTGAAGACAAAGTCTAAAGACAAGTGCTGAAGACAAAGTCTGAAGACAAGTGCTGAAGACAAAGTCTGAAGACAAGTGTTGAAGACAAAGTCTAAAGACAAGTGTTGAAGACAAAGTCTGAAGACAAGTGGTGAAGACAAAGTCTGAAGACACAAGTGCTGAAGACAAAGTCTGAAGACACAAGTGCTGAAGACCAAAGTATCAGACGTTGTCACAACAGCTGAAGAGGTCTTCTTCAGTAGTTGTGATGGTTTACCTTTCAATAGTTTTATGTTTTATTTGTTCAGTAGTTTGACACAACAGCTGAAGAATACTTCTTCAGTTGTTGTGCTCATCAGTAGTTTTATATTTTTCAGTAGTTTTGTAAAACGACTGAAGAGCCTGTTCTTCAGTCGTTGTAGTTTCAGTAGTTTCTTATCAGTAGTTTCATATTTTGTACTTAACACTCTGATATGTTCTCAGTAGTTGTGAACATTTTAGTAGTTTGTTAAGAGTTAGTTATTTTTGTAAGAGATCTGCCAGTTGTCACTTTCCTGTGATAACAGCAGCGATTGCACTCTATATAAGGAGTGTCAACCTATTGTAATAAGCAAGAATGATTTGATCAGAAATATTCGATATTATAGAAACATTCCTTGTTACAGAAATATATTCTCTCGTTATAACCGTATTTGTTCTTAATGCATACGAGTATCAAATTCTTGCTACAATTTGTCTAATTCTTGTTCTTAGTCCGCTGCGTTACGCTCTAATACATCAAACTTGTGATCACTGATCCTGACAGTAATTCTCCCATTGCACTCATTTCAAACTTTTGTTTCATTAAACTTGTAAAATCATCACCCAACTGGGGATCAGAGGATGCAAAATTTATATCATCAACATAAATTTGAACAAGTAGCTTATGCTGATCCACTTTCTTAATAAACAAAGTTTATCTATGGAGCCTGTAGTGAAATTATTTTTAAGAAGAAAATTTGAGAGTGATTCATACCAGGCTCTTGGAGCTTGCTTCAACCCATAAAGAGCCTTATCAAGTTTATACACCCAATCAGGATGTTTATTGTCCTCAAAACCTAGTGGTTGACACACATAAACCTCTTCTTTTATTTTTCCATATAAAAAAGCACTTTTGACATCCATTTGAAAAACTTTAAGATTGTGGAGTGCAGCATAGGCTAAGAACAATCTATTTGCCTCTAGTCTGGCCACAGGGGCAAAGGTTTCATCATAATCAATACCTTCTTCTTGTGAAAACCCTTGTACAACCAGTCTAGCCTTGTTCTTGACAATAAGCCCATTTTTATCAGTTTTATTCCTAAACACCCATTTAGTGCCTATTGCACACTTACCTGGGGGTAGAGGAACCAGTTCCCACAATTGCTACTTTTTGAACTAAAGTAGCTCAAGTTGCATGGCTTCAACCCATCCATTGTCTCTTAAGGCAACATGATAGTTCTTTGGCTCTAGCTGACTGATGAAGAGAGCATAGAAGCAGAAGTTGGACAATTGACTTCTGGTTGAGACACCAACATTGATATCACCAATGATCTGAGGCATGGGGTGATTCTTCAGCTCTTGGTACACTATAAGATCAGTGCAAGTGTTTGTAGCAGGTTCAGTAGCAACAGATGTTGATCCAGACTCTTGAAACCAAGTATGAGATGGCAATTCAAATGATGTAGAGGAATCAGAAATCTCATCAGCATTTGTTGTGGGTGGAGCTGCTGAGGCTATAGGAACATCAAGTTTAGCAGACTCAGGCAGTTGGTCACTAAACTTGAAAATATGAGTACTGATATCATCATCATCTTCAGTACCACCAGGTGGAAGACTTGCTACAGAAGATGATTTATCCACATGATCTGCAATAGCTGGAGGTTGATAAGGAACATATTGCAATATGTCCAGATGAAACAACTCCACAAGGTTTTATGGAATTTTATCCTTAGGAGATTCATTGAATTTCACATGCAAGGTTTCTTCAACTATCTTTGTTCTGCAGTTGAAGACTCTGTAAGCCTTGCATGTGGATGAATAACCTACAAAATACCCGCATCCACCTTAGGATCGAATTTGTGGAGTTGATCCTTTGTGTTGAGAATGAAACAAGGACACCCAAAGGCTCTGAAAAATGAAATTAGAGGAGCCAAATGATGTAGAACTTCATATGGAGTCTTCGTCAACCTCTGATTTACTAACACTCTATTCTGCACATAGCAAGCTGTGTTGATAGCTTCAGCCCAAAAGGTCAATGGCAAACCAGAGTCAGCCAACATGGACCTTGTAGCTTCAATTAGGGTCCTGTTCTTCTCTCCACTACTCCATTTTGTTCTGGAGTCCTTAGGATGCTAAACTGCCTCTTGATTCCCTTGAGAGATAAAAATCATCAAGTGTATGGTTTCTGAATTCTGTTCCATTATCACTCCTTATACACTTGACTGATAGGGAATACTGCTTCTCAACATACAACAAAAAATTTATAATCATCTGAGCAACCTCATCCTTTGAATGCAAGAAGAAAGTCGATACAAATCTGGAGTAATCATCCAAAATTACCAGACAATATCTCTTCTTTGCCATGCTCATCACTCTCACAGGACCAAATAGATCCATGTGCAGTAACTGCAAGCAGGCAGTGGACTTAGGTTTTTCAATAGGAGGGAATGAGACTTTGTGATGTTTTCCTTTCAAACAAGCAGTGCAGGTTTCATCACAGTGGAACTCCTTTATTGGTAGACCTCTCACTAAACTATTGTGGATCAGCTGATTCATGTTTTTGAGATAAACATGACCTAGCCTTCTGTGCCACAGTTTAGATTCCTGAGGAGAGGCTTTGGAGAACAGGCAAGGATGACCCTTCAAATCAATCTTCTTTGACAAATCCAAGGCAAATACTCTTCCAATCCTGTTGGCCTTCAGGAGAGTATGTTCATCCAATACCTTGTCAACCAGCCTCAGAACTTGGGAAGACAAAATCCTGTAGTTCTGGCTTGTGAAAAGTGCAACATGCCCTTTATCACACATCTAACTGACACTCAGTAGATTATACTTAAGATTCTCCACATGGTTAACATCATCAACCTGATATCTCCATTAGACACATATCCTTTCCCGATGATGTAACCCTTGGCATCATTTCCAAATGAAACAAATCCCTTCTTTCCTTGAGAGTAGTCATTAAGAAGAGAACTGCTCCCAGTCATATGCATAGATCCTCCACTGTCTACATACTAGATGCTCCTTTGGCATGCTGAAGAGCCCTGGGTTACATGTGAAGAAGATGCATTAGAGCATGAACTCTCAGTAGATTCCAGGGCCATGAGAGCAAGATTCCCAAAAGGATGTTCACCACCATGTTGACTATCACCAGCAAATAATTGCTCATTACCAGAGAGATCATCTGGTAAACTGCTCCAGTCAACAACACCAGGGGTGAAGAAGCTGTGATGAGGTTGTGATTGAGATGATTGAGATGGTAGAGGCTCAGGTAAGGCTTGAGGTTGTTGTGCAATAGGAACTTGAACTTGATTTGGCTATTGCATGTAATAGCAGGGATATGGATATGGCATTGGACCCTGAGGACAAAATATGCAGGAGATATAGGTTATGAGTGATAACCAGAACTAGTAGGATATTGCCCTCTGTTTTGTGGACTATTGCTTGGAAAAGTCACAAAGGGTGCAGAGGATTAGATCCAGTTGATCTACACTCTCTTGCAAAGTGTCCAAGCCTGTGGCATTTGTGACACCTCAACTTACTCTTGTCAAAACCAACTTTGGTTTTGCCAGAGAGTCCTGGAAATTTCCTACCAGTTCTCTTGTAGAACTTTTGAGATCTGATATTAATCAAGGCCATTTGGCTTAGAATATCCATCTCTTCTAAGTCATCATCAGCAATACCTTTCAAATCATCCATAATGAAGCACAAATTGTCACTATTACAGCCTGACTGACTATCAACACTAACAAACACATGATCAGAAGTGTTTGAAGAGAAATCTATATGCTCATCATAATTGCTTTCTAATGCAGCATATTCTGACTCATGACCAACGAAGGCAGTGTTCCCTGGTATAAAGTCATCAGTGAGCTTTCCTGATGATGCCAGTTTCCTTTTCTGCTCTATCTTTCTTTCAAATGTAAGCAGTTTCCCATGGAGTTGGGTGAGAGATAGGCTATCTAGATTTGCACTGGAGCGTAGGACAATGGTATATGTGTCCCACCTCTCAGGCAGTGATCTGAGGAATCTGTTGTTCATCTGGCTATTAGTGTATTCATGTTTGACCATTTTCAGCTCAGAGATCAAATAGGAAAAATGCTCAAACTGTTGAGTCGGTGACTCACCCTTCCTATGAGAGAATGTCTCATATTGTTGGGCAAGGATTTCTCTGTTGTTTGCTAAGACCTCATCTGTTCCACCAAATTGTTCCTTCAATGCATTCCAGAGGTCATGAGCAGTTTCATGATGCATAAGCCCATAATAGATTTCATTAGGCAGAGCCATGGCCAGAATACCATGCGCTTTAGCATCAATCTCAAACAGTTTTCGATCCTCATCTGAGTATTGTTCCTTCTTCTTCGGAACCATTTGGTTGGTGTCCAGATTGTTCACCATAGGCTTGTGTGGACCATGTACCACAGATGTCCAACAACCTGTACTGTTAACAGACAGGTGATGGAGCATTCTTCGTTGCCATATGTTATACTCGGTCCTAACCAGCATCGGAGGCTTGGTTGAGGAACCGGTATCGTGAGGGTCATTAGAAGGAGTAGTCATTCTCAGATTCAACCAAATTCAATTAAGTTTTAATAGATTTAGTGCAAAACACAACAAACTCAATATGAACCAAGAGAAAACTCAAAGCAAATAACCAAAAGCAGCAGAAATTCAATGATCTATAACCAATTCTTGCAAATATGCTAATTCAATCAAACTTAGATATCGAAATAGCAGTTTCAATGATCAATTGTTAGATCGATCAATGATTAACCCGCTCTGATACCATTTGTTAGGATCAGTGATCTAAGTTTGATTATTAGAGTAGATTGCAGCGGAATTTGAACAATGAATTAGACAATTCGCAAGAACACAATTGATATTCAATGAAAAGTAAACTGTTATAGAGAGAGAATTCTGCAAAAGGAATATTTCATTCATATGCTTTCGTGGTGGCTGAATGTCACACGTTACAACTAGGTCAACATTCCTTATATAGGGAATGTGACATCTGCTGATGTCACTTGATAGTGACATCTAACAGAATTATACAAACTACTAAAACTATGCAAACTACTGAGAATGTTCTCAACTACTGATTACATCTCAGAGAATGCTAAGTACAAAAACATAAAACTACTGAACTAAAACCACTGAAACTATAAACTACTGAAATGTAAATTACAAGTACTGAAAAGGAAAACCATCACAACTACTGAAGTTAATAACTTCAGCTGTTGTGACAACTACTGATCACTCTGGTCTTCAGTCTTTGTCTTTAGTCTTTGTTCTTCAGACTTTTACTTTCAGACTTTGTCTTCAGCTGATAGCTTCAGACTTTGTCTTCAGTACTTTACTTTCAGACTTTGTCTTCAGTAGAAGTCTTCAAATCTTGTCTTCAGACTTTGTCTTCAGTACTTTACTTTCAGATTTTGTCTTCAGTAGAAATCTTCAGATCTTGTATTCAGACTTTGTCTTCAGACCTTGTAATCAGCTAATGTCTTCAGCTGTTGTGATCTTCTTCAGCAGTTGCAATGTCTGTGGGACTTAGAGGTTTTTCTGATCAGGGTCATTGGTTCTTTTGGTCCAACAGCATGAATGAAATACAATATGTGGTTGATGCATATAATGTTTAATATTTCATTGTTTATTGTGTGATAACGGATATTGAACTAACTATATAGGTTTGTGGTTGTTTACATAATTCTTAGTCAATAATGATTGAGGAACATGTTCAAACTTATTCTTGTGAAGTTCTCATGCGAATGGACCATGCTAATAGACCATACGCATGAATACTTCATGCTAATGAACCAGTCGCACGACTGAACCAGGAGACTGGATCAGTCGCACGATTGAGACATAAGATTAACTCAGTCACACGACTGGACCTTCAGTTGTGCAGATGGACCAATCGCATGCTTCAGTCGCACGACTGAACCATGCTAATGGTTTAGTCGTACGAATGGAAAACCCTAACCTATAAATACCACCTAATTCGTGGAAAAACTTAACAATTCGAATACCTACGCACATAATCGTACCCTAGCCGTCCAGAGACTCAAGAAAACTTGTTCCAAGTTCATAGATCACAGTTGATCGTGTTCTAATCATTCATAATGTTTATTAGTCGTTAGATTGATCTTAACTGTGTTCTCCCTGATTAGATCGCCAATCAAATAGGATTCCGCATTATTTGAGTTGGTATACGTGCAGAATTAGTTAGTACTCCGTACCTAAACGGCCCTAACAAGTGGTATTAGTGCTTTGGCTCTTGATTTTGCATATGATTCAATCATTTTCGGTGTAAAGCTCATGTTTTTCATTCAAAAACACCATCTTATTGGTAAAACAGTGTTTTTTAGTGTCTCCAGATCTAAAAGTTCATGTTTTTCGGCTTATGGCAGATTAGGGTTTGTGAAAAATCGTATTTTTGTGTCAAAGTATCGAAAATGTTTGAATTTTCAAATCCAGCAGCCTCGGTCGCATGATTGGCTCAATCGCACGACTGAACTCAATCGCTCCTCCCATACGCACGATTGAACTCAGTCGCTTATCCATTCGTACGACTGAACACCCCATTCGCATAGTTCATCCGCACCTGCTCAATCGGACGATTGACTCATCCGCATTGATTCAATCGCACGATTGATTCATCTGCATTAGTCCATTTGCACGATTGACCCAATCGCATCTCTCCATTCGCACCAGTGAAACAGTTGTGTTCTAACTCTCTAAGTATAAAGAAATGGAAGATTAGTACTCGGCGTTTACTGCAGGTAGGGACTCGCGTATCTAGAACTTGTTACTTCTGCAAAATGAGATTGGGAATCACAATAAGCCGCCTAAGCTTATCACGTTAGACGATTACCCACAATGGAAGCAAAGGTTTGAAAGTTACATAAAGGTGTTGATCCCAATCTATGGGAATCAATCGAGACTGGTTATAGTATGCCGGTTGGTGCTGATGGTGTCAAACTTACTCTAGGTGGCATGACTGATAGCCAGAAGGTAAAGTATAATGCTAAGAAGAAGGTGTATGCCCTGTTAACTCAGTCGATACCTAAGGATATATTCCACCAATTCTCTGAGAATAAACAGGCAAAGAAATTATGGGAGGCTCTGGAAAAACAATACGACGGGAATGCATCGTGAGAAGCTCTAAAGGATGAGTCTTTGAAGAAGGAGTTTGATAACTTCTCATCGATGGGTAAGGAGAGCTTGGATGATGTCATATACCAATTCTACCATTTAATGAGTGAATTGCACACTCATGGGGTTACAACATCAATGGAAGATAAGGTATCAAGCTTTGCCGATGGTCTGCCAGAGAAGTGGGAATTGTTTGTGTCTAATTTGAGACAAAACAATCTACTGGCAATATTAGACATAAACGACTTCATCCTAAAATTGAGGGAGGAAGAACTGAGGATGAAGTACAGGTCTCAGAAAGGATCTTACAAAAAGAACCCGTCTTTGTATAATTCAACTTCCACCTCATAAAGTTCAGGAGCACCACTACAAACTGCATTTGTGTCAAGTTCAGCAGCTCCTCCACAAGCCTCTACTTCAGGATCTGAAACGTCAGGGTCATCTAGCACCCAATATATAGTACCTGAATCAAATGCTATGAAGTTAAAGACCGAGAATCTCGGGAATATCACTGTAGAGGTTGCAAAGGAGCATATGGACCTCTTAGCTGCGGTGTTCATTCTTATGATGGTCTTGTTGCATGAAAGATCGGAAATTGCCACCTGGCTGATGAGGATTACGAGCAGGTGGACGAGAATGAATTGGAAAGAATGGACATTATGTGGGCATTGGCAAGTGTTGTTCATAGAGCCAAGAAGTTTGTGAAGAAGACCAAACAGAACTTGATAGCTACAAAGGATACAACTTTTGGTTTCGACAAAACCAAAGTTACCTGTTTCAACTATGGAGAAAAGGGGCACTTCAAACGTGAATGTGTGAAGCCCAAGAAGACAGGTAACGGTAATCCTTTCACATCATTCAACCGTAAAGACAAACCCACAAGTGAAGCTGCATCATCAAGTTAAGATCCTAAGGCTTTGACTGCACAAGATGACGAAGGTCAAGATTGGACCTTTCGTTTTGTATCCCCGGGTGAGTCCAACATCGCAAATGTTGAAGTTTTGGTTGATGACACTGCAAGCGAAGGTGATATAGCAGTTGAACTAGTAATGTCAGATAATGAAGATACTGCTACTGTGGTCACTTACCTGAATGAAGAAGGTCCTAGAACAACATGTTCAGAATCAAAAGCACCCGACAGTCAAACTCTGCAATGATGGCTGATTCAACCAAACCTTCTCAGGTAAGTACACAGACCAACTTTTTGATAATCACACTTGTGCTAAATGTAATAAATTTAGAGACAGCATAGATTCAAAATTAGCTAGGTTATTAGATCACAATGATAGCTTAGTAAATGACTTGCAACTGTGCACAGAGGCTAACCGGATTTTAAAACAAAATGAGCACAGTTATAAAGAGAAAATAGAGCTTTTAAATAAACAACTAAGGGAAACCGAAGTTGTTGCTTTTAACCAAGCAAATGACATAAATTTCTATTTAAACTCCCTAGAAGAAACTAAGAAAGAAAAAGCAGTTTTGAAAGTCAAAGTAAACTCATTAAAACAAAAACTACACAGTTGGACAAGTTCTTCTCATATAGTACAACACTTAGTGAGAGAACGAAACAATAGGGAGGGGTTGGGATACAAAGTGGTTCCACCACCATATGAGACAGTGTTAAATGCTAAATGTAGACCAGTAAATAACAACATTGTCAAGGATCATGTGGTGTCCACTCCTCTAGTTAGTGATCCAGATTCCATGAGTAAATCGGAGGAAGCTGCCACTAAACAGAAGGAGGCCACTTTAAAATCTAAAGGTAAGATGCCTATCGTTAATTTGGATGAGCAATTGAGAAGGTTAAGATGAAGTCAGGTTCTAACATGTCTAATACTAAACCCAAAAGACC
Source organism: Flaveria trinervia (assembly GCA_025506515.1). Classification (NCBI taxonomy): domain Eukaryota; kingdom Viridiplantae; phylum Streptophyta; class Magnoliopsida; order Asterales; family Asteraceae; genus Flaveria; species Flaveria trinervia. The sequence continues at coordinate 32,615,841 of CM046444.1, forward strand.
AAACAAGTTAACCAACCATGTGCACCATGTCTTAGTCCAAATAAACCAAAGGGTAAAGATGTTCAAAATGTTCAAACAATGAATTTTGTTAAAGAAGCTAAAACATCTAAACAAGAAGTGGTAAAACCCAAACAAACTAAAGTTACAAATGGATAGTGGGTAGAATTTATGATGTGTGACGCCTCTGGGTCACCCAAGCCAATTAAGGCTTGGGTCCCTAACCTTAACTAATCATTTCCTTCAAATGTATAGGGTGTCTGCTTAGTGCTTCTACAAATACCTGGATTGTTGATAGCGGAGCATCAAGGCACATGACTGGGAACTTGTCTCTCCTTTCAAACGTCAAACAATTAAAGGAGGACACGTTTCGTTTGCTAGAAATAAAGGAGGCTACATCACAGCTCAAGGAGAAGTGGGAAACCCGAAAGTGAAGTTTGATAAGGTAAACTATGTTCAACAACTTCAAAATAACATACTTTCTGTATCCCAAATCTACGAGAAAGGCTTTAAGGTAGTCTTTGACAAAAAGAAGTGGTATGTGTGAAGAAGGATTATGTAATCCCGGAGGACCAAGTCTTGATGTCAGCTTCAAGATATAATGATTTATATGTCTTGGATCTATCAAAGGCCTCCACAACTGATCATCAAGTACAATGCTTCTTGTCAAAGGCAACAGAGAAAAACTCCATCTCCTGGCATAGGAGAATGGGACACATAAATCCCCGGAAGATGAATCACTTGATCCAGAATGATCTAGTGCGTGGAGTAAACGTTAGGAACTTCTAACTACCGGATTTTTGTGTCGCTTGTAAGAAAGGAAAACAGACCAAGAAGGCTCATAAGGCTAAGCAAGTTAATTCCATTGAGTTGCCTCTTGAGCTTCTTCACATGGATCTGTTTGGTCCAGTCAGTATGAGGAGCATTGCTGGCGACTTGTACTGCTATGTAGTTACGGATGATTACTCAAGATTCTCTTGGGTGATGTTTCTGAAATCCAAATTAGAGACATTTGAATCATTCAAAGAGCTGGTAACTACACTGGAGTCACTCTACAAGCTGAAGGTATGGCAAGTTCGCTCACACAATGATACCGAGTTCAAGAACCAATGGATGGAGGCATTTTGCAAAGAAAAAGGAATTGTACACCAGTTCATATCTGCCGACACTCCTCAAATGAACGGAGTTGCTGAGAGAAAGAATCGCAGCTTGATAGAGATAACCCAGATGATGCTAGCAGACTCGAAGCTGCCCATTTAATTCTGGAATGAGGCAGTGGCCAATGCATGTTACACCCTAAATCGAGTCCTCTTGGTCAAACGTCATGGTAAAACGTATTATGAGTTATTGCAATGACGTTAACCTAATCTAGAGTATCTTGACCATTTGGAGCACCATGTACTCTTCTGAAGAAAACATGTTCCAAGTTCATAGATCACAGCTGATCGTGTTCTAATCATTCATAACGTTTCATTAATCGTTAAATTGATCTTAACTGTGTTCTCCCTGATTGTATCGCCAATCAAATAGGATTCCGCACTATTTGAGTTGGTATACGCACAGAATCAGTTAGTACTCAGTCAGGGAAGTTCAACGAGAAGGCTGAAGAAGGACTTTTTCTAGGACACAACATACTGAATAAGAGAGTTTACAACAACTCAACGGGTCAAGTAGAAGTGTGGTGCAATGTCGACGTTCAGAGATACACCACCTCCCTTGCTGGCAAAAGACCCGCTTTCTTCTTCGATTATGATATATTCTTTAAGTCCTTCAATATCCTTCTCTCCCCTCCTGAAGATGAGTTAGCAACCAAAATGATGTATGAGGTCTTAAACACACTGTCACAAGACTCAACAAAATTAGGTTCACAAGGTGAGTCTTCCAGTCATTCAAGGGGAGCACTGGAAGTAAGTGACTCTTTCTCTGATGATAAAGACGTGGAGAATGATCAGGTGGATCAGGAGGAATAGGTTTCTACTAGTGCAAGAACACAAGCATCTGAAGTTGATGCCTCTAACACTTCGAAACCTCACACTCCCACTGCCTCAGATATCGAACCTGTTGTTCACAATCTGGATAATGAGGTTGTGGTTCCCACCACTCCTGGATCACGCTTAAATATTTATCATCCTCTGGAAATGTCATTGGGGATGTAAGATCCGGAGTTTAGACAAGAAATCAGCTATACTCAGCTGATTATGCCTCAGTGATGGAAAAGGGGTATCTTCAAGATGGTGCGTATCGATGTTTTGTGTCTCAATTTGAGCCAAGATATGTCAGTGAAGCCCTAAATGATGAGGCATGGGTAAGTTCCATGCAAGAAGAACTTCTTCAGTTCAAGAAGTTAGGTGTATGGACACAGGTGGATAGACCTAAAGGTGCTAAGGTCATTGGCACCAAATGGGTCTTGAAATGCAAGAAAGATGACCAAGGGGTCATAATCAGAAACAAGGCTCGACTTGTAGTTCAAGGATTTTGACAAGTCGAGGGGATTGATTACAATGAACTCTTTGCACCTGTGGTGAGAATGGAAGCAATCCGTATCTTCCTAGCTTATGCATCGTACATGAAGATTAAATTATATCAACTAGATGTAAAGAGTGCATTTCTTCATGGGGAAATCTGGGAGATAGTGTATGTCAGTCAAGCTGAAGGATTTGAAGATCTGTATCATCGGGATAGAGTTTTCAAACTTGACAAGACTCTCTATGGGGTCCACCAAGCCCCAAAAGCATGGTATGAAAAGCTCTCGACTCATCTTGTGAAACACAGATTTCGCAGAAGAGTGATTGACTGTACACTGTTCATCAAAGAAAAGGATGGTGACTTACTACTTGTTCAAATTTATGTTGATGACATAATCTTTGGTTCCAAAAACAAAGAACTATGTAAAGAATTTGAAGCAGTAATGAAAGCTGAGTTTGAGATGAGTGCCATGGGAGAGATGAAGTTCTTTCTCAGGTTACAGGTGGATCAGACACCAAAGGGCATATTTCTACATCAGACTAAGTATGTAGGTGATATTCTAAGTCGGTTTGATATGGAGAATGCTTTCGCAGCTGGGACTCCACTTGTTACAAACCATGACGTAGCACCCGACGAAAATGGTGATCTGGTGGATGCCACTATGTACCGAGGAATGATCGGATCCCTCATGTACCTCACTGCCTCAAGACCTGATATCATATATGCGACATGTCTCTGCTCCAGATATTAGGGGAAACCGAAAGTCAACCATCTCATAGGTGTCAAAAGGATATTTCGTTATCTGAAGGGTACTCCAACACTTGGATTGTGGTATCCTCATGACGATGACTTTGAGCTTACATCATACAGTGACTTGGATTATGGCGGCTGCAAAATGAACTATAAATCAACTTCAGCAGGATGTCAATTCTTTGGGAGAAGATTAGTCACGTGGCAGTGTAAGAAGCAAACATCAGTTTCTCTGTCAACGTGTGAAGCTGAATACGTTGCTGCTGCAAGCTGCTGTTCCCAAATCATCTGGATTCAATAGCAAATGCGGGACTACGGTTTTAAATTCTCTAACACTCCTATATTTGTTGATAATTCTGCTGCTATAGCCGTAATCCGGTTCAATATCCTAAGACCAAACACATCGGAATTAAATATCACTTTATACGTGATTGTTTTGAAAAGAATTTAATTGATGTTGTTAAAATCAATACGGGCTTTCAACATGCTGACCTCTAAACAAAAGCTTTTGATAAACCAAGATTTTTATATCTATTAGAGGTCAATGGCGTTAAAAAGAAAAATGAAGTGATTCCAGACGTTGATAGTACTTAGTCCGACAAGTAGACTTATTTGCTCTTTTTATTTTATTTATTCGCCTATTAAAATTCTAAACGCAATAACATTTTCGGTTTTAATATTTTAGGGGGAAAACAGGTTAAATTAGTATTAAATTAGTTGCTTTAATTTCAGTACTAAAAAAAATAAAAATAAAAATAAAAATAAAAAAAAATAAAAATAAAAATAAAAATAAACATAAAATAAAAATAAAAATAAAAATAAAAATAAAAATAAAAATAAAATAAAAATAAAAATAAAAATAAAAAAAAATAAAAAACAGAGAGGAGGACAGTCTAGCTAATAGAAATACGATCGGATCTGTGATACTGATTCAATGCCTATGGAAAATGATATTACACAGAACAAAAAGTTTAGGACTTTAAATGAATGAAATTGTTTAAGATGCAAAATTCAAAGTATAAGTTTGAGAAGTCTAAGCAACATAAAAGGAAAAATGATAGTAAAACTAGCTGCTACTAAGGTAACACGGAGAAAGTAGACCTAGAGGTTGCTAGACCATTAGATGATGTGTCGGTAGATTCAACACAATAGATAAGTAGACCTCGTTGGTGATTTCAAGTTCAAACTAAGTTGTTCAACAAGCTGTGGGTTATTATCTTATCCCTGGTTAAAACAATCAACGAAGTTCCAATAAGGGGTGGCGAGTAAATAAACGCCACAAATGTGTGCGGATGACTATAAAATGAGCAAAGCACATGAAAAATGCAAAAAACAATCAAGCTAATAACCTATGTTGTTGGTGCGATCTGTGCAAAAAGAATATAATTGCTCAAACAAGAAGATAGGTTGTGTGCCTCTTTGCTGTGCGGTGGCACTGACTTGAGGATAAGCATAACCTAAATATTCTAGAATTCATTGTTGTTTGCGCCTCTCTGCTGTGCGGTGGCACTGACCTGAGGCTTAGTATCTTTTTGAAAGCTCCAGAATAGTTTCTTCTTAAATACTACCCATAGACCGCTTAAAAATCTCCTGAGGAACGTTGATTACCATATAAGCGTGGGATCAACAAATGCTTGTTGAAATAATTAAACCTGAAATCATCACCAATATGTGTCAAAAATCTGTGTATGGATTTAAGAGGACAAATATACTGACAATCATCGTGAGCTGCAACTCTAGAAAGTCAAAATTGTTGTGTTCATCTTGCAGTTCTAGTATGATTTCCTAAACTTGCTAATGACTCTCGATGAAAACAAGAATCTAGCATCAAAAGGTTTTGGTAAAATGTCCCAAATGTCTTGATAAACCTGTATGATTCCATAATGAATCATTCCAGTTATTATCAAAGTAACTAGACGCTATAATGTCCAGAAAGAAAAATCTGGTAGATACTTATCTTAGAATTTCAACCTCACACAAAATGGTTTTTAGTTTTGTTTTTTTATAGTTGTTTAATTTAGTTAACTTCAGTTAAATTAGTAGGTAAATGTCGGACTACGCATCATAAGTCAATCTGGAAGTCACTCACTAAAAAAAGTCACGTCTGAGGTGACAAAGTTTTTGTTGTTAAACAGATCACGTCTGAGGTAATCAACAGTTTTCTAAGTTAAAATGGTCATGTGTGAGATGATCAATTGTTTAAATGTCTCATCAATAAGTAAAAGGGTTAAGGTATGAATGGTCATAAGGTCAACCTCATAAGCATGATCTATTCGCACGACTGGACCATGAGTATGGACCAGTCGTCCGATTAGACAATGCGTATGAGCCCAATCGCACGACTAACCCACATGTATGGACCAGACAAGCGATTGAACCATAAGCATGAGCCAATTCACATGATTGGATCACAATAATGAACCAATCGCATGAATGGAGGTGACCGAATGAGACAGTCACACGACTGAAACCTAGTCGCACAACTGAAGGTGACCGACTGTGCCAGTCGTACGACTGAGCCTCAGTCGCACGACTCAAGAGTGAGAATAGGTTCAGTCGCACGAATGGAGGAAACCCTAGTATAAATAGAGGGGGAGTCGGTCGCAGTCACTTATCACCCCTAAATCGCCCCCAAATCGCACGATTGTATCATTACGCTGCCAAAATCTTGACTTACTGTTATAGACTGATTACTGTTGCTTCTAACGATCTCGCTTGATTATACAGGTAATGTGCGGTGTCATCCACTCAAAGAATCATCAAATCGTGCCCTAATTTGACGCAATTTAGCCCTAAAAAGAACCAAAACTCAGTTCATTAAATAACCCTTCAAACTAAGTAAATTGCACACTTAAATTGTGTTAGAGGTTAATGGGAACGATTACGAGTCTAATGTAAATGTGTTAGAGGTTAATGGGAATGATTGTGAGTCTAATGAGCCAAACCACAATGTCTAAAATAAAGTTTTGCTCAAGATTCGAATTTGAATGGAAACACAAACTGTCATGCGAATGGGCTTACTGATGAACTTTAATCGCACGACTGAGCTGGGGGATTGGCACAATCGCACAACTATACCATGCGATTGAGTTTAGTCGCACAACTGTGTGAACCGCATGGGAAAGCATACGACTAAGCCCAATCGCTAGCTTAATGGCACAATTGAGGTCAATCGCACGACACAGACTCAGTCGTATTGTCCATTCGCATGATGGAACAGAAGGATTAAAGTCCAATAAATTCATCTGTCATTCAATAATACATACTTTAATGTTTATCTATCTTGTGTTATAGCAGCATGGCGATTCGGTGGACGATGAGCACAAAGCACAACAAATGTGCTCATCTTGACTTGACATCCTGGAACGCATCCGAGTTCGTGGGCATTGTTTCATTTATGAGGAGATCGAGGATCTTCAGAGCGATCTCTACCCCGTGCACACCATACAGGTCGATATAGTAGGCTTTATGGGAAAGCGCTATTGTAGATAGGTCCTTAGAGCCTCACCGGATTCGGAGTTCTATCTTTGGCCAGGCCATTGAAATCAGTGAGGAGGACCTAAGGACAGTCTTAGAGTTGGGAGACGATAGCGATTGCCCCACCAGACTACATCCCTTGACAGTTTGTGGATGCTTTCTTGGGCTAAGTACTTGGGGGACATTAACGCAGGTGTGCTCAACAAGAGCAACCAGTGCCCCTAGTTCAAATACTTAGCCCATGTGCTGCTGAGATGTATAGCCTCGAGGAAAGGAGGTTTTGATGAGCTTTCTGATCAGATCTAGAATGCCTATGTGGCTCTGGTTTTGACTCATCCTTTCAGCTTTTCAAGGATGATCTTCACCTAATTAGTGGAGAACATAGAGGCCAAAGGAAAGGAAGGCTTCTGCATGTACCCCCGATTCATCCAGATGATCATCGACCAGAAGCTTCCTTCCCTGCCTAAAGAGAGAGAGGACACAATTACCCTAGAGGTGATGGATGATACCACCCTAGGAAGGATGAGGGTATACCGAGGGAAGCAGGTGAAGCCCCCGGTAAGGAGGTTGTTTGGGCATGTGGCCCGAGAGGACTACGTGGCGCCAACGAAGAGGAAGTGGCGTCACGATGATAGTGACTCTGACTCTGAGCCGATTGTGCTCCTATCCGACGAATCTGATGATGATGACAGTGGTGATAGTGGAGATACTGGCCCCACCCAATCTAGGGCCACTACCATAGATGTTACACCTCCACCATCCACCCACGGAGGAGTGAATATGGTAGGATTCCATCAGGATTTCTGTCCTGATGAGGAAGAGGAGGATGAGGAGGAACCGTTAGTTCGAACGGTGGGCAGCAGGGTGGTTGCCACCAAGAGAGGGATTAGGGCGATAGGTGGACGCCAGGGTGAGTCTAGGGAGGCTACTACTAATCCATCTTACACCCCAGACCAGCCCAGTAGCCAAGGGGGAGCCACTATATCCAAGGGGTCGAGGAGAAAGAGAATGGCTCAACCCTACGGCAAGAAGGGGAAGAGGCCAAGGTTCATATTGACCACCACCACCACCACAGCTACCACCACTACTACCACACCACCCACCACTACTACCATACCCTCCACCACTACTACCATACCACCCATCATCACTACCACACTCCCTTCCTCCACTACTACATCCTACCCATCACCACCCACTCATATACCACTACCCATATTCACCACTGCCACCACTACCACCACCAGCCACCAAGCTGGACCATCATCCCACCCAACGTTCACTATAGGACCATCTCTACCCCCCATTGGGGTAGAGGAATAGTTGTCAGCACTCAACCGTATGGTGTTGAAGCTGTTAGCTGCTGATGAAGAGAAAGCTGCCCAACTACGTCAGCTTGCGGAGCTAAATGCTACCCAAGCACAGCAGATCTCACAGCAAGCTCAGCAAATTGCCAACTCCAAGAGCAAAACGACCAATCGGCTAAGAGGATTGGTGAGTTGGAATCATCTAACAAGACTATCATGCTCAAGCTCAAGGGATCAAAGGATGAGTCACTCAAGATAAGAGAAGGGGATTATGATGATGATGATGATGATGATGATGATGATGAAGATGATGATAGTGATGATGATGAGGCCAGTGATGGTGAAGAGACAAGGGAGAGGCAGAATGATGATGGTGATGATGAAGGAGATGCAGCTGCATCTGCCTCAGCTCAGTGTCAAGAGGGGCGTACAAAGAGAAATCAAAACCAAGGAGCTTCATCTTCTGCCCCACCTACTTACGCGCCTGCTATTCAGGGCAAAAGTAATTATTAGATATTTATGTACTTGAAAACTTTTATACTTGAATCTTGTATTAATATTATGTAATTAATGTTTATATATCCTTATCAAATGTTTAATTGTCTTGATTATTTACTAACAATTGATGTGTTACATGTTTAAATCAAGCAGATCAATCATCTTAGCAAGATGAGTATGATGTTACTCCATTTTAACAACTCAAGTCTCAACTTACAATGATTCTTGATTTGAAAGGGATAGTCAGAAGGTCTGTAAGCTATACTCGTGAAGAAGGAGAAATCATTCATGACCTTACTGATGAACAACTTGCTCAGATGTTCCGGCTCAACCCAGACGAGATTGTCAAGGACGCTCCTATTTTTGAAGTTACAAGTGATGATGAGCTCAATGACATAGATGAAATCAAGATCGAGGACGTCATTGCTGATCGTTATCCAGAGTATGCTAACAGAGAGGGAAATGTAGTCCCCAATCTGGGTGATACTCTCGTCAGTGATACATTTGAAAAAGCTGGATCATATGGAGAAAGAGTTTGAGAAGAATGAGGGTCAAGCCTAAGCCTCAAATGCCGATGTCAACATCAAAAAGGCTGAATGGGCGGCCTGTTTTGCTGAGATCCGAGCCATGCGTACTGCACAGAAGCCCAATGTCTACACCAAGTTGTACAAAGTCAAGAAACAGTTAAAGGTGTTAGGCCAAATCATCGCATGGCTTATTTTGAGGATTTGAATGTGTATTCCGTGAAGAGAGAAAAGGGCATAAAGTACTTTAGATTCCCACATGATCTAAAGACTCTTCCTAGTTTTAAGCTCAACTAGCTGGCACGCCTAAAGCTACTATATGCTAATCAAAAGAAAATGTCAGGCTCGTGTGAGGCTACATTGAGGAAAGAGTACCACACTAGGTGGGTAAACTTCAGACCTCAACAACCGACAAGGTAGATCCGACGATCTGAAGTTGATCCCATTACTGGAAATCCTAAGATAGTGCTGAAGTGGAGTCCTCCGCGCACAATGTCAAGAATCCCTCTAAGGGAAATGCCATGGGACTTCACTCCACACTTCAAGTGGTGGTACTACGATTGGAGCACAGGTGAAGCGGTCATAGTCTTATAAAAGGAGAGCCAAATGGATAATATTCAGGTATTTGACCCTATATGGCTGACCAACTTGTCTGCTGAGATGTTTATACTTTATACAAGTGGCCACTATTCTATAATTCGCAAGACATTGTACAAGCCCTCCAGTTTCAAAATGTTATAAGGCTCTATTTTGCATTTAAGATACATGCTGGAGCTACAAGAGAGAAGTAGAAGAAGTTTGGAGAGTTAATGAAGAATGTTAGATAATGATGTAAACTAGGTCCAAGGGGGAGTTTGTAGATACATGTGTACCTAGTTTAGGAACTTAATGTAAAATTTCTTTCATGTCTTACATATATGTAATTGAATGGGTATGAATGAAATACAATGTGTGGTTGATGCATATAATGTTTAATATTTCATTGTTTATTGTGTGATAACGCATATTGAACTAACTATATAGGTTTGTGGTTGTTTACATAATTCTTAGTCAATAATGATTGAGGAACATGTTCAAACTTAATCTTGTGAAGTTCTCATGCGAATGGACCATGCTAATGGACCATACGCATGAATATTTCATACTAATGAACCAGTCGCAAGACTAAACCAGGAGACTGGATCAGTCGCACGATTGAGACATAAGATTGACTCAGTCGCACGACTGAACCTTCAGTCGTGCGGATGGATCAATCACTTGCTTCAGTCGCACAACTAAACCATGATAATGGTTTAGGCGTACGGATGGAAAACCCTAACCTATAAATACCACCTAATTTGGGGAAAAATTTAACAATTCGAATACCTACGCACATAATCGTATCCTAGCCGTCCAGAGACTCAAGAAAACCTATTCCAAGTTCATCGATCACAGTTGATCGTGTTCTAATCATTCATAACGTTTCATTAATCATTAGATTGATCTTAACTGTGTTCTCCTTGATTGGATCGCCAATCAAATAGGATTCCGCACTATTTGAGTTGGTATACGCGCAGAATCAGTTAGTACGCCGTACCTAAACGGTCCTAACATGAATATATTGGTTTGAATGTATTGATGTTGATGTGACAACTACTAGAGTTTGTGTTTGTGTGATTTGATGTTTGGTTGTTTGTGATTGTGTGCCTTCTTGTTGTCGTCCCCGTCTCCTTGATATGAAACCTAGGATCCGGTATTTATAGGCACATGTGTTTCTATTAAGAAAACACTGGATCTCTTGGGATTCGCATAGCGTTCTTGTTGACTTGTGACACTTGGATTATTAAATACAAGTGTTTGGACTCCGCAGGAATATGTTCTTCCATAGATGTTTGTTCTTCCGAAGGACTCTTGTTCTTTCGAAGGTACTTTGTCCTTCCGAAGCTATCTTGTGCTTTCGAAGGGATCTTCACTTCCAACTTCAGAGCTCGTTGTTCATCTGCAAAAGATCTTCCGATGATTGATTTTATAAGAAACATATCTACGGAAGAACAAAAATGTTTATCCGTAGACGTTTCTTACACTTAGTCAATTTCAGTAATTGATCAAGTATAATTATGTTGGCACCTACAATCATACACAGATCAATACATATATGGGTTAACCTATATAATGCATACGCCATAAAAATGAATTACAATTGTTCATTACAAATATCGATTAAAATTATAAGCCTATACAAAATGATGTAATCCTATAGTTCCTAGATCTAATAGTTTAGTCCCCGCTACAATGGGGAAAACTTAATACTAGTCTAAATCTAAAAAAACACATTACTCTATTTGATTCAAGGTTATTTCGACTCTAGTTTCAAAACGAAATCCATATTTATTTCTCAAACAACTTATTACAACCAAAACATCATCGGAATGATACCCACTTACATGAACAAGCGATTTATCATATTCAAACGCATTATTATATTATATCATACATTTCTAGCTTTCAATCCTCTTCTTCAAGCAACCTGCACCTGAATCGTCTTGGGCTTCTTGGTCTCCGATGGAGGCAATTTGTCAACCATCACTGTCTGCATTCCATCTTGACATACAACATATATCTTATTCAAATAGCATTCTTCGGCAATGTAAACTTCTTCATAAACTTCTCAATCCTCCGCTCCATCCTCACATACTTTACCCTTTCTTTCTCTTCAACTTTGATCCCATATGCTTTTCATATTTTATAAATATTTTGTTTTAGGTTTCGTTCTAAGTTTCACGAGTTTACTCGCCGCAACATGCGTGTGTGGTTCAACTTTTTTAACTTAACTTGTCCCCATTTAACGGCCCCTTCACAATCGTCAGTCCTATATTGATTAACTTATTGTGTTTTACGTTCTGCTTGCGTCACTGCGCGGTTCAACGGTTTTATCTCCAATTTTCATTCAATTTTCGTTTTTATAGTTTCTTCGGTGTTGGTGGTCATTGGCGGTCGTGTGTCATTAGTGTTACTTGGCATGGTTTTACGCCTCACCGCAACATGGGAGGTTTAATACTAGTTTATACTATTCTAGTTATTAACTTCATAATGCAAATGGTGTGGTACCTTTATGCTTTGTTATTGTCCATTATCATTACTCTCAATAAGTTTTGTTAGTTTACTTTAAGAAATAAAAACAATGGTGTTTTCACCTTCAACTTGCTTTTTCAGTTTTCCAATTTCACCATCAATTAACAGTCATTATCATCATTATCGACAACCTCCATGGGGTATGAAAAAGCTGAATGTCCTTAGATTACAACAAATTTTGCGACAACTAAGAGTACCAAGTCTAATACATTGAGATCTCAATGCATTGCTAGCGTTGGTCACTATACAAAGTGCTCGAGATTCAAATCAAAGCTGATACGGTGGAGATCAAGACGGCGTACGAGAGATTAGCAAGAGTTTTGCATCCGGGGGTCGAAGACCGTGATTCGTCGGCCGATGAGTTCGTAAAAATATGTTCTGCTCACAGTACATGTTCGATCCTAGAAAACGAGCAGATTATGATCGGAGTTTGTTCGTGAGATAGAAAATGACTATTAGGAGTTCTAGATACGCTTACCTGAGTTGGGAGACAGACCAATTCTATTAGTGTGAGGTTTGAGTTTTTTTTTATTTTAAGCTGATTGTGTTCTGCCATTTCCTTTTGTTTAGGGTTTGACAATTATATAAGGGTTGATACATTCCATGTACAAATGTTTTTGGTAATTGGTTAATTTCCTTCACTTGGTGGTATAATGGTTTTCTTTGCTATAGGTTTTGACGGTTATACATTTATGATACATACATATTGCTATTTTCTACATAATCCAATTATTGTTGACTTTCCTAAATTCATCGACTAATTCTTTATGCTAATGAATTAGTTTCTTGACTTGGTGTGTTCAAAATATATGTATGGAAGAAGAAAACATAAATACAAGATTAATTTAGTAATAATAATTGATACCTTCATTACAAAACAATTTTTAATTTTTGTAAAATGTTGCTTTGACAACGAGTCAGAACGATTATAACCTATTTTTTTATGTACATATTAAATTGGTCTACTTTTCGACATGAGTTTGTTTGGAAAAAAGGCATGTCAAGCATAATACATTTTTGTTCAATGTTATAAATTCGAATTACTTATGGTTCGACATATACTTAGTTCAGAGACAGTTCGAGTCGATTGTTAGTTTATAGTTTATCGCGTGCGTACAATGTCGCAACAGCGGGTGTCGAACAAAAATACTAGTTTATATAACACTAATTGTCAACTTAGTTATGCATCATAGATTGTACCATGTGCATAGTGGGTTGTATCCACCTCTTTTGTTTAATCCTTAACTTTTTTTATTTTAACCTAATACTTATATAATTTTACAATTTAACCTTAATATTTTTTTACTTTCAACTTTGGTCCCCCTATATTTTATATTTTAAACATTTTCGTCTTTCAGTCAAATTTTGAGAGATAACATGTTGAAACGTGCATGTGTTTCAACTTTTTACGAACATTATTTCCCCATTCAATTGCCCCGTCGCACGTGCTGTTCTAGAGCAACTTATCTATTGTTCTAAATCTTTTATGTTTCATATGCATGATTCAACGTTTTTACGTCTAATTTTTGTTCAGTTTTATTTTTTTGGTTTTTTTTATTTTTGTAATACGAGGTTTGTTAGTATTGTTGGTGATTGACGGTGGTGTGTTATTGATGCTGCTTGACATGGTTTTACGCCGCCTGCTGCAATGCGGGGGATTATTACTAGTATATACTAATTATCAATATTGTATGCATTAAGAGTTGTATCATATGCTTCATTGATTGTACCCACCATTTTTCTTTCTTTTTTAATCTTTAACTTTATTATTTTACCGAAATACTTTTATATTATTACAATTTAGCTCCAATACTATTTTTCCGGTTTATCTTCTGGTCAAATTATTTATTGTTTGTTGGAGCTATAAAAGATAGTCTATATTATGAACACAGTGAAAGTCAACAAAAGTCAACGTCACGGTCAAAGTCAACAAAAGTCAAACCTAACACCTTCGAGACGAGGAACCGAGACGAGACGTTGAAGATTTAAATGACTAGGAGTTTTATTGTAATAAATATATTTTGTGTGAACAAAATATATTTTGTCTTGTTTTTAGTCATTTTTATACTTTATATGTAATTTTGTATTAATTAGCCTAAGTCTAGGGGGTTAAGTGCAATTAGTGAATATTAGTCTAGACTATAAATAGGTTATTGTCATTAGTGTTGGTGAAATGGTTGCATGACCAATAGATTGGGGGATTATTTATAAACACATTATTTGCAATCAATAGAGATCAAAGGGGTTTTGATTGTGATTATCATACTTTGATCTAATTCTTCATGATTTGATTCAAGTTTGATCATCCTGGAATTACAATTTGGTATCAGAGCCATATTGGATCAAATTCATTGAAGATTTGATGATTATTAAAGCTGTTCATCATACTTCTAGAGAGAGAAAGTGAGGGTTTTAGAGAGAGAAACTAGATCTGAAAATTAAAAGTTTTAAATCTTCATCAAAATCATCAGATCTACAAAGTTTTACAAGGAAGTTGAAGATTTACAAATTAGAAATCAAATCTATTCCTAAATCTGTACGAGTTTCAACAAAAAAATTTCAGATCCAGAGATTTTCTCTCACACACACTAGTGTGTGTGTTCTTGGTGTTCTTGGAGCTTCAACATCTTCATCCAGTGAAACTAGCATTATTCTCAACGAAAGTTCAAAGTTTCTGGCGAAATTATAGCCGAAACTTGCAGTTTCGCTTGTTTTCCGGCGAAATTGTATTTTCCGGCGAATCTGCAAATTCCGGCGAAACTGCGAGATTCCGGCGAAAGTGCTCCGGCGAAAGTGCTCCGGCGAAAGTGTTGTTTCGTATGGTGAAACTATAACCTACGAAATTATAAAAATCAACGAAATTAAAAAAAGGGGCCATGCGTTCTTACTTGAGGAAGCTCTGCTGCTTCAAAATGAAACTCTCAACAACAACCTGAAACTCCTCTTATACACAAATCTTTCTCCAAATCAGCAGGCTTGAGATTATCAATAAATCTATCAAAATGCAAACGAACACCTCGAATGAGTTCAAGAACAAACTCATTGCTCTGGCAGGGGATCTTGGTTTCTTCATATATGTGAGAGCCAATTTTTGGATCTGCTACCCCTAAGCTAAACTTAGGCTTTTTACCTTCCTTGACCTTGGGAAGGCTAAGTTCCAAGAAATTCCTCAACTCATCAGTCAATTGCCCTTCGAAAATCACATTTTGCTGATTGAAAGTGTCACACCCCCGCTAAGAGCGGAAACACGGGGAAGTAACGAGACGGGAATCGTCATAACACATGGTAAATGATAGAGACGCAATAATAGTAATGATGACAAGCGTGTCATGACGACACTCGACAACAAGGGGACTTGTGTCGTGTTTAGTCAGTATTCACGACAACATAGCCATAAGCATAAACATGATGTAAGACAAACATAGATAATAACATTGTATGCAATTCCCACAACCCGGGAACAAGTTACAAAGTGTAATGTTGTTTGAAACAGATACAACAATTGTTCTCAAAATGACAAGTTTAGCCCGAAAATGCATCCTAGGGTCTCCACTAAGGCAGCACACCTAGAACTTCAGCTAGCATGATCACCAGAAAAGATATGCTCAAAATGGTCAACAAAATTGTTGGTGATCTCGCAGGTTTAAAAGTAAATAAGTAATTGATGCTGTATGAAGTTGTTGCAGAATACCGTGCATACAGTTATAAGTAAGCAAAATCACATGACAAGAGCTTTACAACAAATCTAATGACGTACACAAAGAATCTTGTCAGAATATATTCACCCAAGGCCCGTTCCTGGCATCTGTTGGTACTAACTAGTATACCAACACGAGGGTGGGGGTGTCAACCCAAGTAGTACTACCATACCTATCCGTCGGTTCCCACACTGGAATTAAATGGTTGTAGGAAAGAACCACAAAGCAAACTCAAGCATGTATCAGATAAGTACCCACAAAACAGTAGCACGTTGATTCCAAGTATGTAAATTGTATGTATGTTGTACAGCATAGAAAACGGGCGAGCATACTTTTCCACCATGTTTGTAAATGTTTGTAAAGTAGTATAAGCATAAAAAGGGGCCACGAAACTCACATGTTAAGTGGTAAGTATGAATGATCGAGATTCCCAACAGTTGAATGCAATGAACAGTCAAACACCTATTGATAGTTATTGTTAAGCATTAATGACGTGTATAAAGCATATAGTAATGTTTGGTCGGTTCGGGTTGTATCGGTTCAGTCGTGGGTAGCACACACACAAGCGGACACAAGTATCAGATCTTATGTAGATCCAAGTACTAAGAGTAGTCATCATTGCTTATACATCCATATAAAGATCCCATTGTTATAAAAGATAGCACTTGTTAAATATTTGTAGTTCCAAATGAGTTGTCGATAATTGTAAAATGTTAGGTTGATTTTCAATTGAAATAGTATGTGCATGTTGATAGCGTTGACTTTAATCTTTGTGGTCAAGCAATGACATGTTTACTGATGTTACCTTATCATCACAGGACATTCAGGAAGGAAAATCACACTCAAACATCATCAGTCCACAACAGGACCAGACGCTCACTCAACACTCTATTCGTACGAATCAACCTTCAATCGTACGAATCAGCTTCATTGGCACGATTGAACCTTCATTCGTATGACTGGCATTCAGTCGTTCCACATAACACCCAATCACACGACTTAACCTCCCTACGCACGAATCAACCTTCATTCGTATGAATCAGCTTCATCCGTACGACTGAACCTTCATTCGTATGATTGGCCTTCAGTCGTGCGAAACACGCACAATCGCATGCATTCATTCATCCGCATTGACTCAATCGCACACACACTCATCCGCATTGACTCAATCGCACACACACTCATTTGATCGCACAACTCAGTCGCATGACATCCCTAGTCGCACGATTCAGTCGCCCGAAAGACACAGTCGGATGACTCAGTCGCACGGCTCACCCAGTCGCACAGCTCAGTGGCATGACAGACCCAGTCGCCTGAACTGCAGGTTCACGACTACTGAAGTGCAGAGCTGCCTTCGGCTGCCCCAAGCACGGGTTTTACACAACAAGGACTTCTAGAATCATACAACAAACACACACGAATAAGAAGCACACGCAAAAAGTCATCATACCCACCCACACGACCTCTTGTGTTCGAGTTGACCCGAACACCCGAAACCCTAGAAATGGACAGAAGTAAAACGAGCAAGAAATGGATAACCAAGATTGTCTACCTGCAAGGATGGAGTAGACTAGGTTGTAGACGAAGTCTAGATGACGAAAAGAAGACCAAATGGAGCGATTTTGGTGCAAAAGTGAAGAAGATAGGTGAAGAAGAAGAAGTGAAGAAGAAATGGAGAAGATGGAGAAAAATGGCCGGGAATGGGGTTTTTATACCCATCCCAGGTTTGCAAAATGTAAATTTTAGTCCCTGCACTTAGCCCCCGAGTTTCCAAAGTTTGTTTCGGTTGAAAACGACTTTAAGCGTGTTTGTTATATTAATATTAAAAGCGTGTTTTATGGTAATTGATGGCTTAAAATGGTTTTATTAATAACAATGGATATAATTAAAAATGATATATTTGGTGATAAAGGCGATGAAATTTATAAAAGGTTTATGCTTAGCACACGTTCACGGAGGAAGTACAGGCACACGGGTAATAAAGCAAACATGATTCCTTAAAATAGGAGTTCATGAAGAAGAGGAAGAATAATAAAATAATTCTATGGTTAATTATGTCGTTCGACGGACCTTAAGGTGACGGATGTCACAGTATCCCCCAGTTGAGAGAATTTCGTCCCGAAATTCAGCTGAGTTAGGTCCAAGAGTGTCATCCACGAATAGGTGTGGGTATTTGAATTTCATTGATCTTCCCGTTCCCATGTAAACTCTTGCCCTCGCTTTGAATTCCACCTTACGCGAACAATTGGTATTCTATTGCGCTTCAACTGTTTGACCTTACGATCCATGATCTCAATGGGTTTGTCAATAAAATGAATCTTTTCGTCGATTTTGATATCGTCAATCGTACGTGAAGTGATTCGTCAGCCAAACACTTCTTGAGGTTCGACACATGGAAAGTATCATGCACACCGTTGAGTTCTTGTGGTAACCTTAATCGGTAAGCCACTGGACCAATTCTTTCTGTAATCTCGAATGGTCCAACGTATCTTGGGGCTAACTTACCTTTCTTTCCAAACCGAACAACTCCTTTCCAAGGAGAGACTTTGAGTAACACTAGGTCCCCAACGTTGAATTCTAGAGGCTTCCGACGATTGTCGGCATAGCTCTTTTGGCGATCTCTAGCGGCTTTCAGTCTATTTTTGATTTGGAAGATCTTGTCGGTTGTTTCCTGAATGATCTCTGGGCCTGTTAACTGACTTTCACCAATCTCGGCCCAACAAACGGGTGATCTACACTTCCTTCCGTACAACGCTTCGAACGGAGCACACCCAATGCTGGTATGATAGCTGTTATTGTAAGAGAACACAATCAATGGCAAATGAGTGTCCCAACTACCACCAAAGTCGATTACACACGCTCTCAGCATGTCTTCTAGCATTTGTATTGTTCGTTCACTTTGGTCATCTGTCTGAGGGTGATAGGCGATACTCATGACTAATCGAGTGCCCATCGCTTTTTGTAGTGTCTGCCAAAACCGTGAAGTGAATCGGCCGTCACGGTTGGATATGATTGACACCGGCACTCCGTGTCTTGTCACGACCTCTTTTATGTACAATCTCGCCAACTTGTCCATTTTGTAGTCTTCTCAGATTGGCAAGAAATGTGCTGATTTCATCATTCGATCCACTATGACCCATATCGAGTCATGCCCATTGCTCGCTCGAGGGAGTTTGGTGATGAAATCCATGGCTATGTTCTCCCATTTCCATTCGGGAATCTCAGGTTGCTGTAACAGTCCTGATGGTTTCTGATGTTCAGCTTTAACTTTCAAGCATGTCAAGCATCTGCTGACGTACGTGGCAATGTCTTTCTTTATGCCCGACCACCGGTACAAATCTTTGAGATCGTGGTACATCTTGTCTGTGCCAGGATGAATAGAATATCGCGTCTTGTGTGCTTCATCCATGACCAAGGAATGTACACCTCCCCACTTGGGTACCCATATACGGTCCATGAAGTACTGTACACCATCGTCCTTGCACATCAGTTGTTTATCCAACCCTCGGAATTCTTCTCCCCCAAGGTTTTCTTCTTTCAACGCCTCACTTTGTGCAATTTGGATCTGTTGGGACCTTGTATTTTAATGAAATACCTAATGATTAACGTGTAAACCAAACCAAATAGTGCGGAATCCTATTTGATTGGCGATCCAATCAGTGAGAACGCACGTAGAATCAATAAAGTATTGAATCAAACATTAAGAATCAATTAGGAATCGATCTATAGCGTTCTATGAACTTGGAGTATCAACTTGGAGGTTTCTGTACGGCTAGGTACGTCTGGAGTCGAAATAGAATAAAAGCTCTCTTTTTTCCACAAATTGGGTTGTATTTATAGGTTAGTACTGTTCACTCGTGCGACTAAACCATTAGTATGGTTCAGTCGTGCGATTGAACCATGCGGTTGATTCATCCGCACGACTGAGTGTTCAGTCGTGCGACTGAGCCAATCTTATGTTACAATCATACAACTGATCCAGTCTCCTGGTTCAGTCGTGCGACTGAGTCATTCGTATGAAGTTATTCATGCGTATGGTCCATTCGCATGGCCATTCGTATGAGAACTTCATTTTGTTAAGTTTGAATGTATTAATTAATATAACATTATGTGTAACCATTCAAACAACCACAAACCTAATTAACCAATTTAACATCGACTCATTAATGAAATATTAAAGTTTATAAATAACAAACAATCAATATCATTCATTATTCATTCCAAACATTATATCAGAATCAGACAAACAAGATCTATTACATTCATATCATGATCTAGGGACATACATGTATCAACAACTCCCCCTTGGACCTAGATCTCTCTAATGTCTTGTTTTCTTCATTACCTCCTCATACTTCTTGTACTTATCCTCTTTTGTGACTCCTGCATGAATCTCAAATGCAAAACAGAGTCTTATAACATTCTGGAACTGGAGGGCTTGTACTATATCCTGCGTATCATAGAACAGTGGCCACTTGTATAGAGTGTAAACATCATTTGCTGACAAGTTGGTAAGCCACATTGGGTCAAATACCCTGATAGTATCCATTTGGCCCTCTTTGTTTAGTACTATGACCGCTTCTCCTGTCCTCCAATCGTAGTACCACCACTTAAAGTGTGGAATGAAGTCTTGTGGCATTTCCCTGAGTGGGATTCTTGACATCGTGCGCGGAGGACTCCACTTCAACACTATCTTTGGCTTTCCAGTAATGGCATTAACTTCAGACCTTCTGATGTACCTTGTAGGCTGTTGGGGTCTGAAGTTAACCCACTTGGTGTGGTACTCCTTCCTTAGGGCAGCCTCAAACCAGCCTGACATCTTTCTCGGGTCAGCATACAACACTTCAGTTTGGCCAGCAGGTTGAGCTCAAAACCTTGTAGAGTCTTTAGATCATGTGGAAATCTAAAGTACTCTATGCCCTTCTCCCTCTTAACGGCATAAACGTTAAGGTCCTCAAAATACGCCCATGCTATAACCTGCCTGACACCTTATGATGTTTCTTGACTCTGTAGAGTTTGGTATAGGCGTCCTGTTTAGGTGCAGCACGTTGGGCTCTAACTTCTTCAAAAGAGGCAGCCCATTCAGCCTTTCGGATATCAACATCATCATTTGAGGCTTGGGCCGATCCCTCTTTCTTCTCTGACTCCTGCTCCATTTTGTCTAACACCTCAAACGTGTCACTAACAAGGGATTCACCCAGATTGGGGATCACGTTTCCCTCATTGTTAGCATACTAAGGATGGTGCTCTGCAGTGACATCTTCTATCTCTATTTCATCAACATCGTTGAGCTCTTCGTCACTTGTTGAGTCGCACGTTGGAGCATCCTTTACAATCTCATCGGGATTTAGCTTGAAGATCTCAGCTAGTTGCTTATTTGATAGATCGTGAATTATTTCCCCTTCTTCAGGGGTATAACTTCTGAAGCTGTGCCCCTCGTTGGAACAGGCATATCATCCCCAGTATCCCCACTGTCATCATCGTCTGAATCATGCTCTGGGAGCGATAGCCTCTTATCATCTGAATCACTGTCATCATGACGCCACTTGCGTCTACCTGGCGCCACATATCTTTCATTGGCCAGATGGCCGATCAACCTCTTTACCTGAGGCTTTACCTTCTTTCCCCGATACACTCTCATGCGACCCAAAGTCGTGTCATCCATAATCTCTAGGGCAACCGCATCATTTCTCTCCTTGGGAAGTAATGGTAGTTTCTCGTTGAAGATCAGCTGCAGAAATCTGGGGTACATACAAAAACCCTCCTTCCTCTTGGCCTCCAGATTCTCCACCAGATACGAGAAGATCATGCCGAGAAGCTGAAGGGGTGGTTCAGCACCAGTGCCACATAGGCATTCTGAATCTGGTCTGACAGGTCATCAAACCCACCCCTTCGAGAAGCAATACACTTCAGGATCACATGCGCCAAGTATTTATACTGGTGACACAGGTTGCTCTTGTTGAGCACACCTGAGTTGATGTCCCTAGCGTACTTAATCCTGAGGAAGCAACCTCTTACTGTAAATGGATGTAGTCTAGTGGGGTGATCGGTATCATCCACAAAATCAAGTACTCTCTGGATGTCAGCTACTGTAATCTCAATATCATGACCATGAATGGAGCTCCATATGCTGCAAGGCTCACGTGAACGATCTACGGAGGCATTCTCCCAGAAAGCCTGATGTAATGACCTGTAAGGAGTACACGGTGTGGATATGGCTTTATGTATCCAAGAGCATCGAAGGAACACAATAATCTTTGTAAACTCGGCCCCATTCTGAGTCGTATGGTCCAAATGCACATATATTGTGCTTTGGATTGATGGACCATCTATCAGCCATTTATCTGAAACACAAGACACAGAACCATTAGTAAGTCATACATCAAACTTCAGTTCAAAGTGTATAGTTTAAATTCAATCTGATTCATTCGTACGAATGAATCATGCTACTGAAGTCAGTCGGTTGTCCTTTCATGCGACTGAGCTCATTCGGATGAATGAGACATGCGACTTAGTTCAATCTGTTGGCCAAGTCTGCGATTGGTTCAGTCGGCCGACTGAGTTCATTCGCATGATACATTCGGCCGATTGACCCATTCGGTCAGCCTCAATCGTGCGATTGAAGTTCACCCAGACGACCAATCGCATGACCCACTGTTCAATCGACTGAGGTTCAAGTCTTGATCAATTTATAAAATTAAACGTGGTTTAATGGCTCTTTAGACTCGGAATCTCTTAACTAATGACCTATTAGACTTAGTTTTAACATGTTGCTTAGTTTCAGTTGGTTATTAGGTCATTTACGGTCTGATTCTTGTTTCAGTCAAATATCACACAATTAGGGCTTGCTTTCTTCTGATTCCGGTGTGATTTCACTGTTATATACCTGTATAAATGTCAACGCAAGTCAGAATATCAATAAAGATGTGGAAACAAGGTCTAAAGCAATTTCAGCAGAGTAACGGTACAATGTGCGATTTAGGAGCGATTGAGGGTGATGAGTGGAATGCGATCGAATATGGCCATTTAAATACTGAAGCTGAGTTCAATCGGCCGACTAGTCTCATTCGCTCAGTTCATTCGGGCGACTGAGGCTCAATCGTGCAATTGGCCCAGTCAGTCGCATTCAGCTGTCCGACTGAGTCTCAGTCGGTCGACTGACTCATTCGTGCCCTTTCATTCACACCTTCACTTAACCGACTGAGCCTCAGTCGGTCGACTGACTCATTGGCACCCTTTCATTCGGTCAAATGGATCATTCTGATAAGCCTGAATGGCTCAATCTCATGTCCAGTCGTGCGAATGGGATCCATTTGCATGGTTGGTCCATACTTATGATCCAGTCGTGCGAATGGGTTACACTTATGAACATTTAGCACTTAAACCCTTTTTAGCTGTTGAAATTTAACATTATGAGCATTTGATCACCTCAGACGTGATCCTTTTAAACAATTTAGTCACCTCAGACGTGACACTGTTAAACTTTGAAAACACATGTGGCCATCTCAGACATGACCCTTTTAGGTGAGTTAATCCCATACTGATTTTCATGATATAGTCCAACGAATAAACAAACTAAAATAACTAACTAACTAGAACCTTAAACTAAATACAAAAATAAAACTTGTTTTTGACTTTTTGTGAGAGATAAATCCTAAGATAGACATCTCCTGGATTTGGTTCCAGAATAGGCAGCTTCAATTTAGTTTGACCACACCTAGAATAATTCAATTTTGGAATCATACAGGCAAGTCAAATCATTTGGGACTTGTTATCAAAACCTTTAGATGCTCAATTCTTGGTTTTCATCCAGAGTCGTTAGCAAATTTAGGAAATCACACTGGTACTATTAGATTCCCCATTGATTTGAACTTTCAAGAATTGCAGCCACAATGATTGTCAGTATATTTGTCCTCTTAAATCCATACACAGACTTTAGACACAAACTGGTGATAGTTTTAGGTTTAATTGTTTCAACTAACATTTTGGATCCCACACTTATATGGTAATCAACATTCCTCAGGAGCTTTTGAGCGTCTACGGGTATTATTACAAGAAGAAACTATTCTTAGAGCTTTCAAAGAGAAGCCAATCCTCAGGTCAGTGCCATCGCACAGCAGAGAGGCGGAAAACAACAATGAATTCTAGAATATCTAGGCTATTCTTATCCTCAGGTCAGTGCCATCGCACAACAGAGAGACACACAACCTATCTTCTTGTTAGAGCAGCTAAATTTTCTTTTGCACAGAATGCACCCACAACATATGTCATTATCTTGATAACATTTGTCTTTCATTTTTTTCTCGTGCTTTGCTCTATTTATGGTCATCCGCACACATTTGTGGCGTTTACATGCTCATTACCCCTTATTGAAATATTGTTGATTGTGTTAACCAGTGATAAGATGGCACTCCACAGTCAGTTGAACAACTTAGTTTGATCTTGAGATCACGAGTCAGGTCTAATAATCTATTGTGTTGAATCTACCGACACATCATTTGTGGTCTAGCAACCTCTAGGTCTACTTTCTTTGTGTTACCTTAGTAGTTACCAGTTTTTCTATCATCTTTTCCTTTTATATTGCTTAGACTACACAGACTTATACTTTGAATTTTGCATCTTTTCTAAATTAAATTTTTTAAAGTCCCTTTTGATTTGTTCCTGTGTACTATCATTTTCCAAAAGGTTTGAATCGGTATCACAGATACGATCTACCTTATATCAGCTATCCATTCCTTCTCCCTCATTTTTTTTTATAATATTACTAGCTGACCTACTCTCCCCATAAAATTCTAAATTATACTGGATTTAATTAGTTTAGGATTTTAACAGACAGCTAAATAACATGAATTAAATTTAAATAGAATAAAATAATAAGGAAAAATAAAAAATATACTACAATGCATCGGACTACACATGATCATCATCAGGAATAACATCACTTTTATTTTTAACGCCGTTGACCTCTAACAGATATAGAAAATGTGGTTTATCAAAGGCTTTTGTATAGAGGTCAGCGTGTTGAAAGTCAGTATTAATTTTTACCATATCGATTAAGTTCTTTTCCAAACAGTCTCTTATGAAAGGGTATTTAATACCGATGTGTTTGGTCTTTGGATGTTGTACCTGATTTTTAGTTACTACTGCAATTGCAGCAGAGTTATCAACAAAGATAGGAGTAAAAGAAAACTTTAAACCGTAATCCAACATTTGCTGTTGAATCCAGATGATTTGCAATTGAAGACAAAACCTTGGTTTTCAGTAGTTTCACAACTACTGATGAGTAAAACCAAGTCTTCAGTTGTTTTCAAACGTCTGATAGTTAAAACCAAGTCTTCAGTTGTTTTCATAACAACTGATGCCAACACCAACACTTTCATTCGTTTTCTTTTCAGCCTTTTCTTAACCTATAAATACCTGCACTTATAGCCAAACGTTTCATTAGCCGTTTTCAAACCTTTCTCTCTCAACAGTGGCGACCATGAAACTCAAACCCCGACACAACTGTGTTGCCTACCTTTCGAAATCGGCCTTCTGGAACAAGTTTGACACTGCCATGGATCTTATGGTGGATTCCCCATACAGAACAGCCTTTCTTCTGAATCCTACCATATATCCTGACTCCTTATCCCAGTTCTGGACCAACGTCTTTGTAATAACTGGTGAGAATGATAGTCAAATCACTCTCCAGTCGTTGGTGAACCAGAAACAGGTGCTCATCACCCCCGACATCATTCGCAAAACCCTAAATTTGCATGATGGCACCTATCCTAAAGAATACCCGAAAGGCACCACTGATATGTCTTTTCTCCATAATGGGTGTGAAGGCGACTTAAGTGCTACAACCATACTTAAAAAGCACTTTCATGATGCTGAAAGACTTATCTTTCATATGGTGAATGTTTGCCTTGCATCAAAGACATCTTCTTGGGATCAGATGTCTTCCCGATGGCAACAGGTATTGTACTCTATCCTTGAATGCCAAAATCTAAATTTTTCTGAGATAGTGTTCATGGAACTAAAGGATCTGGCTCAAAAACCTGTGGCAAACAGATGGCTACTTTATCCCAGGTTTCTGATGGCCATAATTTTGAATCAATTAAAATCTGATGGCCTTGTTGGTCTTGGAGTCCCTGCTCCAGCTGTTTTAGCTGAGATATACTCCAGACATAACTCAGACCCTACTCTAAAAGGGGCTGCCCGGATGCTAAAACCCAAGCAGAGGGAACCCACAGCCTCCACTTCCAGATCCAAAGTCCCCACCAAACCCAAAACCCAAAATCCCAAAATCCCAAAAAGGCTACTCAGGGAGATTAGTCCCCTAAGGATGCCCCTGTACCACAAACACAGGAAATACATACCGGTTATAACCCCCTAGTTATGTCCAAGACTCAACATGCTGAAGTCGCATAGGTATTCTCTCAACAGGATCCTATTGCAACCATAATTGGGGATCCCACATTTCTGGAACCTATCTTAATTTAGAGGGTTACCATTGAAGAGCACCTCTCACCCCGGGTGCAATCTGCTTCAGACCGATCTCCACATGCAACCGCCCCTCAAAGCCCAACACTGATAGTTGCTAAAGTGCTGAGTCAGTTGCATTCCTCACCCCCTCCCTAGAAACCACTTACCAGTGGGAATACCTCAACTATTGAGGGGGGGGGGGACCAAAATGCTTTTGATAACCCATAGCACAGGGGTTACAATGTTCAATCTTCAAGTGTAGAAACGAAGGTTAGAACATCTGGTAAGGCTGCCACTTCTACTGATTCAGCAAATGATCAGGATGAAGCTGGTAGCATCCATAAGACCTTACCAGAGGCAACTTCCAATGAAGGACACAGTCCTGAGGCAGGAAGTCCCCAGTACCAAGAAAAAGGGGTACATGCTTCTACTGATCCACACTCAGAGCATGTACATCCTGATTCAATCAGGAGGTCAGGTGATTCAGCACAGACTGATGATGACCTTGGCTTTTTCTATGATGTATTAGTCCATAATACCATCCTTGAGACTGAGGTGAGCAGACTCAAAGAGTTGTTAGCCAAAATATCTCAGGATCAAAGTCCATCTACCTCACAAACCCCACAGATGGCACCTTCCATTGAAGGTTCCCCAAACACTGAGCCTAGACACTTAACTGAGCCACCAGCCACTACTTTTGGCACCACATCTCAGGGACAGAACCCCTCTGAGCAGATGGTTGCTATCTTTCAAAACTCCTTACCTCTCATCACTCCCATCATCACTGACATAGTGCATAAAGCCATTGATGAGAGGATATCCTCAAATCTACAAACCCTCATTGATGATGCTGTTCATAAATCTCTTTCTGCCTTTCAAGCCCCTGATCCCAATGCAACCAAAAAGGGGGAGACTTCCAAGTCTAAGGCAGTGAAAGAAAAGAAAAGAAAAAGAGTTGATGATGAGAAAGAACTTGCAAAAGAGAAGGAGGTGGAGAAAGAACTGATCTCAGAACAGTTGATCACAGATAAAGAGAAGGAAGATCAGCTGATCACATATAAAAGAAAGAAAAGTGCTAAGTCAAAAGCTGATGAAGATAAATCCTTAGAAGATCTTGTCAAAGATGCTGATGAAGCTCACAGCAGATCCATGGATAAAATTGTAGATCAGCTCTTTCGACAAGGTCATGACACAGCCACACTAGACACTGAGATCAGAAGGCTGGAAATAGAAGAGATTCAAGCTAGATGGGCTGGTTATAGTGTGTTGGAAAGGGAAAGATTGGAGATAATGATCAGATTCATTGCCAAGTACCTTGGAAGATCATTTATAGAGATAAAGGCCTGGTCCAGAGATAGTATCTTGGAGATAACCAAGAAGATCTGCTCTGCTGGAGGCTATAATAAGGGGTTGATAATTGAAGCACTGGATGAAGCAGGTGCAGGGAAGAGAACTGAAATGGCAAAGCTCTCCAAAGCCAAACTCACCACCAAAATGCTAAGTCAGTCTTCTCACACTCCCACTCAAACACAACCCTTATCTCTAAAATCTCCCAAATCTATCCTTAAACCAAGGCCACCCACAACTCAACCCACAAAACCAATCCCTTTACCCCAAAAACCACCTCAGACGTTACCCAGTGATGCACCTAGAAGGAGGAGAAGGGTGTTGAGGGTAGAAGAAGATGAAGAAGAGGATGATGATGATGATAGTCTGCCAATCTCTGTTGTTCTCAAACTCAAATCACCTGAGCATAGAAGTCAACAAGTGATTACTCCTGACTTGCAAATGCAGATGGTGAAGGTAAAGATTGAAGAAGCAGAACAGTAGAAATAGCACGATGAGAAGTTTCTCAAGATGGTTGATAAGGATTTCCCTCAGTCCTCATCCATTCAAGAAATGAAGAAACAGGCTCTGAGGCTGTACACTCTTAGACATACTTTTCAACATCAAAAAGAAAGAGTGCGGATCTGGTGAGACCCCAGGGTAAGTTCTAGAATTCATAAGAAGAATATACCAAGTAGTATTATGGCCAAGAGTTCTTCTTCGAGGGAGAAGCAGAAGAACTCACCAAGGAGGAACAAGTTGTTCTCCTTGAGGCCTATGCTAGTGAGTCTTATAGACTCATTAATGGGAATTAGGTTTCATGGTTGGGACAAGGCTCTGTGTCTAGTTTCCCAAGACAGAGTTCCCTTCCATACTTAGCCAATCAAAAGATTAGAAACCTTTTCCCGGCCTGTGCTTAACTGATTACCTCTGAAGCTGATCAAGAGGGTGTTTTTCTACCAAGAATAAGTGGGATCATCAATAAGTTTAGAGGTTTTGGCTGCATTGGTTCAGGGGAGTTTGTTGGACCAAAAGAACCAATGAGCCTGATCAGAAAAACCTCTAAGTCCCACAGACATTACAACTGCTGAAGAAGATCACAACAGCTGAAGACATCAGCTGATTACAAGGTTTGAAGACAAAGTCTGAAAGTAAAGTAGTGAAGAACAAAGACTGGAGACAAAGTCTGAAGCCATCAGCTGAAGACGAAGTCTGAAGCCATCAGCTGAAGACAAAGTCTGAAGCCATCAGCTGAAGACAAAGTCTAAAAGTAAAGTACTGAAGACCAAAGTGATCGTAGTTGTCACAACAGCTGAAGTAATTAACTTCAGTAGTTGTGATGGTTTCCTTTCAGTACTTGTAATTTACTTTTTAGTATTTATAGTTTCAGTAGTTGTAGTTCAGTAGTTTTATGTTTTTGTACTTAAGCATTCTTTGTGATGTAATCAGTAGCTGAACATTCTCAGTAGTTTGCATAGTTTCAGTAGTTTGAATAATTCTGTTAGATGTCACTATCAAGTGACATTAGCAGCGTCACATATCCTATATAAGGAATGTTGACCTAGTTGTAAAGTGTGACATTAAGCCACCACGAAAGCATATGAATGAAATATTTCTTTTGCAGAATTCTCTCTTTCTATATCCGTCACTATTACATTGAATATCAATTGTGTTCTTGTGAATTATTTAATTCGTTGTTCGAATTCCGCTGCAATACTCTCTAATTAATCAAACTTAGATCACTGATCCTAACAAATGGTATCAGAGCAAGGTTAATCATTGATCGATCTAACAATTGATCATTGAAACTGCTATTCGATATCTAAGTTTGATTGAATTAGCATGTTTGCAAGAATTGGTTATAGATCATTGAATTTCTACTGCTTTCGTTTATCTTCTTTGAGTTTTCTCTTGGTTCATATTGATTTGTTGTGTTTTGCACTAAATCAGTTAAAACTTAATTGAATTTGGTTGAATCTGAGAATGACTACTCCTTCTAATGACCCTCACAATACCGGTTCCTCAACCAAGCCTCCGATGCTGGTTAGGACTGAGTATAACATATGGCAACAAAGAATGCTTCATCACCTGTCTGTTAACAGTTCAGGTTGTTGGACATCTGTGGTATATGGTCCAAACAAGCCTATGGTGAACAATCCGGATACCAACCAAATGGTTCCGAATAAGAAGGAACAATACTCAGATGAGGATCAAAAACTGTTTGAGATTGATGCTAAAGCGCATGAAATTCTGGCCATGGCACTGCCGAATGAAATCTATTCTGGGCTTATGCATCATGAAACTGCTCATGACCTCTGGAATGCATTGAAGGAACAATTTGGTGGAACAGATGAGGTCTTAGCAAACAACAGAAAAATCCTTGCCCAACAATATGAGACATTCTCTCATAGGAAGGGTGAGTCACTGACTCGATAGTTTGAGCGTTTTTCCTGTTTGATCTCTGAGCTGAAAATGGTCAAACATGAATACACTAATAGTCAGATGAACAACAGATTCCTCAGATCACTGCCTGAGAGATGGGACACACATACCATTGTCCTACGCTCCAGTGCAAATCTGGATAGTCTATCTCTCACCCAACTCCATGGAAAACTGCTTACATTTGAAAGAGAGATAGAGCAGAAAAGGAAGCTGGCATCATCAGGAAAGCTCACTGATGACTTTGTACCAGGGAACACTGCCTTGGTTGGTCATGAGTTAGAATATGCTGCATCAGAAAGCAATTATGATGAGCATATAGATTTCTCCTGAAACGGTTGATCATGCATTTGTTAGTGTTGACAGTCAGTCATGCTGTAATAGTGACAATTTGTGTTTCATTATGGATGATTTAAAGGATATTGCTAATGATGACTTAGAAGAGAAGGATATCTGAGCCAAATGGCCTTGATTAATATCAGATCTCAAAAGTTCTACAAGAGAACTGGTAGGAAATTTCCAGGACTCTCTGGCAAAACCAATGTTGGTTTTGACAAGAGTAAGTTGAGGTGTCACAAATGCCACAGGCTTGGACACTTTGCAAGAGAGTGTAGATCATCTGGATCTAACTCCTCTGCACCCTTTGTGACTTTTCCAAGCAATAGTCCACAAAACAGAGGGCAACATCCGGCTAGTTCTGGTCATCATTCACAACCTATATCTCCTACATATTTTGTCCCTCAGGGTCCAATGTCATATCCATATCCCTGCTATTACATGCCACACCCAAATCTGGTTCAAGTTCCTATTGCACAACAACCTCAAGCCCTACCTGACCTCTACCCATCTCAATCATCTCAATCACAACCTCATCACAGCTTCTTCACCCCTAGTATTGTTGACTGGAGCAGTTTACCAGATGATCTCTCTGGTAATGAGCATTATTTGCTGGTGATGGTCAACATGGTGGTGAACATCCTTTTGGGAATCTAGTTCTCATGGCCCTGGAATCTACTGATAGTTCATGCTCCAATGCATCTTCATCACAGGTAACCCAGGTTTCCTCTGAGGCTATGGCCAAGCTATGTTCTGAATCTTGCATAGCTGCATTTATCTCTATTAGAGAGGCAAATGTAGCTTTAATAAATCAAAATCTAGAGCTTGAGCAAACCCTTTCCATAAGAAAAGCTGAATATGAGTCTGTCCTTAAGGATAAAGATGATGAATTTATAAGCTTAAATGCCAATTAAATGATGAAAAGGCTAAGCTAGAGGTCATTCTTGAGAACCATAGAGATCTCAAAAAAACTTGCAGTTACCCAAGTTGAGTGTGACCGCTGGGTATCATCCTGCAAGGGATTTGAAATGCTGCTCGGCAAGCAATCTGCTTCGAATGTGAAGTTTGGAATAGGTTACAACCACATTGCACCACCTACAGATTTTACTCCAAAACCAATAGTAAAATCTGAAGGTGAAAGTAATTTCCAAACCACATCATCATGTGCATCATCCTCAAGTGATCACCCAAATCACAAGATGAAATCAGTGTTGATACCTCAGCAAATCAATTGGCTGATGGGTTAACTACTGATAAGCACATGAAGCTGAGTACTTCAGATGTTGTCCTCAAAGTACCTCAATACTGAAGGGCAAGTCACAACATCTGAAAAGCATTTCAAATCAGCTGAAATAAAAGGATTAACAACTGCTGATAGAGAACAGCTGAAGAAAAAGTCTTCAGTTGTTACAGATCCTTCAGTACTAACAAAAGTACTGAAAGGAGGAAAGTACTGAAGAGCACACCTTCAGTAGTTTCCATCAGCTTTGATCATTCAAGATGAAGAACCATAAATATGTGGTAACATCAATTGACTAACGATCAGTCCATTAAATTTCCAATCATGATGATTGAATGGTAGTATAAACATCGATGAATGTTGGTAGAAAGGGTTCCAAACTCAATAGAGATAAGCTCATTAAAATCCAGATGGATGAAATGAAAAATGAGTTTGAGACCAAGTTTGTACCACAGTCATCCCATGTGATGAACCCAGCCTTCATCCAAATCCAAAAGAAGGATAGGTTTATCATAAAACAACTGATAGTGCTCCTCATGAAAACATCAGACTAAGTCTGTGATTTTAAGGAGGAAATGGTGGGTCACAGGAACTCATCAAACACAAGTATTGATATGTCATAAGAGCTGAAAGCTTTAGCTACAAATCAGACACAACTTGTTATGATGGTTCAGCATTTGTTGGGAGAGTTAACCAACTAGATGCACCTATGATCAAACCACTGAAAAGGCATTCCCAGCCCAAATCCAAGGAATCCATTTTAGCACCATCTCCTTCTTCATTAGCTGTTAATCATAAGAAACAAGTTATGGTTAAATCTGTTGATGAAAACAAACCCAAAACAAAAAAAGGTTTGGGTCTCAAAACCTAACTAGTTCTTTATGATGAATGCAGGGTTTTCAGCATGCCAAAGGAGCATCTGGTATGTAGACAGTGGAGGATCTATGCATATGACTGGGAGCAGTTCTCTTCTATATGACTACTCTCAAGGAAAGAAGGGATTTGTTTCATTTGGAAATGATGCCAAGGGTTACATCATCGGGAAAGGATATGTGTCTAATGGACAAATCAGGTTTGATGATGTTAACCATGTGGAGAATCTCAAGTATAATCTGCTGAGTGTCAGTCAGATGTGTGATGAAGGGCATGTTGCACTTTTCACAAGCCAGAACTGCAGGATTCTGTCTTCCCAAGTTCTGAGGCTGATTGACAAGGTATTGGATGAACATACTCTCTTGAAGGCCAACAGGATTGGAAGAGTGTATGCCTTGGATTTGTCAAAGAAGATTGATTTGAAGGGTCATCCTTGCCTGTTCTCCAAAGCCTCTTCTCAGGAATCTAAACTGTGGCATAGAAGGCTGGTCATGTTAATCTCAAAAACATGAATAAGCTGATCCATAATAGTTTAGTGAGAGGTCTACCAATAAAGGAGTTCAACTGTGATGAAACTGCACTGCTTGTTTGAAAGGAAAACACACAAAGTCTCATTCCCTCCTATTGAAGAACCTAAGTCCACTGCCTGCTTGCAGTTACTGCACATGGATCTATTTGCTCCTGTGAGAGTGATGAGCATGGCAAAGAAGAAATACTGTCTGGTAATTGTGGATGATTACTCCAGATTTGTATGGACTTTCTTCTTGCATTCAAAGGATGAGGTTGCTCAGATGATTATAAACTTTGTGTTGTATGTTGAGAAGCAGTATTCCCTATCAGTCAAGTGTATAAGGAGTGATAATGGAACTGAATTCAGTAACCATACACTTGATGATTTTTATCTATCAAAGAAATCAAGCGACAGTTTAGCATCCCAACGACTCTAGAACAAAATGGAGTAGTGGAGAGAAAGAACAGGACCCTAATTAAAGTTGCAAGGTCTATGTTGGCTGACTCTGGTTTGCCATTGACCTTTGGGCTGAAGCTGTTAACATAGCTTGCTATGTGCAGAATAGAGTATTAGTAAATCAGAGGTTGATGAAGACTCCATATGAAGTTCTACATCATTGGCTCCTCTAATTTCATTCTTCAAACCTTGGGTGTCCTTGTTTCATTCTAAACACAAAGGATCAACTCCACAAATTTGATCCTAAGGTGGATGCAGGGTATTTTGTAGGTTATTCATCCACATGCAAGGCTTACAAGGTCTTCAACTGCAGAACAAAGTTAGTTGAAGAAACCTTGCATGTGAATTCAATGAATCTCCTAAGGATAAATTCCACAAAACCCTGTGGAGTTGTTTGATCTGGACATACTGCAATATGTTCCTTATCAATCTCTCAGCTGTTGCAGATCATGTGGATAAATCATCTTCTGCAGCAAGTCTTCCACCTGGTGGTACTGAAGATGATGATGATATTAGTACTCACCTTTTCAATTTTAGGACCAACTGCCTGAGTCTGCTAAACTTGATTTCCTGTAGCTTCTGTAGCTCCATCCACAACAAATGCTGATGAGATTTCTGACTCCTCTACATCATTTGACTTGCCATCTAATACTTGGTTTCAAGAATCTGGATCACCATCTGTTGCTGCTGAACCGGCTACAAACACTTGCACTGATCTATAGTATACCAAGAGCTGAAGAATCACCCCATGTCTCAAATCATTGGTGATATCAATGTTGGTGTCTCAACCAGAATCAATTGTCTAACTTCTGCTTCTATGCTCTCTCATCAGTCAGCTAGAGCCAAAGAACTATAATGTTGCTTTGAGAGACATGGATGGGTTGAAGCCATGTAGCTTGAGCTACTTCAGTTCAAAAAGCAGCAAGTGTAGGAACTGGTTCCTCTACCCCCAGGTAAGTGTGCAATAGGCACTAAATGGGTGTTTAGGAATAAAACTGATGAAATGGGCTTATTGTCAAGAACAAGGCTAGACTGGTTGTACAAGGGTTTTTCACAAGATAAGGTATTGATTATGATGAAACCTTTGCCCCTGTAGCCAGACTAGAGGCAATTAGATTGTTCTTAGCCTATGCTGCATTCCACAATCTTAAAGTTTTTCAAATGGATGTCAAAAGTGCATTTTTATATGGTAAAATAAAAGAAGAGGTTTATGTGTGTCAACCACCAGGTTTTGAGGACAATAAACATCCTGATTGGGTGTATTAACTTGATAAGGCTCTTTATGGGTTGAAGCAAGCTCCTAGAGCTTGGTATGAAACACTTTCAAATTTTCTACTTAACAATAATTTCACTAGAGGTTCCATAGATAAAACTTTGTTTATTAAGAAAGTGGATCAGCATAAGCTACTTGTTCAAATTTATGTTGATGATATTATTTTTGCATCCTCTGATCCCTAGTTGTGTGATGATTTTACAAGTTTAATGAAACAAAAGTTTGAAATAAGTGCAATGGGAGAATTACAGTTCTTTCTAGGCTTGCAAATCAAACAAATGGCTGATGGAACCTTTATTCATCAATCAAAATATACAATAGAACTTTTGAATAAGTTTGATTTACAAAATAGTAAGCCTTGTTCTACTCCCATGTGCAACACCACACAACTGGATGTAGATCAGAAAGGTAAAGCTATTGATGAAACACTTTACAGATGTATGATTGGATCCTTGATGTACTTAACAGCTTCTAGACCAGATATCATGTTTGCAACTTTTGTTTGTGCTAGATTTCAGGCTGCTCCTAAAGAGTCTCATTTGATTGCAGTCAAGAGAATCTTTAGATATCTGCAAGGTACACAATCTCTAGGTCTTTGGTATTCACTGGACACTCATGCAAATTAGTTGCTTTTTTCTGATAGTGACTATGCAGGGTGTAAGTTAACCAGAAAGTCAACTTCTGGTGGATGTCAATTCCTAGGCAACTGTTTGATTTCTTGGCAGAGTAAGAAACAATCTGTTGCTACATCCACTGCTGAAGAAGAGTACATTGCTGCTGCAAGTTGTACATCTCAGGTACTCTGGCTTCAAAACCAACTATTGGATTATGGCATTACAGAGACTAAGACTCCATTATTAATGGATAGTGCTTCAGCTCTGGCATTGTCAAGAATCCAGTCCAACACTCTAGGACCAAACATATAGAGATCAGACACCATTTTATTAGGGATTGTTTTGAAAAAGGTCTGATTGATCCAAAGTTTGTGCCTAGTGCTGATGAGCTTGCAGATATATTTACTTAGCCCTTGGATAGTTCAACTTTCCAAAACCTTGTGTTAAGGCTTGGTATGCTGCAGCTAGAATAAGTGATAACTACAATGATCTCAGTAAACAAGTACTGATGATCATTAGTAAACATGTCACAAATATGTACTAATTCTGTTAAATGAAACTGATGCAGTTACAACTACTGATGTAGTTATAACTCCTGATGTCAGTAAAAACAGATAAGCACTGATGTCCTATGAAACAACTGAAATCAGCTAAAAAGTCTGATGAGTAAGTGTTGAGGACAGTATGAAACAGCTGAAAAGCTAAGAATTGACGAAAACTACTAATGAGAATGTTCACTTCAGTCGTTTCCACAAACTGTTGTTTCATTCTAAACAGCTGATGACAAAACCATGTCTTCAGTAGTTTCACAACTACTGATGACTAATACCAAGTCCTTAGTTGTTTACAACAGCTGAAGACAAAACCAAGGTTTTCAGTAGTTTCACAACTACTGATGACTAAAACCAAGTCTTCAGTTGTTTTCAAACGTCTGATAGTTAAAACCAAGTCTTCAGTTGTTTTCATAACAACTGATGCCAACACCAACACTTTTACTCTTTTCTTTTCAGCCTTTTCTTAACCTATAAATACCTGCACTTATAGCCAAACGTTTCATTAGCCATTTTCAAACCTTCTCTCTCAACAATGGCGACCATGAAACTCAACCCCTGACACAACTGTGTTGCCTACCTTTCGAAATCGGCCTTCTGGAACAAGTTTGACACTGCCATCGATCTTATGGTGGATTCCCCATACAAAACAGCCTTTCTTCTGAATCCTACCATATATCCTGACTCCTTATCCCAGTTCTGGACCAACGTCTCTGTAATAACTGGTGAGAATGAGACAAATCACTCTCCAGTCGTTGGTGAACCAGAAACAGGTGCTCATCACCCCGACATCATTCGCAAAACCCTAAATTTGCATGATGGCACCTATCCTAAAGAATACCCGAAAGGCACCACTGATATGTCTTTTCTCCATAACGGGTATGAAGGGGACTTAAGTGCTACAACCATACTTAAAAAGCACTTTCATGATGCTGAAAGACTTATCTTTCATATGGTGAATGTTTGCCTTGCATCAAAGACATCTTCTTGGGATCAGATGTCTTCCCGATGGCAACAGGTATTGTACTCTATCCTTGAACGCCAAAATCTAAATTTTTCTGAGATAGTGTTCATGGAACTAAAGGATCTGGCTTAGAAACCTGTGGCAAACAAATGGCTACTTTATCCCAGGTTTCTGATGGCCATAATTTTGAATCAATTAAAATCTGATGGCCTTGTTGGTCTTGGAGTCCCTGCTCCAGCTGTTTTAGCTGAGATATACTCCAGACATAACTCAGACCCTACTCTAAAAGGGGCTGCCCGGATGCTAAAACCCAAGAAGAGCGAACCCACAACCTCCACTTCCAGATCCAAAGTCCCCACCAAACCCAAAACCCAAAAACCCAAAAAGGCTACCCAGGGAGATGAGTCCCCTGAGGATGCCCCTGTACCACAAACACAGGAAATACATACTGGTTATAACCCCCCAGTTATGTCCAAGACTCAACCTGTTGAAGCCGCACAGGTATCCCCTCAACAGGATCCTATTGTAACCATAATTGGGGATCCCACATTTCTGGAACCTATCTCAATTTAGAGGGTTACCATTGAAGAGCACCTCTCACCCCGGTGCAATCTGCTTCAGACCAATCTCCACATGCAACCGCCCCTCAAAGCCCAACACTGATAGTTGCTAAAGTGCTGAGTTAGTTGCATTCCTCAGCCCCTCCCCAGAAACCTTACCAGTGGGAATACCTCAACTATTGAGGGGGGGGACCAAATGCTTTTGATAACCCATAGCACAGGGGTTACAATGTTCAATCTCCAAGTGTAGAAACGGAGGTTAGAACATCTGGTAAGGCTGCCACTTCTACTGATTCAGCAAATGATCAGGATGAAGTTGGTAGCATCCATAAGACCTTACCAGAGGCAACTGCCAATGAAGGACACAGTCCTGAGGCAGGAAGTCCCCAGTACCAAGAACAAGGGGCACATGCTTCTACTGATCCACACTCAGAGCATGTACATCCTGATTCAATCAGGAGGTCAGGAGATTCAGCACAGACTGATGATGACCTGGACTTTTTCTATGATGTATGCCCATAATACCATCCTTGAGACTGAGGTGAGCAGACTCAAGAGTTGTTAGCCAAAATGTCTCAGATCAAAGTCCATCTACCTCACAAACCCACAGATGGCACCTTCCATTGAAGGTTCCCCAAACACTGAGCCTACCACTTAACTGAGCCACCAGCCACTACTTTTGGCACCACCTCTCAGGGACAGAACCCCTCTGAGCAGATGGTTGCTATCTTTCAAAACTCCTTACCTCTCATCACTCCCATCATCACTGACATAGTGCATAAAGCCATTGATGAGAGGATATCAAATCTACAACCCTCATTGATGATGCTGTTCAAAATCTCTTTCTGCCTTTCAAGCCCCTGATCCCAATGCAACCAAAATGGGGAGACTTCCAAGTCTAAGGTAGTGAAAGAAAAGAAAAGAAAAAGAGTATGATGAGAAAGAACCTGCAAAAGAGAAGGAGGTGGAGAAAGAACTGATCTCAGAACAGTTGATCACAGATAAAGAGAAGGAAGATCAGCTGATCACGTATAAAAGAAAGAAAAGTGCTGAGTCAAAAGCTGATGAAGATAATCCTTAGAAGATCTTGTCAAAGATGCTGATGAAGCTCACAGCAGATCCATGGATAAAATTATAGATCAGCTCTTTCGAAAAGGTCATGACACAGCCACACTAGACACTGAGATCAGAAGGCTGAAATAGAAGAGATTCAAGCTAGATGGGCTTGTTATAGTGTGTTGGAAAGGGAAAGATTGGAGATAATGATCAGATTCATTGCCAAGTACCTTGGAAGATCATTGATAGAGATAAAGGCCTGGTCCAGAGATAGTATCTTGGAGATAACCAAGAAGATCTGCTCTGCTGGAGGCTATAATAAGGGTTGATAATTGAAGCACTGGATGAAGCAGGTGCAGGGAAGAGAACTGAAATGGCAAAGCTCTCCAAAGCCAAACTCACCACCAAAATGCTAAGTCAGTCTTCTCACACTCCCACTCAAACACAACCCTTATCTCTAAAATCTCCCAAATCTATCCTAAACCAAAGCCACCCACAACACAACACACAAACCAATCCCTTACCCCAAAAACCACCTCAGACCTTACCCAGTGATGCACCCAGAAGGAGGAGAAGGTGTTGAGGATAGAAGAAGATGAAAAGAGGGATGATGATAGTCTGCCAATCTCTACTATTCTCAAACTCAAATCACCTGAGCACAGAAGTCAACAAGTGATTACTCCTGACTTGCAAATGCAGATAGTGAAGGTAAAGATTGAAGAAGCAGAACAGCAAACAGCACGATGAGAAGTTTCTCAAGATGGTTGATAAGGATTTCCCTCAGTCCTCATCCATTCAAGAAATAAAGAAACAGCTCTGAGGCTGTACACTCTTAGACATACTTTTCAACATCCAAAAGAAAGAGTGCGGATTTGGCCAGACCCCAGGGTAAGTTCTAGAATTCATAAGAAGAATATACCAAGTAGATATCATGGCCAAGTGAAGAAGACCTTGAATGCTGCAATTACATTGGCCATGGTAGTCTCACCCTGGGAATCATTGAAGAATTCAAGAGAGCTCACAAATCCAAGACACCCCTCAATCTATTCTTGAGAACAAAATGATCAAGAAGGGGTTGTTATACAAAAGACTTGAAGATCTTCAGAAGAGTGAACTCCAGTTGTTGCTTGAAGGCTCTCACCCTGATGAATTTGCTTATAGAGAGATAACAACTATGGAGTTGAAAAATGGAAAGACAGTGAGATACCTGTCTGAGTATTATGGCTTAGAGTTCTTCTTCGAGGGAGAAGCAGAAGAACTCACCAAGGAGGAACAAGTTGTTCTCCTTGAGGCCTATGCTAGTGAGTCTTATAGACTCATTAATGAGAATTAGGTTTCATGGTTGGGACAAGACTCTGTGTCTAGTTTCCCAAGACAGAGTTCCCTTCCATACTTAGCCAATCAAAAGATTAGAAACCTTTTCCCGACATGTGCTTAACTGATTACCTCTGAAGCTGATCAAGAAGGTGTTTCTGCCAAGAATAAGTGGGATAATCAATAAGTTTAGAGGTTTTGGCTGCATTGGTTCAGGGGGAGTTTGTTGGACCAAAAGAATCAATGAGCCTGATTAGAAAAACCTCTAAGTCCACAGACATTACAACTGCCGAAGAAGATCACAACAGCTGAAGACATCAGCTGATTATTACAATGTCTGAAGACAAAGTCTGAAAGTAAGTACTGAAGAACAAAGACTAAAGACAAAGTCTGAGCCATCACTGAGACAAAGTCTAAAGCCATCAGCTGAAGACATCACATATCCTATATAGGAATGTTGACCTAGTTGAAAGTGTGACATTGAGCCACCACAAAAGCATATGCATAAATATTTCTTTTGCAGAATTCTCTCTTTCTATATCTGTGTACTGTTCATTGAATATCAATTGTGTTCTTGTAAATTGTTTAATTCGTTGTTCGAATTCCGCTGCAATACTCTCTAATTAATCAAACTTAAATCACTGAACCTAACAGCTTCACAGTTGACAATGCAACCGAGGTCTGCTTCTTACACTGCCAAGTAACTAATCTCCTCCCAAAGAATTGACCCCTGCTCATTAGACTTGTAGTTCATCTTGCCCCCGTAATCCGAGTCACTATACGCCATGAGCCAAAGTCATCATCATGAGGATACCATAACCCAAGTGTGGGTGTAAACCCTTCAGATAACGAAATATCCTTTTAACCCCCATCAGATGGTTTAACCTTAGGCTTAGCCTGATATCTAGAACATAACATGTAGCATACATGATATCAGGTCTTTAGGCAGTGAGATAACATGAGGGATCCAATCATTTCCTCGGTACATTATGGCATCTATCAGATCTCCATTTTCGTTAGGTTCTATATCATGATTGTAGCAAGTGGAGTCCCAGCCGCAAAAGCATTCTCCATGTCAAACCGATTGAGAATGTCTCCCACATACTTGGTCTGATGTAGAAAGATCCTATTTGGTGTCTGATCCACCTGTAACCCGAGAAAGAATTTCATCTCCCCCATAGCACTCATCTCAAACTCTTTCTTCATAACTGCTTCAAACTCTTTGCATAATTCTTCGTTCTTTGAACCGAAGATTATGTCATCGACATAGATTTGTACTAGCAATAGGTCTCCATCTTTTTCTTTGATGAACAATGTGCAGTCAATGACTCCCCTGCAAAAGCCGTGTTTCACAAGATGAGTTGAGAGTTTCTCATACCAGGCCCTGGGAGCTTGATGAAGCCCGTATAAGGCCTTGTCGAGTTTGTAAACTCTGTCCCGATGATAAGGATCTTCAAATCCCTCAGGTTGACTGACATACACTATCTCTCGAATTTCCCCATGAAGGAATGCACTCTTCACATCTAATTGATAGACTTTAATCTTCATATACGATGCATAGGCAAGGAAGATACGAATGGCTTCCATCCTTTCCACTGGTGCAAACACTTCATGGTAGTCAATCCCCTCGACTTGGTGAAATCCCTAAACAACCAATCGAGCCTTGTTTCTGATAACGACCCCTTGGTCATCCTTCTTGCATTTCAAGACCCATTTGGTGCCAATGATCTTAGCACCTTTAGGTCTATCTACCAGAGTCCATACTCCTAACTTCTTGAATTGAAGAAGTTCTTATTGCATGGCACTCACCCATGCCTCATTGTTTAATGCATCACTTACGTATTTTGGCTCAAACTGTGAGACAAAACACCGATAAGCACCATCATGAACGTAACCCTTTTCCATAATAGAGGCATAATCAGCTGAGTACAACTGATTTCGGGTTTGTACTCCTGATTTGACATCCCCAATGACATTTTCTAAGGGATGATAGATGTTTAGACGTGATCCTGGAGTAGTAGGAACAACTACCTCAGAGCCAAGATTATGAACATTGGTTCTGCATCTGAGGTAGAAGGAGTTTGAGGTTTCGTAGTCGAAGGTGCATCACCGTTAGATGCTTGTAGACATTCAGGAACTGGAACCTATTGCTCCTGACTGTTCTGGTCATATTCTTCAGCCTCATCTTCAGAGGAGGAGTCACGATCATCGACTACTCCCCCTGACTGAGTAGATGATTCTCCCTGTAAACTCGATGATGTTGAATCAAGAGATGGTGTATTTAAGATATCATCCATCATTTGAGTAGCCAACTCATCATCAGAAGGAGAGATAGGGATGTTGAAGGACTTAAAGAATCTATCATAGTCGAAAAAGTAGGCGGGTCCTTTGCCAGTAGGTGGTGTGGTATATCTCTAAACATCAACATTACACCACACTTCTACTAGACCCGTTGAGTTATTGTAAACTCTCTTGTTCGGTATGTTGTATCCTAGGAAGATTACTTCATCAGCCTTCTCGCTGAATTTACCGTCTTGAGTCTTTTTCATAAGTATACACAGTGCGCCAAATGGTTCGAGATACTCCAGATTTGGTTT
The DNA here is from genome assembly GCA_025506515.1 of Flaveria trinervia. Classification (NCBI taxonomy): domain Eukaryota; kingdom Viridiplantae; phylum Streptophyta; class Magnoliopsida; order Asterales; family Asteraceae; genus Flaveria; species Flaveria trinervia. Next base: position 32,658,246 of record CM046444.1, read on the forward strand.
ACGTCGTTGTAGTAGCTCGTAACATGTCTTTCCATGGCGCTTGACTATCAGAACTCGATTCAGTGTATAACACGCATTAGCCACTGCCTCATTCCAAAATTGGATAGGCAATTTCGAGTCTGCCAGCATTGTCCGTGCTGTCTCTATCAAGTTTCTATTCTTTCTCTCAGCAACACCATTCATCTGAGGCATGTATGCAGAAGTGAATTGATGCACAATTCCCTTTTCCTTGTAGTAAGCCTCCATCCACTGATTCTTGAATTCAGTCCCGTTGTCTGAGCGTACTTGTCTCACTTTCAGCTTGTAGAGAGATTCCAGTGTGGTTACTAACTCCTTGAATGACTCAAATGTTTCTGACTTGGACTTCAGAAACATTACCCAAGAGAATCTTGTGTAGTCATCAGTAACAACAAAACAATACAAGTCGCCTGTAATGCTCTTTGTACTGACTGGACCAAACAGATCCATGTGAAGAAGTTCAAGAGGAAGTTCTATTGAATGAACTTTCTTCTCCTTATGAGACTTCTTCGTCTGTTTGCCTTTCTTACAAGCTATACAAAAATCAGGAAGTCGGAAATTCTTGACATTAACTCCTCTCACAAGATCCTTCTAGATCAAGTGATTCATCTTCCGTTGATTGATGTGTCCCATTCTCCTATGCCAGGATATGGAGTCCTTCTCAGTTGCTGAACGTACTTCACCCTATCAAACTAACTTTCTGATTTCCAACTTCTCCCTGAGCTGTGATATAACCCCCTTGTTTCCAGCAAACGAAACATGCCCTCCTTTTATTTGCTTGACGTTTGATAAAAGAGCTATGTTTCCTATCATGTGCCTGGATGCTCTGCTGTCTACAATCCACGTGTTGGCTTCAGCATTGTAGTGAACACCCTGCACATACAAAGTAAAAACATTAGTTTAGGTTAGGAACCCAAGCCTTTACTGGCTTGGGTTTCCCAGAGGCATCACACATCATGAATTAACCCATTGTCCCTTAGAGGGTAAGGGAAGCTCAGGTTCCTTCTTGTCATCATTATCAGACACAGAGGATGACTTCTCTTTCCATAAGCCAGATTTGTGCAATGCCTGTTTGTGATAAAAAGTCGACTGGATAGTGGGTTGAACGTTAGGTTCGCTAGTTTGTCTAGGTGGAGTTAAGGAAGTCCTCTTATAAGACCTAGGTTTCGAATTCTGAAGTTCAATCTTCTTCCTAGGTGTCTGATAGTAATGACAGAAGGAAGCAATGTGTCCACACTCTCCATAGTTGTAGCACGACCTGCTATACAACTTTATGATTAAACTTTCTTTTTGGAGATGTGTGTGACACCCTGGTAACATTACTTAGTTTGGGTTTTGACTCTGTTTCTTTTGATGTTTTCTCCTGTTTAACAAAATTAATTGTTTTAACATTTTTAACATCTTTTTCTTTTTGGTTAACTGGTTTTTGACATGAGGCTTGGGAAAGATTAACATTTGCAGTCCTTTTAGATTCAGATTTGACTTTGTTTGTCCCGGACTTTATATTAATCTTTTCAAATTCTTTTTCCTGATTAACACAAGGCATTTTACCCTTTGCCTTTGAAGTGGCCACCTTTTTTTTGTTCCAGATTCAATTGATGAACATGAGGAATCTGGATCACTAACAAGAGGAGTAGACACCACATGATCCTTGATGGGGTTGTTATTATAGGTCTACTCTTAGTATTCATCAAGGTCTCAGGTGGTGGAGGAACCACTTTATAACCCAAACCCTCCCCGTTGTTTCGTTCTCTCATTAAGTGTTGGACAATGTGTGATGAACTTGTCCAACTGTGCACTTTTTGCTTTAATGAGTTTACTTCTACTTCTAAAACTGCCTTTTGCTTCTTAGTGTCTTATAGGGAGTTAAGATAGTACCTAATGTCAATAGCTTGGTTAAATGCAACTACTTCAGTTTCCCTAAGCTGTTTAGTCAAAAGGTCTATTTTTTCTTTGTAACTATGCTCATTTTGTTTTAAAACTCTATTAGCCTCAGTGCACAATTGAAAATCCTTTACTAAGTTATCATTATGATCTAATAACCTAGCAAATTTCTCATCTATGCGATCTCTAAAAGCATCACAATCAGAACAAGCATGATTTTTAAACAGTTGGTCAGTGGTACTTACCTGAGAAGGTTCAGTAGGGTTAGCCATCAACGCAGCATCAGATGTCTCTGGTTCTGGTGATCCTTTCTTTGCTGTTGAAATCTCTTTTTCGGGCTTGTAGCTGACCTCAGGTGCAGTTGTCTCTTCAATATTCGATATCGCTATCTCAACTGCAGTATCTCCCTCACTCGCGGAATCATCATCTAAGTCTTCTACACTGGCAATATTTGATTCCCCTGGACAGACAAAACGAAAGCTCCAGTCCTGTCCTTCATCATCATGTGCAGTCAAGGCCTTGGATCCTTGCTTGATGAAGTAGAACTGCTAGCTTGCTTGTCTTGACGAGTGAAGGACGAGAATGGGTTCCTGTTCCCAGTTTTCTTTGGCTTCACACATTCTCTCTTGAAGTGCCCCTTTTCTCCACAGTTAAAGCAGGTCACTTTACTCTTATCAAAGACAAATGTGGTATCCTTAGTAGCAACCAAGTTCTGTCCGGTCTTTTTCACAAACTTCTTCGCCCTCCGAACAGCACTAGCTAAGGCCCACATAATATCCATTCTCTCCAGCTCCATTTCATCCACCTGCTTGTAGTCCTCATCTGCCAGATGGCAGTTTCCAATCTTCCCAGCAACAAGTCCATCATAAGAATTAACCACTGCTGCCAAAAGATCCATGTGCTCTCGAGCTACTTCCACAGTAATATTTTCGAGGTTCTCGGTCTTCAGTCTAGTAGCATTCGCTTCAGTTCCAATGTAATGGGTACACGAAGACCCAGAAGTTTCTGATCCTGAAGGAGAAGCTTGTGAAGGACCCGATGAGCTAGACACAAATGCAGTCTGAAGAGGTGCTCCAGACGTCTTAGCTTGAGGTGTGGCATTGTACAAAGCTGGATTCTGAGTGTACGAAGACTTCTGAGCTCTGTACTTCATCCTAAGTGCTTCTTCTCGCAGCTTTAGAATGAAGTCATTGATATCCAACTTTTCCAGCATCTCATTCTGTCTCAGTTTTGACACAAATGAAGCCAACTTTTCCGGCAATCCGTCTGCAAAATTTGACACCTTTTCTTCCATGGTAGTAGCAATGCCATGTGTATGCAGTTCACTCATCAGATGGTAGAATCTATCAATAACATTGTCCAAACTCTCGTTTCCCATCGATGAGAAGTTGTCAAATTCCTTCTTCAGTTCCTTAGCTTTAATTGCCTTCAACGAAGCACTCCCGTCGTATCTCTTTTCCAGCTCATCCCATAATTTCTTGGCCTGCTTATTCTTCGAGTACTGGTGGAAAATATCTTTAGGAATAGACTGTGTAATCAATGCATAAACTCTCTTCTCTGCATTATACTTGACTTTCTGAGCATCGGTCATCCCTCCCAAAGTAAGTTTTACCCCATCTGCTCCCACTGGCATACTATACCCAATCTCGATAGCTTCCCACAAATTTGGATCCACTCCATTGAGGTAGATCTCAAAACTTTGTTTCCAGTGGGGAAACTCATCTAATGTTAAGAGTTTTGGTGGTTTATTATGATTCCCCACCTCACTCTCAAGCAACAGTAGGTTCTGGATCCTTGAGTCCTTACCGGCAGTAAACGCTGACATCTGATCTTCCATCTCGATTAACCTTTAAGTGTACTAACCAAACTATCAAACTGGTGCGACTGGGTGATGTGAATGGGCTATCCGTGCGAATGAACTATGCGATTGGTTCAATCGTGCGGCTAAACTAAGCGATTGGTTCAGTCGAGCGAATGAAGCTGATGCGTATGAACACTGCGAACGGATGGTTCAGTCGTACTAATGGAGAAGCGACTCAGTCCAATCATGCGTCTGGAGTATGCGAATGAGTCCAGTCGTGCGAATGGCTCACTCGTGCGACTGAAGCTGCTGTTTTGTGAAAATTTCTAGGTTAAACATGTTTTAGCCGTAAAAATTCGAAATTTTGCAAACCCTAATCGCCTAAGGCCGTAGAAACCAAAACTTGATGAGCAGGGTACGTCCAAGACAACTTTTGACACAAAAGATTGCGTTTTTTAGTGTAAAAACATAAGCTTTTTATCAATCTTGATTGAATCACACGTAATCAAGAGCCAAAGCCCTGATACCACTTGTTGGGACCTTGTATTTTAACGAAATACTAATGATTAACTTGTAAACCAAACCAAATAGTGCGGAATCCTATTTAATTGGCGATCCAATCAGTGAGAACGCACGTAGAATCAATAAAGTATTGAATCAAACGTTCAGAATCGATTAGGAATCGATCTACAGCATTCTATGAACTTGGAGTATCAACTTGGAGGTTTCTGTACGGCTAGGGTACGTGTGGAGTCGAAATAGAATAAAAGCTCTCTTTTTTCCACAAATGGAGTTGTATTTATAGGTTAGTACTGTTCATTCGTGCGACTGAACCATTAGTATGGTTCAGTCGTGCGATTGAACCATGTGGTTGATTCATCCGCAGAGTGTTCAGTCATGTGACTGAGCCAATCTTATGTTACAATCATACAACTGATCCAGTCTCATGGTTCAGTCGTGCGACTGAGTCATTCGTATGAAGTTATTCATGCGTATGGTCCATTTGCATGGGCCATTCGTATGAGAACTTCCTTTTGTTAAGTTTGAATGTATTAATTAATATAACATTATGTGTAACCATTCAAACAACCACAAACCTAATTAACCAATTTAACATCGACTCATTAATGAAATATTAAACATTATAAATAACAAACAATCAATATCATTTCATTAATCATTCCAAACATTATATCAGAATCAGACAAACAAGATCTATTACATTCATATCATGATCTAGGGACATACATGTATCAACAGGATCTGAGCTTTCAAATTTGTTTGAATGTTCAATCTCAAAGCTCGAGCACGTAGTGGTTTCACGCGTTCTTTGCGGCTTAAAACATCAGCCACCACATTAGCTTTCCCCGGATGATATCGGATTTCGCAATCGTAGTCACTAAGAAGCTCTACTCAGCGTCGCTGTCGCATATTGAGTTCCTTCTGATCCAGAATATGTGGAGGCTTTTATGATCTGTGTAGATGAGGCATTGGTTCCATATAGATAATGCCTCCATATTTTGAGTGCGAATACTACACAGCACCCAACTCAAGATCATGAGTTGTGTAGTTCTTCTCGTGCACCTTAAGTTGTCGAGAAGCGTAGGCAATCACCTTATCTTTCTGCATTAGTACACATCCCAACCCTTGATGCGAAGCATCACAGCAAACCACAAAATCATCAGTTTCGTGGGAGGGACAATATCGGTGCATTACACAGCTTATCTTTCAGCGTTTTGAACGCCCGTTCTTGTGCATGTCCCCAATCAAACTTCTTGTCTTTCTGGGTCAGCAGTGTTAACAGCTGAGCGATCTTTGAAAAGCTCGCAATGAAACGACGATAGTATTCGGCTAATCCTAAGAATTGCCGTATCTCTGAAGGTGTCTAGGGTGTATCCCATTCCTTTACCGCTTTGATCTTGCCGGGATCTACATGAATCCCGTCCTTGTTAACCACATGACCCAAAAACTTCACCTCTCGCAGCCAGAATTCACACTCGAGAACTTGGCAAAAAGTTTCTCTTCCTTAACAGTTCCAGTATTGCCGAAGTGTTCTCATGATCCTCTTTCGATCGAGAGTAGATAAGTATGTCGTCTATGAATACGATCACAAACTTATCCAAGTAAGGTTTGCACACCCGATTCATCACGTCCATGAACACAGCTGGTGCGTTAGTCAATCTGAACGGCATGACCAAGAACTCATAGTGCCCATAACGAGTTCTAAACGCTGTCTTCGGTATGTCCTCCTCGAAAACCCTTAGTTGATGATATCCAGAACGAAGGTCGATCTTCAAGAAATACGAAGCTCCCTGTAACTGATCAAATAGGTCGTCGATCCTGGGGAGAGGATACCGATTCTTCACAGTTAATTTGTTCAACTCACGGTAGTCGATGCACATACGGAACGACCCATCCTTCTTCTTGACAAATAACACCGGTGCTCCCCAAGGCGAGTGACTCGGCCGAATAAAACCCTTCTCCAGTAGTTCCTGTAACTGGCTAGATAACTCTTGCATTTCAGATGGTGCCAACCGATACGGTGTCTTTGCTACGGTGTGGCTCCAGGAACCAACTCATATGATATTCCACCTGTCGTGGAGGAGGCAAACCAAAAAGTCATCAGGAAATACATCTGGGTAATCCGCACTACAGGGATATCTACCAATTTGCTCCTCTTCCTTCTTTTCTACCACATGAGCTAGAAAAACGTAGCACTATTTTCGTAAACTCCGGCGTGCTTTCATGCAGGAGAAAGCTTTAAGTTTCTTCCCGGTCGTTCTCCTTGAATTCTAAGTAATCCTCCAACTGACATAGGGATTCGTACTACCTTGTCCCGACAGACAATCTTGGCTCCGTGTTTCGACAACTAATCCATTCCCACAATCACGTCGAAACTTCCTAACTCAAAGGGGATCAAGTCTATATCGAAGGCGTGGTTCTCCAATATTATCGAGCACTTTCTAATAATCTCGTCGGCCTAAACAACCCTACCATTGGCCATTCTACAGAGTAGCTAGTTTCTAGCCTACTAGGACTGAAATCAAGTAATTGCACAAACTCAGAAGATATAAAGCTATTGTCTACTCCAGTGTCAAATAGTACAGATGCAAAGTGATTATTGAGTAAGTGCGTACCCGTGAAAACATTTAGGTCCTGACGGGCATCATTGGCTCCAATGACAAAAGCGCATCCCCGAGCCGCATTCCCTGGTTTGTCGGGCCTTGATTTCCAGCTATAGCCATCGTTTGTTGCTGGTTGTTCCCTGGTGGCCCGGTGCCCGATTCAGTTTGGGGCACATGTTCCTGTAGTGATCAGGCTTCCACACTCGTAATAGCCCCTAGCATTCCCAACAGGGTTAACCGCGTTGACTGGTGCGACCATATTCGGCGCTGTTCTGCAGTCTCTTGCTAAATGCCCCAGGCGTCTATAGTTCACGCACACCCGGAATGACATAGCTGGGGGATGATGAAAGTTGCACCTATCGCATTTGGGGTGTGGACCCACATTCTCGTCTGCCCTGGGTCACGGCCACAAAATTTCTGGTTGTCTTGGCCCTTTTCTCGATTTCCCGGCACTTGACCGGCTCGTTCCCCAACATCTTTCCTTTTCTCTACTCCCCTGCCCAATACCCCTGTTCTCACCATCTCATCAGTTAGAGCGCCAGCCTTCAGAATTGTGCTCTGAATAGTAGGAGGAGCAGCTGCGGTTACCATTGCCCGGATTTGAGGCGCAAGTCCCCAAATATACCTCTCTATCCTTTTTGATTCCGGATGACTAGATGCGAAACCAACCTTGCTAGCTTGTGAAAATGATCGGTGTAAGTGCGTGCCCAGCCCCCACCATAGCATGATTCCAGAACTCATGCTCAAGTTTTTGCATCTCGTTGAGAGGACAATACTCCTCGGTGATTAGGGCTTTGAACTCATCCACGACATTTGCATCGCCGATTCTCTTCCCCTAGCCTGAATCTGAGTGTTCCACCACGTTAGTGCCTTGCCCTATAGTGAGCACGTGGCATACTTGATCCTTTGACTGTTGAGGCATTCGCTGATGTCGATCACGGCCTCCATCTTTTCAAGCCATCTGGTCAGGGCTATGGCTCCTCCTTTGCCATCAAAATCTCTTGGTTTACAAGCCACAAATTCCTTGTATGAATATCCCCGTCTAGCATTCACAACCCCGGTCTCATTAACGATTCAAGTTTCATTACCGGCTGTACCACCATTCCCGATCTCCTAATTGCTTTCGTTCCCAGTCGGGTTCCCGTTATCCTCATTATCATTGCCACCATCCCTGTGGGGGTGGGAATTCTGAAGAGCATCGCTCACTTGGGCCACAATAGTCGGAATCAGTGCGGCCAACTGTTGAGCGATTAAGGCTGCCACATCAGCGTTCCCTGTTCCCGGAGTGACATTAGTAGGACCATCACTTGTTCTCGGTGCTCTACCTCTGCCTCTGCCTCTGCCCCTCGAGCTTCACTTCCGCCACTGTTGTTGCGGGTAACTCTTCGAGGCGGCATGTTCTAATCATAAGAATAGAATGCATAAGTTTTAACCATTGCTGGGCACATTATCCATGTCACTTTAAGGTCTAACTTTCGGGTTAATAGCATACTTATGGTTGCCACACATCGCATACAAATCATAATTCTCACGCCATGTATAGGTAATGTCCTAGTCCATAATATTACATATCCATGCATGAAATAAAATTTAGTCTAGCGGAGGTTGCCTATTTCCTCCTCTCTCGAGGTCTCAGACATAACGACATAACCTCCTCGGGGTAAATCCCAGTGTCTAAGGTCAAACGCAATAGCATGATCTATGAAGATCTCTTCAGGTTCAATACCCGGATTGATAAAACAACTCGGTGCAGAGAGGGAAATAGAAGATCCAATAGAAGCATCCCGTAAAGAGCGAGCACAAGGGCTCCCTCACAGGGTGAATGATCACGAACAGATAAATAACCGAACAAGTAATGAGGAACACGTATGAGATATAAAATGCACACAACCCTGCAATGCAAATCTACATGAAAGTTCCTAGGTTATAGTCTAGGTCAAGTGTATTGCCTAATTCTCTATAACCATTGGCTCGGATACCAGTCTGTCACACCCCCGCTAAGAGCGGAAACACGGGGATGTAACGAGACGGGAATCGTCATAACACATGGTAAATGATAGAGACGCAATAATAGTAATGATGACAAGTGTGTCATGACGACACCCGACAACAAGGGGACTTGTGTCATGTTTAGTCAGTATTCACGACAACATAGCCATAAGCATAAACATGATATAAGACAAACATAGATAATAAATGTATGCAATTCCCACAACCCGAGAACAAGTTACAAAGTGTAATGTTGTTTGAACAGATACAACAATTGTTCTCAAAATGACAATTTTAGCCTGAAAATGCATCCTAGGGTCTCCACTAAGGCAGCACACCTAGAACCTCAGCTAGCATGATCACCTGAAAAGATATGCTCAAAATGATCAACAAAATTGTTGGTGAGCTCGCAGGTTTAAAGTAAATAAGTAATTGATGTGTATGAAGTTGTTGCAGAATACCGTGCATATAGTTATAAGTAAGCAAAATCACATGACAAGAGCTTTACAACCAAACCTAAGACGTACACAAAGAATCTTGTCGGAATATATTCACCCAAGGCCTGTTCCTGGCATCTGTTGGTACTAACCAGTATACCAACACGAGGGTGGGGGTGTCAACCCAAGTAGTACTACCAATACCTATCGTCGGTTCCCACACTGGAACTAAATGGTTGTAAGAAAGAACCACAAAGCAGACTCAAGCATGTATCAGATAAGTACCCACAAAACAGTAGCACGTTGATTCCAAGTATGTAAATTGTATGTATGTTGTACAGCATAGAAAACGGGCGAGCATACTTTTCCCTCATGTTTGTAAATGTTTGTAAAGTAGTATAAGCATAAAAAGGGGCCACGAAACTCACATGTTAAGTGGTAAGTATGAATGATCAAGATTCCCAATAGTTGAATGCAATGAACAGTCAAACACCTATTGACAGTTATTGTTAAGCATTAATGAAGTGTATAAAGCATATAGTAATGTTGGTTGGTTCGGGTTGTTCGGTTCGGTCGTGGGTAGCACACACCAAGCGGACACAAGTATCAGATCTTATGTAGATCCAAGTACTAAGAGTAGTCGTCATTGCTTATGATCCATATAAAGATCCCATTGTTATAAAAGATAGCAGTTGTTAAATATTTGTAGTTCCAAATGGGTGTCATAATTGTAAAATGTTAGGTTGATTTCAATTGAAATAGTATGTGCATGTTGATATTGTGACTTTAATCTTTGTGGTCAAGCAATGACACTTTTACTGATGTTACCTTATCATCACATGACATTCAGGAAGGAAATTCACACTCAAACATCATCACTCAAACAGGACCAGACACTCAACTCAACGCTCCATTAGTACGAATCAACCTTCAATCATACGAATCAGCTTCATTGCACGATTGAACCTTCATTCGTACGACTGGCATTCAGTCGTACCACACAACACCCAATCACATGACTTAACCTCCCTACGCACGAATCAACCTTCATTCGTACGAATCAGCTTCATTCGTACGACTGAACTTCATTCGTACGATTGGCCTTCAGTCGTGCGATACACGCACAGTCGCATGCATTCATTCATCCGCATTGACTCAATCGCACACACACTCATCCGCATTGACTCAATCGTACACACACTCATCGCATTGACTCAATGCACAAACTCATTCGATCGCACAACTCAGTCACATGACATCCCTAGTCGCACGATTCAGTCGCCCGAAATACATAGTCGCATGACTCAGTCGCACGGCTCACCAGTCGCGGGGCTCAGTCGCATGACAGACCCAGTCACCTGAACTGCAGGTTCGCGACTGTTGAAGTGCAGAGCAGCCTTCGACTGCCCCAAGCACGGCTTTTACACAACAAGGACTTCCAGAATCACACAACAAACACACACGAACAAGAAGCACACGCAGAAAGTCATCACACGCACCCACACGACCTCTTGTGTTCGAGTTGACCCGAACACCCGAAACCCTAGAAATGGACAACAGTAAAACGAGCAAGAAATGGACAACCAAGGTCGTCTACCTGCAAGGATGGAGTAGACTAGGTTGTAGACAAAGTCTAGACGACGAAAACGAGACCAAATGGAGCGATTTTGGTGCAAAAGTGAAGAAGATAGGTGAAGAAGAAGAAGAAGTGAAGAAGAAATGGAGAGGATGGAGAAAAATGGCTGGGAATGGGGTTTTTATACCCATCCCAGGTTTGCAAAATATCAATTTTAGTCCCTGCACTTAGCCCCCGAGTTTCCAAAGTTCGTTTCGGTTGAAAACGACTTTAAGCGCGTTTGTTATATTAATGTTAAAAGCGTGTTTTATGGTAATTGATGGCTTAAAATGGTTTTCTTAATAACAATGGATATAACTAAAAATGATATATTTGGTGATAAAGGCGATGAAATTTATAAAAGGTTTATGCTTAGCACACGTTCACGGAGGAAGTACAGGCACACGGGTAATAAAGCAAATATGATTCTTTAAAACAGGAGTTTATGAAGAAGAGGAAGAATAATTAAAATAATTATATGGTTAATTATGTCGTTAGATGGACCTTAAGGTGACGGATGTCACAGAAAGCATCAAGAGCCGATTCAAACGGATTAAAAGCGGCAAGTTTCACAACTTTTCTAAATTGATTGAGATCGGTCACCGAGTACGAACAACCTCCGTGTTCTACTCGATTTCATCGATACCGTGGGCCAAAAACAGACCGTATCCAGACGCTGACTCGTAGAGAAGATACAATGCCATTGAAGAACAACTCCTCAAAGCTTCAATGGGCTTAATTTCGCACCTTTGTGTAAACTAATTTAGGGTTTTGTCATCGCTCCTCTTTCGCTCTCTTTCGCTCCTCGTCGAAACACGCCCCCGAAGACTCACCGGAAAGGCGGTCATTCGCCGGAACCCTAGAGGGTTCACTGCCTCCTCATCCGCCTTTTTCTCTCTTCTCTAATGTCTTGTGTTTGAGTGGTGTGTTGTGTTTTGTGTTAGGGTTAGCTTGTATGTGTGTTAATGAGTTAATGGGTTAATGGGGTTTCAAAGAAAGTGGGCTAACTATTGGGTATTAAATTGGGTTTGGATCAAAGAAATTGGGCTAAATTTGGATGAGCATATTTGGGCTGAATTCATTAAAGAAAATTAAAGTAATTGGGCTCATGTTATTGTGTGGACTCATTAAAAACAATAAAAAAATATAACAAAGTTCGGCTCATTCAAAATCAAAGAAATAAATCATTTTCTTATATAAAAATATTCAATAATTTTAAGGGATTTTAAATAAAAAATAAAGTTGGCTTTTGCAGAACTGATTAAATCCTTCGAATCTGATGATCTCACAATTGCACAATGTCGGTTTGATAATTTTGCACCTTTAAAGAATGAAACGATATCTGATTTTGTTGATCGTTTTCTGTTGGTGGCAAGTAATCTGAAAACGTTTGATGCCCAATTGGGAAATCATGAACAAGTTCTAAGATTGCTTGATTCCCTCCCATCAGAATGGAGCTCACACGACAAGTTGATTAAAAGAAATAGAGGTTTTCGGGATTACAAACTGATGGAGGTGATCAACAAACTAAAAGAGATTGAGTTGGATATCAAACGTCGTGAGTACTATGAAGCGACATATCTAACTCCAAAGATCACTTTAAACTCCAAAGAGAAACTAGAAGAGAGATCAGATTCTGGCACCAATTCTGATGGTTTACGAAAACTTGGAACTAAAAAGGTACAAGAGGAGCTAAGCAGGCATCAATGGGTAAAGGTGGAGCTGAGTTGTATGCTGAAGTTTGTGATGTTGAGAAGGAAGAGGAATGGAAGCGAAATACCAGAGTTTGCAATGCGAGAAGGCTCTTACTGCTGAAAGAGTCATCCTGGATCTTCCATACGAGATAGTTCAGGATTGTGTTCTTCTGCTTGCAAAATTCGTTTATTTGGTGTGTATAAAGCTAATAGGTTACTTTTAGATAACCAAAAGGAGTTAACCACCATAAACGTAGAACTTAAAAAGAATGAAGCCAACTATTTCATAAAATTAAATGAAGCTTTAAAAGAAAATAATCATTTAAAGCGAATTCTTCTTGAAAGAAATGTTGAAATTAATCTTTTAAACGAAAGAGTCACATTGGCTGAATTTGAAACAAGGAAGCTTAAAACAAAGCTTGATAGATGGACCATATCCGGAATGAAACAGGAAGAGCTACTGTGTAAATAGAGGGGAGCTAGGATTAAAACGGGAGTGGGTTGTGGTGAAAATCCATACGTCTATCCTCTTCCTCCTAGGACCCATTGTTATTCTCCTATGCCTCAACCTTATTCATCTGATGATTTGATTGAAGCTGTAGAAAACTAATAGTTTAAATGCAGGTTTAAGCAACATTAATCTTAAAGAGGTTAGAGATGTGCAGGATTCTCCTGTTGGTTTGGGATTCCTCAGGCAAGGGTCTGATAAGAAGAATAATGCCGATTCCACTTTTGATGCTCCAACACCAATTTCAGTTGCTTCTCCAACTTTCTTCAACAAATTCAAATCAGGTAACATTTCTTCGTTTGTTCCCGTCAGGTTTGTCAGAGAAGGAACAATTGTTGAATCATCAAGCAATCAGAATCCTATAAGCGAAGCCAACACAATAGGAGGTGTCAATCAAGATCCTTGGAAGCAGATCTGTGTATACGAGACTGGATAAGCTCAGATGATGAATCAAACACAGAGGAGTGTGTTGGTTCCTCACAGATCGAGATATCATCTGACATTGTCAAGTATTGAAAGCTTCCAAAAGCTGAATCAAGACCAATACGGATCTCGTCTCCAATTTCAAAGCAACCCAATCAATCAGTGAAGATCTCTTTCCTGTTTAGCATAGCAAATGCCAAAACAAGCAAGAATCTGCTACAAGATCAAAACAATCCTCATCCCCACCTGCATCACAAGGGTCATTCAAGCATCAAAAGCCTTTCAAGGCTTGTTTCGAGTGTGGAAAAGAAGGGCATGTGGTAAAGAAATGTCCTCAAAGACTTGCTACTGATGGTAAAGGCAAAACGAATTGCTTCTCCACATGTATGTCTACAAAGAATGTTCCAGATGGTAAAGGCAACACGTGTTGCTTCTCTAGATCAAGAGGTAAAAAGAACACATCTTTGAATGACTTGATGAAAAACTCTCCATCCAAACCTTTTCATGTGAAGCCGGTTTCACATGATACAAAGATGAAAATGACCAGAGGTTCAAAACCAAATTCTTTTCCTTCTGGTCTTAAACAGAAAATGACTTCTAAATTTATTCACTCAAATCCAAATTAATTGAACCGAAACAATTTGGAAAATTAAAAAGAAGAATACAGATATCACTAATTGTTTAAAAGGTTGTGTGCAGAAGCAGGTTTCATATATTGATGAAAAAGGAACTTCCAGGACTACGATGGCCTGGGTTCCCCTTTCAAACTAATCTGTTTATGAGTGCTGGAATAATTCAGGAGAACTGTTAGTAATCCGGTTTATTGATAGGGATTGTTCATAATTTAAATTTCAGGCGGAACAAACAGGTTTAGGTCATGGTATTTTATCCACAATCTGGATTTTGATGTACACAATCATAGGTCTCACTTCACAATCACTGCATATTTCTTAGCATTCATTTTTTATCTTGATAATCAGTGTAGTTTGGAAGACCTTCTTTGATAAAAAAAATTTTGTACAGTTTAAAAAAAAATAAAAATAAAAATAAAAATAAAAAATAAAAAATAAAAAAATTGCAAAAATAAAAATTTAGGGGGGAGTATAAGTAAATAGAAATAAAAAGAGAACTGGGAACTTGATTTGAGATGATTGAGAAATGATTGTATATCTTCTTGAAATGCTTATTTTTGCATGACTCGCGTTTTTAAAATGAGAAATGATAGTAACTGATGTTGTTATATTATTCACATCTTATTTTTAATTGCAATAATAGAAAAACAAACGGATTCTTTAATGATATGCTTGGTAGACTCAGCCTGAAGAATAAAGTAGATAGTAGCATCATGATTTAAATTAAAATATATGTTTAAGGACGTCTGGATTTACGCAATCTTTTTTGGCCTACACAAAAACTGAGTCCCGACAAAAATTGGATTGAGAATTGATCTTTCACCCACCATGATACAAATCGTATATGTCATATTTTTTAGCCATGTCTGGTGTATTTATGTGTCTTGTGTTTGTGCTAATCTCTCTACTGTACGGAAGTACTGACCTGGAGTGATGATCTCCTCTGCTGTACGATAGTACTGACCTGGAGCTCTCATCGGCACATGATTAAATGGTCATCTCCTTTGTTATATGTGAGTATAGACCTGGAGCTCTCACCATTTTGATCTAAATAGTGTCAAATCATCTAAACGATGAATTCATCACAGAATGAAAGATTCTGTTGATAATCACTTGCACACTAATGTACATGCCTTGCTCTATAAAGATCGTAACAAAATTCAAGAAATCCTGAGGTTGGGTGAGGGTTTTTGCCAAATGATTGTGGGGTCCTAGCATTCTAAAGTATTTAATCGAACCTTATCGAATCATTTGTTGCTTGTTGAATAAGACAGGGCATGAGTTTAAGTGGACAAATATATCAGCAATCGTTATTGGTCCGTTTAAGAATTTCAAAATCATTCAAAGACTGTGATTAGATTCAGTTATCAGTGTGATATCATTGCTTGTCGATGATCAAATTCATCTTTGTGCTAAGTACATCTTGAGGATGTGATCTCATGATCGATTTAGTTCTCGGTTTTAATTGTTAAAAAAAACAAAAAAAAACAACAAAAAAATAATAGATAAAAAAATGTAATAATAAATATATATAATAATAAATAAAAAATTATAACAGAATTTCATTTCAGTTTCATTTAGGTCTTCCATATTATGCAGTTACAATTTTATCATTTTTCAAATATTTCACAGAAATTGCGTACAAACAAACACGGATTCGCTTGTTTTTCACATACATAAACACGGGTTTATTTTGTTAAAATGAAATGATCTAATTAGAAATGTCGAGATTGTGTTTGAGAATGTGTTTCAGATTTTTGCTTTAAGTGATGGCCGATCATCAGTTGAGAAGCGTACCTGATGAGAGAACCTGTTTCTCAAGTTTGCAGAAGATACCTAGCTAGGAATCCTCCTCCTACATCTTCTGAAGCACTCAAGATTAGAGATTTGGGAAAGTTGTTCCAATATCCTTGCAAAGCTTGCACTCGAAAAGGGGGAGCATATAAATAGGGGGAGCTTATAAGATAAAAAAATCTTTCTTGTCAGATTTAGAAAGATTCAAATTGAAGATCTTTCTATTGTTGATTTCTCGATGCTGATTTCGTTTGAAGACGTTGATAATGATAGACTAAGGGGGAGTATTGTTGGAGCTGTAAAAGATAGTCTATATTATCAACACAGTGAAAGTCAACAAAAGTCAATGTCACGGTCAAAGTCAACAAAAGTCAAACGTGACACGTTCGAGACGAGGAACCGAGCAACTGATTCATCATATTCAAACGTATTCTATTATATCATATGTTTCTATGATAATCCTCTTCTTCAAGCAACCTGCCCCTGAATCGTCTTGGGCTTCTTAGGCTCCGGTGGAGGCAGTTTCTCGATCGTCACTGTCAGCGACAAACAATAGATATCTTATTCAAATGAGCATTCTCTGGCAATGCAAACTTCCTCGTAAACTTCCCAATCCTCCATTCCATCCTCACATACTTCACCCCTTCCTTCTCTTCCCTCTTTCGCTCTCCACTGACCACCAACACATTGTTGTCCTCCACTTGCACCTTGCTGTGGCCGGACTTGAGCCCCGGCATGTCCACCATGAACACGTAGGAGCTCGGATAGCCTTTTACATCCGCTAGAGTTGCTGCCATGGCTCGGGCGTCATGGACGTAGGTGCGGCTCGGACCGGAGGTGTTGGGCTTGTTGCTAGTGGTGGTGTCGTTGGCCTTACTGGTTTGCCAGTTGTAATTTCTATATGTTTTATATATGTATTTTATAGTTATATATAAAATTTAACTATATTTGTATATCCAATGTACTAATTTATGTATTTTATAGTTACTGGCTTGTTGCCGGTTCGACCACTAAAAAACGATCCATATCAGACTGGACCGACCACCGGACCGATCTCTGGTCGAACCGGTCGGACCGACCGGTCCGATCCGGTCTCCAAAACACTATTTATAAGGGGATGACAATAGTTTCCAAGACATTATATAATGTACTTGAAAGTTGAATGTTCTTGAAAGTTAAGGTGTTTCCAGAAGTTTACGCAAAACCTTATGGGGTTCCGTTTGTTAAGGAATACTTTCTGAAGTTAAATTTGATCGTGTAGTTTAATCTTAGTAATGTTTAGAAAACTTTAAAATTTATTGAATCTTAGTAAAAATATATTTTTAAGTTACAATTAATAATGTAGTAAAAGTTTAGTGATAACTAGTTATATGACTCGTATATTACTAATTACCAACTTTAGTATGTTTAATGGGTTGAATGTGTTTAGTGTGTTATATCCACTTTTACGTTTTTTACCTATATATTTTTTAACGTATTCTTTAAATTTTTTACTATTTTATTTCATTATTTTTTTACTTTCAACTTTGGTCCCCTATTGATGCAGTCGGAAATAGAAACATAGATAATTGAACCTGTTGATTTACGAGAATACTAGGAACAAATTTTCTAACTATCGTTGATTCACAAAGAAAACCGATAATCAGGGTTTACACTAACACAAACCGTGATAGAGAGAAAAACTTATTTTTTTTTTCATAAACTTCAATGATATTTCATCCATCCCTTACAAGCATATAAAGAAACAAATATAAAGTCGAATGGGCCACAAAACATTAACGGGCCAAAAACTAGGCCGAACGCAAAGTCTAACAAAATGTAAAAATAAGACAAAAAATTTAATAACTCTTAAAATAAGCTGTTTTTAGGCCGAAACGATGACCCAAACTGTAAGGCCCCGTTCCCAGGACACTTACAGCTGGTAAATCATTGCACATAAAACATATAACTTTACATTTAACCTTCATAAACATTGCAGCGGGACATTAAAATAACTTTTTATTTCCTTATAAATGTTTTTGCAAGTTAATACAATCGTTCATTTCAAAACATCGTTCATTCGCATTAAAGTGAAAAAACATTAAACAAAAGAATGCCATCCAAAAGAGCTGAGTAGCCACCCGTGTCATCCTCAGCAACATTACCTGCCAACTGGGAAACACATAAAAGTCAGTGTTGCTGAGTGAGTTCTAGTTTAATAATAAAACATACTTTGCTTTTATTAAAATTATTCTTTACTTTCTTTCAAATCATAACAGTCTTACAACGTGGTCACACATCATACGTACACATAGATAATATGTATTATCTTCGTCATCGTTCATTTCGTACTTTTATTATCTTTCGTTTTCATTTAGGTCATGTCATGTGCTTAACCCCCCTCTAGAGCACCAAGGAATTCATCTAGGGTTAAGCGACAAGGACCCCATACATCTAGTCAATCACAAAGATTGAACCCCTGTGTGCATCCTCATGGGGTATTCAACCCGTACACAGTTGAGCTGACAACCCCTCATTGGGTGTGAACCTCCATACATATGCTTGATCACACGGATCAAGCCCTAGTGTGCATCCTCATGGGGTAGCTAACCCACACACGGTTGAGCTAAGACTCCTCATTGAGTGTGAACCTCCATACATTTGCTTGCAAGATTTTCTTACGTTCGTTCATTCATTAATGCATGCATTCTTCATTTCGTTCCTCTTTTCATTATCTTCCACTTTACGTTACATAATACTTTTCATTTCATTCATTAACATTCAACGCAAAGCCAAAGGAAAATAACCATACAAAATAAGGAACAGTCAACATCATCATACAGGGCATCATCATACATACATAACATACAACATACATACCATCACGCATAAACATACAACATCATACATCGTCATTATCATGCCCAACATTACCAGGAATCTTCCACATCAAACTTACATCTGCACTTTCCCCGATAGTCAGTAAATTAGACCGGAGTCAATACAAGTCATCAATTCTTGGTAAGGGGTCGGGGTTCTTTATCGTCAACTTATTCAGCTCATGGTAGTCAATACACATCCTCATACTACCGTCTTTCTTCTTCACGAATAAGACCGGAGTACCCCCAAGGAGAGATACTCGGTCTAATAAACCCCTTATAAAGAAGCTCTTGCAACTACTCCATCAACTCTTTCATCTCCGTCGGAGCCAAACGATACGATGCCTTGGCAACAGGTTGGGCACCCGGTATCAGATCAATCTGAAACTCGATCTCTCGGTCAGGCGGCACTCCGGGTAAGTCTTCGGGAAACACATCTGGAAAGTCACACACAACCGGTACATCAGACAGTTGTGGTGTTGGTGTTTCTACATCCTTTACATCGGCCAAGTAGGCACTACACCCATACCTCATGCACTTTCTCGCCACCGCCATTGAGATTACTTTCAGGATCGTTGTGACCCGATCCCCATAAACTGTCACCTTACTCATGTCAGGCGCTATCAGACGAATCATCTTCTTGCGACACATAATGTTCGCTTCATAATCCGCTAACCAATCCATCCTAAGCACCACATCAAAACCATCTAAGGTCATCACAAATGGTCTAACAAGAAATTTATGACCTTCTAGTTCCACATCACAGTCTTCTATCATCTCAGAAATCCTGGTAGACTTACCTATGTAGTTTCTACATCAAAGGACGCATCAACACTCCTACTACTAATAGGCAGTTTAGCACAGAAAGTAGCAGAAATAAAACTTTTACTAGCACTAGAATCAAATAATACGGAGGCTAAAGTTTGGTTTACTAGAAACGTAGCTGACACGATATCAGGGTCCGTTCTAGCTTCCTCCTGTGTCATCATAAATGCTCTGGCGCTCGCCCTCGGTCCTTCACCTCTAGTCTTCTTCACCCCAGAACCCTCAGCCCTCGGCTTCTTACAATCCCTACTCATATGACCACTTTCCCCACAGTTGAAACACCTCATAACCCCATAATCTCTAGCCATATGACCAGGCTTCCCGCACTTGAAACATATGTTTGATCCCCACTTGCATTCCCCTGAATGCTCTTTCCCACATTTGCCACACCTCTTCGATCCCGCCCCTGATGTGACCACACGGCGGTCATCCACTCGTGCCTTCTTGTTACCCGTCGAGGTATCACCCCAAGTAAACCTCTTCCCATTCCAGTTCCAATCTCCACCACCCTTCTTGTTCACCTCAGCCACCACCATCTCTCGCTCGTCATACAATCTTCCCGCCAAATCAACTGCCGACCTAAAGTGCTCGGTTGGGCAGCGATCATGTGCCTACGGATATCCTCCGGCAAGCCTTGAACATACCGCTTGATTTTTCATGACATGGGTGTCACTTGGTCTGGCACCAGACGTGCCATCTCATTGAATTTGGTGGTGTACTGCTGATGTGTCATCGTTCCCACCTCTAGCTGTAGGAACTCTCTTTCAACCTTATCCATTTCCCTGTGAGGACAGAACTCCTCGATTGCCAACTTCTTTAATTCTGCCCACCTCATGCTCCCAATAGCTCTGCTACCCTCACCTTGGACAATATTGTCCCACTAGCATAAAGCTGAGTCCACGAAAGAGTGGGCGACAAACTTCACTTTCTGGTCTTCCCGTCACTCGCTCATATTTAGAACAACTTCCATTTCTCTCACCCACCGGTGAGCAGCAGCAGCAGTGCCGTTACCATCGAAAGTAGGGGGCTTGCATCGTTGAAACGCCCCATAGTTACAGCCTCGTGCCGCCTCCGGCGCAAGCTCTTCTTCCTCCTCTTCTTCTTCGTCATCAGATAAAACTGTCTCAGTCTCGGGCTGTCTCTTTTCACCCGTAGGTCTACTTCTTTCTTTCCTCTCCCCCTCCCGTACAGCTTTAATCACTTCAGTCAATACAAACGATAAGATCGTCTACATGACTTGATGCACCTCTTCAACCACAGCCTCTTTCACCTAGGCCCTTAACTTTGCACTCTCATCACCACCCTCTGGAAGAGGGGTCTCTGGTTCTTCATGAACCACCTTTTCAACTCTAGGTCTTCCTCTCTTGGGTCGCGGTTCAACACCATGACATCCACCACATGAAGTTTTTGAAGATCCACCGCCAGCCATCCACACACACACTAAAGGATTCAAACACCAACAGTCATTCAAGTGAACAGCTTAGTTTATGTCAAGTATAGTAAGTCCCTAATTACAATGGCTAGTTGTAATTAGCCACTTACTTTACTCTTCATACCCCAAGCAAGCATTACCTATCTTGACTACATCAGTATTTAAATCTACAAACAACACATAACCACATAACATGCGCACGTAATACCGGTTAACATTACGACAATACCTGATGGCACGTAGTTACTCAGACTGGCATCCCTTCCCTTTTCATCCCATTTTCAGTTTAAGTTTAGGTTTATTTTGAAAATTTACCTGTTTCACTTAAACTTTGGCTCTGATACCAACTTGTAAGGCCCCGTTCCTAGGACGCTTACAGCTGGTAAATCATTGCACATAAAACATATAACTTTACATTTAACCTTCATAAACATTGCAACGGAACATTAAAATAACTTTTTATTTCCTTTTAAATGCTTTTGAAAGTTAATACAATCATTCATTTTAAAACATCGTTCATTCGCATTACAATGCAAAAACATTAAACAAAAGAATGCCATCCAAAATAATTGAGTAGCCGCCCCGAGCCATCCTCAGCAACATTACCTGCCAACTGGGAACACATAAAAGTCAGCGTTACTGAGTGTGTTCTAGTTTTATAATAAAACATACTTTGATTTCATTAAAACCATTCTTTACTTTCTTTCAAATAATACAGTCTTAGAACATGGTCACACATCATACGTACACATAGCTAATATTTATTATATTCATCATCATTCATTTCGTACTTTTATTATCTTTCGTTTTCATCTAGGTCCTGTCATGTGCTTAACCCCCCTCTAGAGCACCAAGCAATTCATCTAGGATTAAGCAACAAGGACCCTATACATCTGGTCAATCACAAAGATTGAACCCCTGTGTGCATCCTCATAGGGTATTCAACCCGCACACATGTATGTCCCTAGATCGTGATATGTGATGTAATAGATCTTGTTTGGTATGATTAATGAACTGATGTTGATAGTCTGTTGGTTATAATGTTTAATAGTTCATTAATGAGTCGTAAATGAATTGATTGAGTTTATGATTACTGGAATGATTACATATAAATTATATTAATTAACTAAAACATTCAAACTTAACTTAATGAAGTTTCCATGCGAATGGCTCACGCGAATGGCTCATGCGAATGAACCATAAGCATGAAGAACCTCATACGATTGACTCAGTCGCACGACTGGACCAGGAGACTGGATCAGTCGTACGACTGTAACATAAGATTGGCTCAATCGCACGACTGAACACTCAGTCGCACGAATGAACCAACCGCATGGTTCAATCGCACGACTGAACCAAACTAATGGTTCAGTCGCACGATTGAAGAGTGCCAACCTATAAATACAACTCAATTCGTGAAAAACAGGGAGATTCAATCAAGTTCAATTCCATACGAACCCTAGCCGTCCAGAAACCTTTCAAATCGTTCTCCAAGTTCATAGAACACATTAGATCGATTCCTTATCGATTTCTAACGTTAGTTTCAATCCCTGATTGATTCTTCGTGTGTTCTCACTGATTGGATCGCCAATCAAATAGGATTCTGCACTATTTGATCCGGTATACACGTGATCTCTAGGTATTTCAGTCGAATACCAGGTCCTAACAAGTGGTATCAGAGCTATTGGCTCTTGATTACGTGTTGATTCAATCAAGATTGCATAAAGTTTGTGTTTTTACACTAAAAACGCAATCTTTGGCATCAAAAGTGATCTTGGAAGTACCCTGCTCATCGACGTTTGGTTTCTACGGACTCAGGCAATCAGAACTTGTAAAATTTCGAGTTTTTACGGCTGAAAACCGTCAAACCTAGAAATTTTCGCAAACCAGCAGCTTCAATCGCACGACTGACTCATTCGTTCGACTGGACTCCATTCGTACTGCTCATACGCACGATTGGACCTAGTCGCACCTTCATTCGGCCGATTGGAAGCCATTCGCATAGCTCATACGCACCAGATTCATTCGCACGACTGAACCAATCGCCCAGTTCATTCGCACGATTGAACCAATCGCAGAGCTTATATGCACGATTAGCTCAGTCGCATCCTTCAGACGCATCAGTAAAATTTGTTTGATTAGATTATAAGTTTTTCATCATGGAAGATCAGATGTCAGCCTTTACTGCTGGGAAAGACTCAAGGATACAGAATCTGTTGCTGCTTGAGAGTGAGGTGGGGAATCACAATAAAACCACAAAGCTCTTGACTTTAGATGAGTTTCCCCACTGGAAACAACGTTTTGAGATCTACCTTAATGGAGTAGATCCTAATCTGTGGGAAGCCATTGAGACAGGTATAGTACACCGGTGAGCTGATGGGGTTAAACTAACATTAAGCGGGATGACCGACGCACAGAAAGTAAAGTACAATGCCGAGAAAAGAGTATATGCATTGATCACTCAGTCTATCCCCAAAGACATATTCCACCAGTATTTCGAGAACAAGCAGTCTAAGAAACTGTGGGATGTGCTAGAGAAGAGATATGATGGTAACGCATCATTGAAGGCAATCAAGGCAAAGGAGTTAAAGAAGGAATTCGATAACTTCTCATCAATTGGTAATGAAAGCTTGGACGACGTCATAGATAGATTCTACCATTTGATGAGCGAATTGCATACACATGGAGTGGCTACTACCATGGAAGAAAAAGTAAGCAATTTCGCAGACGGGTTGCCTGATAAGTGGGCTACATTCGTGTCTAACCTGAGACAGAATGGTATCCTTGTAAAGCTGGATATAAATGACTTCATTCTTAATTGCGAGAAGAAGCACTAAGGATGAAGTATAGAGCTCAGAAGTCTTCGTACACACAAAATCCAGCTTTATACAACGTCACACCTCAAGCAAAGGCATCTGG
This sequence comes from Flaveria trinervia, assembly GCA_025506515.1. Lineage (NCBI taxonomy): Eukaryota > Viridiplantae > Streptophyta > Magnoliopsida > Asterales > Asteraceae > Flaveria > Flaveria trinervia. The sequence continues at coordinate 32,682,200 of CM046444.1, forward strand.
AGCACCCTCCAGACTGCTTTTGTGTCTAGCTCGTCAGGTCCGACACATGCTTGTCCTTCTGGATCAGACACGTCTGGGTCATCATTTACCCATCATATTGGATCAGAAGCAAACGCTACCAAACTGAAGACAGAGAACTTCGGTAATGTGACCGTGGAAGTAGCACGAGAGCATATGGATCTCTTAGCAGTAGTGGTTCATTCATATGATGGACTTGTTGCTGGGAAGATTGGAAACTGTCATCTGTAGATGAGGACTACGAGCAGGTGGATGAGATGGAGCTTGAAAGAATGGATATAATGTGGGTCTTAGCAAGTGCTGTTCGGAGGGTGAAAAAGTTTGTGAAAAAGACTGGACAGAACTTGGTTGCTACTAAGGACACTACCTTTGGCTTCGACAAGAGTAAAGTGACCTGTTTTAACTGTGGTGAGAAGGGGCACTTCAAACGAGAATGTGTCAAGCCAAAGAAGACGGGGAATGGGAACCCGTTCTCATCATTTACTCGCCAGGACAAGCAACCCTCTAATTCAACTTCATCAAGCAAGGACCCTAAAGCACTAACGCTCATGATGATGAAGGACAGGATTGGAGTTTAGGTTTGTCTCCCAGGAGAATCTAACATTGCCAGTGTTGAGGATATTGACGATGATTCTGCGAGTGAAGGTGATATAGCAGTTGAAATTGCAATGTCACATAGTGAAGAAACAACTGCAGCCGAGGTCAGCTACAAGCCAAATGAGGAAGTTTCCACCTCAGAGACAGAAAAGCAGAGTCGACAGAACCAGAATCATCTTATGCGGCACTGATGGCTAACACTTCTGAACCAACTCAGGTAAGTACCACTGACCTTTTTTAATAACCATGCTTGTTCTGATTGTGACACGTTTAGGAATAGCATAGATGAAAAATTTGCTAGGTTATTAGATCATAATGATAACGTAGTAAAAGATTTACGTCTGTGCACTGAGGCAAATCGAGTACTAAAACAAAATGAGCATTGTTAAAGAGAAGATAGACCTATTTAACAAACAACTTAGGGAAACTGAAGTAGTGGCTTTCAACCAAGCAAACGACATTAGGTACTATCTTAACTCCCTAGAAGACACTATGAAACAAAAAGCAGTTCTAGAAGTCGAAGTTCATTCATTAAAACAGAAACTGCATAGTTGGACTAGTTCTTCATACATAGTTCAACACTTAGTAAGAGAAAGGAATAAGGGGGAGGGATTAGGCTACAAAGTGGTTCCCCCACCACCTGAGACCTTGATGAATACCAAGTCTAGACCAGTAAATAACAACCCCATCAAGGATCATGTGGTGACCACTCCTCTTGTTACTGATCCAGACACCTCATGTTCATCTACTGAATCTGGTAAGAAACAAAGGAGGCCACTTCAAAGGCAAAGGGTAAAATGCCATGTGTTAACCTGGAAAATGAATTTGAAAAAGTTAATTTACAATCAGGGCCAAATAGAGTCAAATCAGAACCTAAAAGGACTTCAAATGTTACTTTTTCACATGCTTCAAGTCAAAAACCAGTTCACCAAAAAGGAAAATAGGTTAAATCAGTAAAGTTTGTTATACCAGAGAAAACCTCAAACATCCAAGAGTGAAAAACTAAAGTGTTTGATGTTACTAGAGTGTCACGCACTTCTCCACAAAGAAAGTCTACTCATAAAGTTGATAGCACGTCATGCTACAACGTGGTGGAGAATGTGGACACATTGCTTCCGACTGTCATGTCTATCAAACACCTAGGAAGAAGATTGATCTTCTGGACTCTCGACCTAGGTCGTCTAAGCGGAGTTCTCTAACTCCACCTAGAAGAGCTAGTGACCCTAAAGTCCAACCTGTAAGCCAGATGACTGTTTATCATAACAGGCATTGCACAAATCTGGCTTATGGAAAGAAAAATCCACCCTCGTGTCTGATACTGATAACAAGAAAGAACCTGAGCTACCCTCACCTTCTCAGGGTCAATGGTGGGAGTTTATGATGTGTGATGCCTCTGGGAAACCCAAGACAGTCAAAGCTTGGGTTCCTAACCTAAACTGATTCTTTTACTTTGTATGCGCAGGTGCTCGATATAGTGCTGAGACTAACACGTGGATTATAGACAGCGGAGCATCTAGGCACATGACAGGAATAGCGCCTTTTATCTAACGTCAAACAAATAAAAGGTGGGCATGTTTCCTTTGCAGGAAACAAAGGAGGCTATATCACAGCTCAGGGAGAAGTGGGAAATCAGAAAGTTAGTTTGATAAAGTGAACTACGTTCAACAACTTCAGAACAACTTACTTTCTGTGTCCCAAATCTGTGATAAAGGATTTTAAGTCATCTTCGATAATCAGAAGTGTTATGTGCTGAAGAAAGAATATATGATCCCAGAAGACCAAGTTCTGATGACTGCTTCAAGATATAAAGACCTTTATGTCTTGGATCTGCAACAGCTGCCACAACGGATCATGAGGTTCAGTGTTTCTTATCTAAAGCTACTGAGAAGATTCCATCTCCTGGCATTGGAAATGGGACACATTAGTCAAAGGAAGATGAATCATTTGATTCAGAAGGATTTAGTTAGAGGAGTGAATGTCAAGAACTTCCAACTTCCTGACTTTTGTGTAGCTTGCAAGAAGGGCAAACAGACAAAGAAGTCTCATAAGGAAAAGAAAGTTCATTCAATAGAACTTCCTCTTGAGCTTCTTCACATGGATCTGTTCGGTCCAGTTAGTACAAGGAGCATTGCAGGCGACGCGTACTGCTATGTGGTCACTGATGACTACTCAAGGTTCACTTGGGTAATGTTTCTAAAATCAAAATCAGAAACTTGGAGACATTCAAAGAATTAGTAACCACACTGGAATCACTCTACAAGCTCAAAGTTCGACAAATACGCTCAGACAACGGGACAGAATTCAAGAATCAAGGGATGGAGGCATACTGCAAGGAAATAGGAATTGTGCATCAATTCACTTCTGCCTACACACCTCAGATGAATGGAGTTGCTGAGAGAAAGAACAGGAGCTTGATAGAAACAGCCCGGACTATGCTGGCAGACTCGAAACTACCTATCCAATTCTGGAACGAGGCAGTGGCAAATGCTTGCTATACACTGAACAGAGTCCTAATAGTCAAGCGCCACGGAAAGACATGTTATGAGCTACTTCAAAGACGCAAACCGAATTTGGAGTACCTTGAACCTTTTGGCGCACCGTGTACACTTCTGAAGAAGACACAAGAAGGAAAATTCAGCGAGAAGGCAGTTGAAGGAATTTTTCTAGGATACAACATACCGAACAAGCGAGTTTACAATAACTCAACGGGTCTTGTAGAAGTGTGGTGTAATGTCGACGTTCAGAGATACACCACACCACCTACAGGCAAAGGACCTGCATACTTCTTCGATTATGATGGATTCTTCAAATCCTTCAACATCCCTCTCTCTCCCTCGATGATGAGTTAGCTACTAGGATGATGTATGATATACTAAACACTCCATCCAGCACACAGGGAGAGTCATCTACTCAGTCAGAAGGGGTAGTCGATGAAAGTGACTCCTCCTCTGAAGATGAAACTGAAGCAGATGACCAGAACGGTCAGGAGAACAGGTTCCAGTTCCTGAAAGTCCACAAGCATCCACAAGTGATGCACCCTCGACTTCGGAACCTCAAACTCCAACCTCCTCAAATGCAGACCAAAATGTTCACAATCTTGGTTCGGAGGTGACTGTGCCGACTACTCCAGGATCACGACTAAACGTCTATCATCCCCTTGACAATGTTATTGGAGATGTCCGATCAGGAGTACAAACCCGAAATCAGCTATACTCAGCTGATTACGCCTCAGTTATGGAGAAGGTTACATTCATGATGGTGCTTATCGATGTTTTGTCTTGCAGGTTGAGCCAAAATATGTCAGTGAAGCACTAAATGATGAGGCGTGGGTGAGTGCCATGCAAGAAGAACTTCTGCAGTTTAAGAAGTTAGTGTATGGACACTGGTAGATAGACCTAAGGTGCTAAAGTCATTGGCACCAAATGGGTACTAAAATGTAAGAAGGATGATCAAGGAGTCATCATAAGGAACAAAGCTCGACTGGTGGTTCAAGGTTTTCCCCAAGTCGAAGGTATTGACTATAACGAAGTGTTTGCACCCGTGGCAAGGATGGAAGCTATTCGTATCTTCCTCGCCTATGCCTCGTACATGAAGATTAAAGTCTACCAATTAGATGTGAAAAGTGCATTCCTTCATGGGGAAATAAGGGAAACAGTCTATGTCAGTCACCCGAGGGATTTGAAGACCCTTATCATCGGGATAGAGTTTACAAGCTCGACAAAGCTTTATATGGGCTTCATCAAGCTCCTCGAGCTTGGTACGAGAAACTCTCGACTCATCTTGTGAAACTGCTTTCGCAGGGGAGTCATTGACTGTACACTGTTTATTAAAGAAAAGGATGGTGACCACTGTTTGTACAGATCTATGTTGATGACATAATCTTCGGGTCAAAGAACGAAGAGTTATGCAAAGAGTTTGAAGCAGTGATGAAGAAAGAGTTTGAATGAGTGCAATGGGGGAGATGAAGTTCTTTCTCGGGTTTACAGGTGGATCAAACACCTAATGGGATCTTTCTACATCAGACCAAGTATGTAGGAGACATTCTAAGTCGCTTTGACATGGAGAATGCTTCTGCTGCTGGGACTCCACTTGCTACGAACATGATATAGCACCTGATGAGAGTGGAGATCTTGTAGATGCCACTATGTACCGAGGAATGATTGGATCCCTCATGTATCTCACTGCCTCAAGACCTGATATCATGTATGCTACTTGTTTATGTTCCAAATATCAGGCTAAACCTAAGGTCAATCATCTGATCGGGGTCAAAAGGATCTTTCGCTATCTAAAGGGTACACCCACCCTGGGGTTGTGGTATCCTCATGATGACGATTTTGAGCTCACAGCGTATAGTGACTCGACTATGGAGGCTGCAAAATGAACTACAAGTCTACATCAGCAGGGTGTCAATTCTTTGGGAGAAGATTAGTTACATGGCAGTGTAAGAAGCAGACATCGGTTGCATTGTCAACCTGTGAAGCCGAATATGTTGCTGCTGCAAGTTGCTGTTCCAAATCATTTGATTCAACAGCAAATGCGGGATTACGGTTTGAAATTCTCGTTACTCCTATTTTTGTTGATAACTCTGCTGCAATTGCAGTAACCAAAAACCTGGTTCAACATCCTAAGACCAACACATCGGTATTAAATACCACTTCATAAGAGACTGCTTTGAAAAGAACTTAATAGATGTGGTTAAAATTAATACTGATTTTCAACGTGCTGACCTCTATACAAAAGCCTTTGATAAACCACGTTTTCAATACCTGCTAGAGGTCAACAGTGTTAAAAAGAAAAGTGAGGTAATTCCTGATGAGAATAATGTGTAGTCCGATGTAGTTTTGTTAAAGTTTATTTTATCGTATGTTATCTGTTTTTGTCGGTTATATTTAAATTCATGTTAACTTGCTATTTATTAAAATCCAAAAATAATTAAAACCGAAATGATTTTAGTATTTTAGGGGGAGAATATGTCAGCAAGTTAATATTAAAAAAAAAAAAAAAAAAAAAAGAGGGAGAAGGGGTAACTAGCTGAAATAAGGTAGATTGTGTCTGTGATACTGATTCAACACCTTTGGAATATGATAGTACACAGGAACAAATCGAGAGGGATTTAAAATTTAAGGTTTGAAAAGATGCAAAAGTTCAAAGTATAAGTCTGTGTAGTCTAAGCAATATAAAACCGGGAAAATGATAGAAAACTGGCAACTCCTAAGGTGACACAGAGAAAGTAGACTTAGAGGCTGCTAGACCACAAATGATATGTTGGTAGATTCAACACAATAGACAATTAGACCTGATTGGTGATTTCAAGATCAAACTAAGTTGTTCAACGACTGTGGACTTCCATCTTATCACTGGTTAACACAATCAAATATATTCCAATAAGGGGCAATGAGCATTTAAACGCCACAAAAGTGTGCGGATGACCAAATTAGAGCAAAGCAAAAAAAATGAAAGACAAATGCAATAAAGCTAATGGCTCATGTTGTTGGTGCATTTGTGTAAAATAAATAAGCTGCTCTAACAAGGAGATAGGTTGTGTGCCTCTCTGCTGTGCGATGGCACTGACCTGAGGATAAGCATAACCTAGATATTCTAGATTCATTGTTGTTTGCCGCCTCTCTGCTGTGCGATGGCACTGACCTGAGGACAGGCTTCTCTTTGAAAGCTCTAAGAATAGTCTCTTTTGTAATAATACCCGTAGACCGCTCAAAACCTCTGAGGAATGTTGATTACCATATAAGTGGGGATCCACAATGTTAGCTGAAATAATTAAACCTAAATCAGTCACCAGTCTGCGTCAAAAGTCTGTGTATAGATTTAAGTGGACAAATATACTGACAATCTTAGTGGCTACATTCTCAAAAGTTCAACTCAATGTGAAGATCTAAGAGTTTTCAGTATGATTTCCTTAAGTTGCTAACGACTCTGGTTGAACACCAAGAATTTAAGCATCAAAGAGCTTTAATAACAAGTCCCAAAATGATTTGATATTCCTGTATGATTCCAAAATTGATTTGGTCCAGATATGATCAATCTAAGTTAAAGCTGTCTACTCCTAATCAATCCCTTAGATTTTCATCTTAGGGTTTTTATCTCTCACAAAAAGTCCAAACATAAACTTTAGTGTGTGTAGTTAGTTTAAGTTACTATGTTTATCTTTTAATTTGTGTGTCTGTCTGACTACATCAGGGAAATCAGAAGGGAATTAACTTACCAAAAAAAAAGGTCATATTTGAGATGGCCACATGGTTTTTTCAAAATGTCAAAGGTCACGTCTGAAGTGACTGAATTGGTTAGAGCTTACCATGTTATTATCAAAAGTGAAAAGGGTCTGAACAGTAAATGTTAAAAATGACTGTAACTCACAAAGTGTGACCCATTCGCACTAGTGGATCAGGATTCGACGAACTATGCGAATGGCTTCCAATTGGCGAATGGACATGAAATTGATTCATTCGACCGAATGGAAGGGGGAGAATGAAACAGTAGACCGACTGAGGCTCAATCGGTCAACTAAAGGGGCGAATGAAGGAGACCGAATGAGTCAGTCGACCGACTGAGACTCAGTCGGCCGACTGAATGCGATGACTAGGCCAATCGTACGACTGAACCTCAGTCGCCCGATTGAACTGAGCGACTGAGGCCAGTCGGCCGAATGAACCTAGGTTAGTATTTAAAGGTCTTATCGATCGCATATCACTCATCACTCCCAAAACACCCCGAATCACGTTCATTACCGTTACCCTGTCGAAATTGCCTCCGATTCGATATACATTGCGGTTAAGATTCTTACATTCCAGTGACGTTTTACAGGTACACTACTCCTTGAATCCTACCAAAATCAAGAACCACACTAGCGACATTGGATTAATCAAGAACCGAACTGCGAATCGACCTAATCACCTATGTAAATGAAGCAAAATGTTAAAATTGAGTTTAATAGGTTTTAGTGACAAGTATACGAGGCTAATGGACCATAACACACTGTTAAAAGACTTAGAAGGGTCAAGATTCGACCCACAGGGATCGAACAGTGGGGCAAGCGACTGGTCGTTCGAATGAACTCCAATCGCACGATTGAACCTTGCGATTGGATCATTAGACCAACTGAACCACCCGAATGAGTCCAGTCGGCAGATTGAACTCAATCGCATGTCTCAGTCGGCAGATTGAACTCAATCGCATGCCTCAATCAGCCGATTGAACTCAATCGCATGCCTAAATCAGCCGATTGAACTCAATCGCATGTCTCAAACACCCGATTGAACTCAGTCGCATGTCTCAAACAGGCGACTGACTTCAGTCGCATGATTCATTCGCACGATGAATGAATCAAATGACTTTCAACTTTACACTTAGAACAGAAGTTTTCATGTCTTATGTCTTAATAGTTCTATGTCTTGTGTGTTATAGAAAATGGCAGAAAAGTGGACCATAAACCCAAGCACAACATCTGTGCCCACTTGGATCACACCACCAGAAACGGGGCTGAGTTTACCGACATAATTGCATTTCTGAGACGGTCCCGGATCTATAAGGCGATCTCCACTCCTTGCACGCCTTACAGATCACTCCATCAGGCATTCTGGGAAAATGCCTCGGTGGACCACTCTCGGGAGCCCTACTATATCAGGAGCTCCATACTGGGCCATGATATTGAGATCTCTGCCGCCGATATTCAGAGGGTCCTAGAGTTCGGAGAGGATGCTGATCATCCTACAAAACTACATCCATTGACTGTAAGAGGATGCTTCCTAAGGCTAAAGTACGCTGGGGATATCAACTCAGGTGTGCTCAACAAGAGCAACCTGAGCCCCCAGTACAAGTACTTAGCACACGTGATTCTAAAGTGTGTAGCTTCGAGGAGGGTGGGTTTGACGACCTCTCAGACCAGATTCAAAATGCCTACGTGGCACTGGTTCTGAACCACCCCTTTAGTTTTTCCAGCATGATATTCTCCTACTTGGTGGAGAATTTGGAGGTAAAGGGAAAAGAGGGGTCTGTATGTACCCCAGATTCTTATAGCTTATCTTCAACGAGAAGCTGCCACAGTTGCCCAAAGAGAGTCATGACGCAGTGGCCTTGGAAATAATGGATGACACTACTCTGGGCAGGATGAGGGTTTACAGGGGAAAGCAGATTAAGCCCCAAGTGAAGAGAATGATTGGCCACTTAGCAGATGAAAGCTATGTGGCACCGGGGAGACGCCAATGGCGTCATGAGGACAGTGACTCCGACGTGGAGCCAATTGTCCTCCCTACTGATGATTCTGAGGAGGATGACATTGAGGATGAGGCTGTTCCATCCCGAGACCCTGTGTCTGACTCTATTCCCTCGTGTGTCTGTCTCACCTTCTGAGGTAACTGAGTCAGCAGGATTCCATCAAGATTTATGCTTAACGAGGAAGATGAAGATGAAGATGAATCTGATGAGGAGCCATTGACCCGGACTGTGGGAAGGAAAGTGGTTCCCAGAACACGGGTTGAGGGTTGTCGGTGAACAACCGAGAGGATCCGAAGATACAGAGACTGATCTATCATATGCTCCGGAGTCCTCAGGCGGGATTGAAGGGGGAGCATCCACCTCGAGGGGAACGAGGAGAAAAAGGATGGCTCAACCCCATGGCCAGAAAAAGGAAAAGGTAAGGTAACCTTCATCACCACCACATCCCCATACCTTCCACCACTACCACCTCTGCAGCCATACCTTCCACCACCATACCTCTCCCCACAGCAACCACAACCACCACCATACCGATCACCACAAGCCAGACCCCTGCTACCACTACTTCATTCACCCCACACTCACCACCACCATCATCCAGACCTTACCTGATATTCACCACCTCCACCACCACCACTAGCCACCAAACCGAGCCCTCAGCCTACCCCTCACACACCTCTAGATCTCCCCTACCTCTAATCGGGGTAGAGGAACAGCTGGCTGCCTTAAATAGAATGGTGTTACGACTACTGGCGGCTGATGAGGAAAAGACCTCTCAGATCCGCCAGACCCGACCTGACTGCTGCACAATCGAAGAAAATTGCAGAGCAGGATCGAGCTATTGAGGAGCAGGCCCAGAAATTGGCTGCTCAAGACACTCAGTTGGACCAACTCCGAGCATAAAGCGTCACAGCAAGTAACAGATAGAAGAGTTGGAAAAGGCAAAGAGGTCCATTTTGCTAAAGTTAAAAGGATCAAAGGAGGAACCTCTAAAGATAAAGGATGGAGAAAGAGATAGTGAGGATGACGATGATGATGATGACAGTGATTCAGATGAAGAGAAAACAGAAGAGTGGTGTGCAGATGAAGAGACTGAAGAAGGAGAAGCAGCTGAATCTGTCTCAGCTCCCGGTCAAGAGAAGAGAACAAAGAGCCGACAGGATCAGTCAGCTTCTACTTCGGCACCTTCACACGAAGAGACTAGCATACAGGATAAAAGTAAATAGTGGATGTTTATGTATTTAATTACTTTTGTATTCTGTATTGAAAACGATGTACTGAATGTTATATTAATTTAATGCATTTTGTTTGATATATTACTAATGATTTGAATGTGAAATGTGTAAATCAAACAGATCCAAAGTACCACAGAGATGAGTTTGATATTGCTCCCCTTCAACAGGTCAAGTCTCAACTCACAATGATTCTGATCTGCAAGGGATTGTCAGAAGGTCAGTGAGTTATACACCTGAAGAAGGTGAAATAATTCACGACCTATCTAACGAGCAACTGGCAGAAATGTTCAGACTCAATCCTGATGATATTGTCAAGGATGCTCCAACAATTTATTCAACCAGTGACGACGAACTACACGACGTTGATGAAGTTGAGGTTGAAGATATTGCTGCTGAAGAGTACCCTCAATACGCTGACAATGCGGGTAATGTGGTCCCCAATCTGGGTGAGTCCTAGTCAGTGATATGTTTGAGGTACTAGACAAGATGGAGCAGGAAGCAGGAAAGACCGAAGGAACAGCCCAAGCCTCAAACGATGATGTATACATTTGAAAGGCTGAGTGGGCTGAATGTTTTAAAGAAGTCAGAGCCCACGTGATGCACCAAGAGGGATGCCTACACCAAGTTTACAGCGTCAAGAAACATCTTATGGTGTCAGGCAGGATTATAGCATGGGCATACTTTGATGATCTTAACGTTTATGCCGTTAAGAGGGAAAAGGGCATAGAGTACTTTAGATTTCCACATGATCTAAAGACTCTACCTGGATTTGAGCTCAACCAGCTGGCCAAGTTGAAGCTGTTGTATGCTGACCCGAGAGAAAAATGTCAGGCTGGTTTGAGGCTGCCCTCAAGAAAGAGTACACACCAGATGGATTAACTTCAGACCTCAACAACCTACAAGGTATATTAGAAGGTCTGAGATGGATGCCATTACTGGAAAACCTAAGATTGTGTTGAAGTGGAGTCCTCCTCGCACTATGTCGAGAATCCCTCTCAGGGAAATGTCACAGGACTTCACTCCACACTTCAAATGGTGGTACTATGATTGGAGAACTGCTGAAGCTGTCATAGTTCTGAACAAAGGGAATCAAATGGATACTGTCAGGGTATTCGACCCAATGTGGCTAACCAACTTTTCTGCTAATGATGTCTATACATTATACAAGTGGCCATTGTTCTATGACACACAAGACATTGTACAAGCCCTCTAGTTCCAAAATGTTATACGACTTTGCTTCGTGTTTGATATTCACGCGGGAGTCACACAAGAGGACAAGTACAAGAAATATGAGAAGGTAATGAAGAAAACAAGACATTAGAGAGATCTAGGTCCAAGGGGGAGTTTGTTGATACATGTATGTCCCTAGATCGTGATATGTGATGTAATAGATCTTGTTTGGTATGATTAATGAACTGATGTTGATAGTCTGTTGGTTATAATGTTTAATAGTTCATTAATGAGTCGTAAATGAATTGATTGAGTTTATGATTACTGGAATGATTACATATAATATTATATTAATTAACTAAAACATTCAAACTTAACTTAATGAAGTTTCCATGCGAATGGCTCATGCGAATGAACCATAAGCATGAAGAACCTCATACGATTGACTCAGTCGCACGACTGGACCAGGAGACTGGATCAGTCGTACGACTGTAACATAAGATTGGCTCAATCCCACGACTGTAACATAAGATTGCTCAATCGCACGACTGAACACTCAGTCGCACGAATGAACCAACCGCATGGTTCAATCGCACGACTGAACCAAACTAATGGTTCAGTCGCACGATTGAAGAGTGCCAACCTATAAATACAACTCAATTCGTGAAAAACAGGGAGATTCGATAAAGTTCAATTCCATACGAACCCTAGCCGTCCAGAAACCTTTCAAATCGTTCTCCAAGTTCATAGTACACATTAGATCGATTCCTTATCGATTTCTAACATTAGTTTCAATCCCTGATTGATTCTTCGTGTGTTCTCACTGATTGGATCGCCAATCAAATAGGATTCCGCACTATTTGATCGGGTATACACGTGATCTCTAGGTATTTCAGTCGAATACCAGGTCCTAACAGTACACATAGCTAATATTTATTATATTCATCATCATTCATTTCGTACTTTTATTATCTTTCGTTTTCATCTAGGTCCTGTCATGTGCTTAACCCCCCTCTAGAGCACCAAGCAATTCATCTAGGATTAAGCAACAAGGACCCCATACATCTGGTCAATCACAAAGATTGAACCCCTGTGTGCATCCTCATGGGGTATTCAACCCGCACACAGTTGAGTTGACAACCCCTCATTGGGTGTGAACCTCCATACATATGCTTGATCACATGGATCATGCCCCAGTGTGCATCCTCTTGGGGTAGCTAACCCACACACAGTTGAGCTAACACTCCTCGTTGAGTGTGAACCTCCATACATTTGCTTGCAAGACTTTCTTACGTTCGTTCGTTCATTAATGCATGCATTCTTCATTTCGTTCCTCTTTTCATTATCTTCCACTTTACGTTACATAATACTTTTCATTTCATTCATTAACATTCAACGCAAAGCTAAAGGAAAGTAATCATACAAAATAAGGAACATAACATACACAGTCAATATCATCATACAGGGCATCATCATACATACATAACATACATCATACATACCATAACGCATAAACATACAACATCATACATCATACATCATCATCCCCAACATAACCTCTATGGCCTCAAAAGTCATCTTACATGAACTCCCGGGAACCTTCCACATTAAACTTACATCTGCACTTTCCCTGAAAGTCGGTAAATAAACTATGTTCCCTCGGGTACACAAGCCCTACTTGGGCGTATGGGCACCCTTCAGTCACATGGCCTCCTAGGCAACTGAACACAATGCAGATGAGTCCTATGCGAATGGAACTAATGTGGATGAACACAATGTGGATGAGTCCTATGCGAATGGAATTAATGTGGATGAACACAATGCGGATGAGTCCTATGCAAATGAAATTAATATGGATGAACACCTAGGCGCATGGACCTCAGTCGCATGACTCCGCATGCGAATGGCCCTCAGTCATACGACTCGCAAGCGTATGGACTCCACTCACACGACTCATATGTGAATGAACCTCAGTCGCACTCCTTTCGGCCGTATGGCCTCCAGTGGCATGCCATTCGGTCGCCTAGCCCTAGCTGATGCAGAATACAATTCATCCCGAACCCAATTTTCGGCCACCAAACCCTCTCAAACTTGTTCTAAGCACAAATCAACCATCTTAAACCTTAGGAACACATACCACAACACCATTCAAGCACACAAAAGCCCGAAAACAGACTCCACTCACATCACACACAAACACATACATATGGATTCAACACACACTTCAAAAATGGGTTTTACTACGTTTTCCAACCCCAAATCAGTTGAAAACATGTAAAAGAGGGGACCTAGAACTCACACAAACAACACCATCGAGTAGAGCTTCAATCCAACCCGCTACACCTCAACTTTTGCGCTCGAATACCAGAAAACCGAAGCTTGAAACCACTTTTCTTCCCCTTCTCTCTATGGCCGAAAATTTGTAAGTGTGGGGGAGGGTGTGGGCTGCCCTCCCCTCTTAATCTCCCACTTTCTCAAGTTTTGGCAAGTTTGATCCCTTGACTTTGGATTTTATTCCTTTTCTTTCTCTTTTCCTTCTTTCTTTTTTCCTTCAAGGGAAATAACCGGGTGTCACACAAACTGCCTATGGCTATTTGTGAAAACGTGCTCCTCGGCCCAACAGTTGTTTTGATTGGTCCCGGGTGTAAAACGGAAACTTCTAGCCCAAGTTATGGTCATTTCAGTGAAGCCCCTTTTGATAAGCGATCTTGGGCCTCCAAAAAGGGTAAAGCTTGCTCATCCACACTTGGCCCACATCACCTATACTTTTCATATTTTATAAATTTTTTGTTTTACATTTTGGTCTATATATAATGAGGTAACTCGTCGAAACGTGTAATGTGTGTCATAAAAGGGGGTATATCACACGCTAAAGCACATAAAAATAAGTTATAAAAGAAGATGACATGAATTTGCGTGTAATCTGTTTTTTATATTCATTTATGACACGCAACGCATGTCATAAAAAGCCCTAATGTAGGGATTGAACATAAAGGCTTGAGAAATAAAATCAAGATGAAGATCAAGATCAAGTCAAGCAAGAACCTAAAGTTGTCGTATGAAAACATGCTTCTTGCGCGACAACATCTAGTCGCGTGAAATCATGTGTTCTCGCGAGAACTTCTAGTTAGTATATATAGAAGTTTTTTTGTAGTTAAGAAACTTTTATCCTTTTTTGATTTTCATACGTATTATAATCATTCCAAAATCAGAGAGCAATATACTTTGAAGTTATTCACAATTGTGTTCATGTGCGTTTGATTCTACTTCATCTTCTTACCATCAGCGATTACATTCCGCATTCTCCTCACGCGATCGATTGTGTTATTGTTTTGATCCATACAATTGGTATCCGAGCTTGGCATGCTCTAGATCAATTGATTTGAAGATTGAAGAAGTGATTAGAAGTGTTTGTGAACATTGAATTGATTGATATTCGAAAATCTACTTGTTTTTAGTTGAATTTGATCCTATTTGAAGGTGATGAAGCTAATAAGTTTGTTGATTGATGAATTAATGATATTTTTGAGCTTAAACATGCTTAATTGAATTTATTTGAGACAATTAGGATCTTAATTGAACCTAAATCACTAATTGAACACTTAATAATCAAATTTTAATCAATATGGTGAAAGATTGATACAGGAAACATTCAAGATTGAAGAAATGAATTAGGTGAAAACTTGTTGATTCCGTGCGAAAAGTTGGCTTTGCGCGAAAAGTCCAGATTTCACAAGAGTTATTTTATAAAGTTTGTTACAAAATATTCCATTCATGCGAAAACTTCACAAAAGTTAGTTTCAGAATTTACAGCACGAGAACTTTGTATTGTTCACACGAGAACTTTGTGTTTTCGTGCGAGAACTTGTTCATTCGTGAGAAAAATCTGAATTTTGATTTATTTCTAAGTGAGAAAAATGGCTAATCTGAAGCACATCACTGGCCCTATGAATCTCGACAATAAGATTGGTACTAACACAAAGCCACCTCGCCTGCTTAATGAAGAAGATTACCTAGACTGGGCATATCGGTTTGAGAACCATGTCATTTACACTGAACCCAGGATTATGAGACCTATCAAGCAAGGTCTGTATATCTCAGTATACAAAAATGACAAAGGAGATTTGGTTCCTAAACCTAAACATAATTGGGATGAGGAGGATTAGAATAGGATGGAGCTTGATGATACAACGTATGCTGCCATCAATATGGCACTTATCACTGAGATAGCTTTGAAGTTCTAAGATTATACTAAGGCTAAGGATATATGGGATGCTATGTAAGAGCATATCATGGGAAATAAAGACATGAGAGAAAGCCAGAAAGATATGCTCAACCAAGAGTTCAATATGTTTGATCATATTCTTGGAGAGACGTTGAGGCTCAAATGTCTAGGTTTGTGAAGCCGATCATAAAATTGGAGAGTGTAGGAATTACTCTAGAGAATATATCAGTAAACAAAAAGTTTTTAAATTTTTTCCATACAATTGGAGCAACAACTGCCCTACCATTAAAGAAACCAAGGATATGTTTACCTTGTCTCTCAGTGATTTGATTTGAACCATCAAATCCTATGATATGCATGATGAACAAAGGGCTGCTAATTATATCAACACAATGGAAGCTGAGGCATCGGCATTATATGCCAAGATGGCTAGTTATCCAAATTACTACGTTAGCTACTCTCAGTTGTGTCAACAATAATAGTCAACAACTTCTGCTCATCCAATTGTCAAAGATCATTCCTTGCCTTATTATCAAACTAACTATCAAACCTTATGTTGAAACTCAAGTCCAACCAAAACCTCAAACCTACACAAATTCAAGCTTCTCAACCTACACAACAAGCTTTTATTGTAAACTCTCAACCCAATAAACAAACAAACTATTTAGATCGCTGAAGAGCACCTGGCTCACTTCACTACCTTCATGAACAGTTATGAAGCATTTTCTGCTGGAAGACTCAATGTACCAAACATGTTGGTTGATGACTTACAACAAGTTAATCCCGATGATGTTAAAGAAAATAATATTAAATATCAGATGGCTATGGTGGTATACAGAGTAAAGAATTTTGCAAATAGAATAGGAAAAAGGTTTTTGCTCTAAACAACTCAAGCAAAATAGGGTTTGATAAGTCCAGTTTGAAATGCTACATTTGTGACAATCCTGGTTACTTTGCTAGAGAATGCATTGAACTCAGATCAAACTAGAATGATCATGGAAAGAGATGGTAACAGCGGAGTTGGAAACAAAAAATAATCAAGCTAGTTCATCCAAAAACGAAGCCTTGGTATCTCAAACCAATGAAGAGTATGATTGGTTAGATCAGACATAAATTCTTGATATCAAGTTGTCTACAACTTTGTTAGCTGAGATCCAAACAATTAAAGAGCATGTTGAAGATAATTAACTTGTTGACTTTGTATCTAATGATCTAATGAATGGTGTGTTTGCTGAAGGAGAGATGGTTAATGTTGAGAAAGTTGAGGGGGAATAGGTGGAAAAGGTGAATACTAAAGAAGTGCAGGATAGTGATGAAATAGCTGTTGAGATTACTCTAGCTCAATCTCAAAAGAATAAAGGAAAAGTGGCAAAGACTGTTGAGTTTTCTCCGGTCGAAAAGGAAGAATTTAAAGCAAAAGTTGTTGAGTTAACTCCGGCTGAAAAAGAAAAGAAAGTCAAAGTTGTTGAGGAAACTCCAGCATCTACTTACGCTAACCAAGTCAATGCTGTTAAGATCTCTTCGACATTTGAAACAGAAACATTTGTGGAGAAGGCTTTCATGGTAAATTTTGTCCTTGAAGAGTCAAAGAAACAAGCAAAAATTGATGAGGTATATACTACTCATTGTTCAAGTGATTTTATTAAAAAGGTACAAAGATATAGAGTTCACAACAAATGCTTGATCTTAGAAGTTGAGAAACTTAATATCAAGCTCGTAAATATAAAATTGATGAGAAGATTTATAAAAAAAATGATAGATGGCTTAAACAAATCAATTTATCAGTCAAAATTAGATCTTTATGATAAAATTGTAACATAAATAATTTGACAACTCGTAACAACGAACTATCTTTGGAAATTAATAAACTAAATAGTAAACTCTTGTCTGCAAAATGGATTGTTAAGAAATTTAAATTATCTTCAAATATGGTTGAAGGTATAATCAAGTCTCAAATGACATAGAAAATTAATGTTGATAAAAGTGGAGTTGGTTATTCTAATATTGCACCACCAATTAATTATGATTTTACTTCATTGCCTTCATTAATTACCATTTGTGATTAAGAGACCTATGGATTAGGTTTTCAACCAAAGTCGAACTTAACACCTACAATCGATTTTCTACCGATTGTGACCCTGCCATAAAAAGTGAAATTAAAATTAATCATGACAATTCTTTTGCAGAACGTGTGAAAAAGGATGGATTGGTTGAAGAATACAAAATTAATAGTGAATTAGTTTTTCAAGAAAATAAAAATTGTAATGAAAAATCCTCATGTAATTCATCATCAATGATTAATGAAAGTGCAAAAGTTTTAACTATTAAAAATGATTGTTCAAAATTTTCTAATAAAGAAAAGAAATGAAACTAAAAAATAGACTTTAAGACCAAAGAATGAACATGAGTCACAACATTTGTATCTGAATTGAAAACTGCTTTCAAAACAGATTTGTTTCAAAAGGAAATATTGATAAAGAAACAAATGTAAGTATCTTTAAAAATAAGTCTCCTATTATTGCTAACTCCGTGAAACAAGATGTGTGTAGAACAAGTATATAAGAAACTAGTCCTACTCCAGTACCTTCCATTCACAAGGATAAAGCTAAACTTAAAGCCTCGTTAGTCTCAAAAGAGAATCATTCTGTTAGGACAATTCACAAAGAAAAAGAAAAACGAGAGACTATTAAAGAATCTATAGGCCAAAGAAATACTAAAGCTAAATTTTATGATAATAGTGGATGTTATCATCAACATTTGAGAAACCAACTCAAGAGCAAAATGTGTATCATAATAAATGTTGTTATGTGTGTGGAAAGCCAAATCACTTGACTAGAAATTGTCATCATTAGCATTAGTTGACAAGCAAACAAAGATTTCACAATTTTATTACAAATAAAAAAATAGTTCTTTATACATGCCAAACTTAAAAGGAATTTGAATCAATTAAACTCTTCTTCTACTGATAAAAGAAATGTTCAAACAAACACAAATTTGCAAAAAGAAAATACAAACAAGAAATATTTACATGTCAATGATGGCAACTCATCTTTCACACAAACTACATTCAAGAAATTGGTTACAAATCCAATCAAACCAATTCAAAAATTGAAAATTAAAACAACTCAACCAGAACCTGATATTGTTGAAGATTATATCTTTAATGATAAAAGAGATATGATATTGAAATCTATATCATATTTAGATGAAAATGGTGTACTCAAGTACACCATGGCTCGGGTTCCTAAAATTGAATAAATCATTCATTGTGTAGGAGCATCCAAGACCCAACATCAACAATATTTGGCACGTTGACAATGGATGTTTAAGGCACATGACTAATAATATATCTCTCTAACACAATATAAAACCTTACAAAGGAGGATATATTATATTTGTAGGAGATAAAGGTGGTAAGATTACAAAGAAAGGTACAATGTCAAATGGTGTGTTAAGCTTTGAAGATGTTAATTTTGTAGAGAACTAACACATAACTTGTTAAGTGTGTCTCAAATTTATGACAAACAGTATTCAACACACTTCACTAATAAAAAATGTCTTATTCTAAAACATGGATTTGTAATTCCTGATGAATGGGACTTTTTGAGAACTCTGAGAGAGAAAGACACGTATTTACTTGATATGAATTGATCACATTCATTTGTAACTACGTCTTGTTTATTTCTTAAATCCTTGGAAAGTGATTCATTATTATGGCATTGTCTTCTTGGTCATGTAAATGTTAAAAATATGAAAAAAATGGTTAGAGGAAATTTTGTTGTAGGCTTGCATTTGAAAGAATTTGAATTAACTGAACATTGTTTGTCATCATCAAAAGGCAAACAACATAAACTTCCTTATAAACTAGTTGATCATACAAAACTGAAGTCTATACTTCAATTGTAACACATGGATTTATTTGGTCCAGTTAGTGTTTTGAGTTTAGGACATGTATATTGTTTAGTCATTACTAATGATTTCTCTAGACTTAAGTGGGTTTTCATCTTAGAAACTAAATATGAGACACCTCATTTGCTTATAAAATTCATGACACTTATGGAGAATCAAACTGATAAAACAATCAAGTGTATACGAAGTGATAATGGAACCAAATTCTGCAATCATACATTGAATGAGTTTTATGATTTAAAGGGGATAGCTAGACAATTCAGTTTTGCAGGAACTCCACAACAAATTGGAGTTGCAGAAAGACGAAACAAATCTTTAATTGAAGCTGCCAGAGCAATGTTATCAGCAGCCAAACTACTATCATTCTTTTGGGCTGAAGTTGTTAACACTACATGTTATGTTCAGAATTGTGTGTTAATCAATAAATAACAAAACATGACTCCTTATGAAATATTTTTCAAATATAAACCCAAAGTAAAATATTTCAAAACTATTGAATGTTGTTATACTTTGTTAAACACATCTGATTCAAAGTCAACATTTATTGAAAAAGTTTATGAATGTTATTTTGTTTGATATTCAACCAACAAGGTAGCATATCGGGTTTATAATATAAGATCTAAACAAATAATTAAGTCATTCAATATTGATTGGCATGAATCTAACAAAAAGGTTCATGGGTATATGATTATGCTTCATTATTTGAAACATTTAATCTATCGTCTCTTGTTTCCACAACTACTCTACCTTTGACATCCTTTATTCAGGATATTTTTGCTCATGATATTGGATCTATTTCTTCTCAAGCAAAAGGAATATCTTCAGATATACCTTCTTCTTTAGCTAGTTCAACTGCTCCACATGTTTTTGAATCTGACATGTCTTATTCTGAGCCAATTGTTAAGCAAGCTCCACAAGTTTTTGATTAAAGTTTTTTTCTACTCAAGTTGTTCTAATTAATACCATTCAAGTTCTATTTGAAGATTTATCTATTGATAATGATAATCATCAAGACGAAAATATTATGTATCAACAGGAAGGGGGAAACTCTATTAAAGAACCAATGGGTCATATGTCTAATCAAGACAAAGTTATCTATGAAGATACCATTCCATAATTGAGAATTCATAAAGATCATCCAACATAAGCTATCATAGGTCACATTCTTGTATTCATGTTTCATTTCTCAAATAGTGCCAAAGAATGTAAAAATGGAATTAAAGGAGAATAGTTAGGTTGAAGTTATATAAGATGAGCTAATGTAATTCAAAAAGCTAATGTATGGCATCTGTGTGCATTACCAATGGGTAAGCTGTTAATTGCAATTAAATGGATATTCAAGAACAAAACGGATGAAAAGGATGTGATTGTTTGGAACAAGGCCAGACTTGTTGTCCAAGGATTCTACAGGTTGAAGGACTTGATTATGAAGAAGTATATGCTCTTGTTGCAAGACTAGAAGCTATATAAATTTTTTTGGCCTATGCTTTACACAACAATTTTAAAGTGTTTCAAATGGATATCAAAACTGCATTCTGTATGGTGAGAGAAAGAAGAACTTAGGTTTGATAACCACCAGGTTTTGAAGATCCAGATTATCCTGAATATGTTTACAAGTTAGCAATTGTAACACCCCGAAATTTCTATTTAAACGAAGAAAAGAAAAGTAAATAGAAAGAATGGAAATTGTGCACAAATGGAAGGGGATAAAGTGTACAAAGTACAAATCTTATTATTTTAAGATATTTAAGGGGCATGGTCGCCCACACCAAGCAGAAAGAGGAAGAGGAAAGAGAAGAAGAAGAGAGGAGAGAGAGAGAGTTGAGAGAGAGAGAGAGAGAGAGAGAGAGCTTGGTTCTAGAGAGAGAAAGAGGAAGAAGAAGCTGAAAAAGGTAAGTCTTCTCTTCTTGAGCTCGGTTTCAGTTGAGTATCGAGTTCTGATCGAAGTTCTTGGTGTTCAGCGTTTGTTTTCGGGATTCAAGAGATGAATCGAAGGTGGGTCTCGAACTTGAAGTGTGTTGCTCAAAGGCTGCTCAAGGTGAGTTTCTAGAACCCCTCTTTTACTGATTTTCAACTGATTTGGGGTATATGATACCAAGTGATGTTTTCAAGTAAAACCGTGGATTTACAGCTTTATGTCCGAATGTTGTATGTATGTATGTATGTTATAGTGATGATTATGGGTTAGAGACGATGTTTAGCATGCTTAGATGGCCTTAGTATGTGGATCATGTTTGGGTATGCTTAGAATGAGAATTGGGAAATTGGTAGCATAGAAAGTTCAGAATGTTCTGATGAACAGACACAGTAGACCATGCGCCCAGAGGTGGCTCATGTGCCCAAACAGTGGTCATGCGTCCAGCATGAGTGGCCAGTACGCCTAAGGTTGCCATGCGCCCAAGGGTGGGTCATGCGCCTAAACAGTGGCCATGCGCCTAAACAGTGGCCAATGCGCCTATAAACGGGCCCATGGCCTAAGTGTTGGCCCCGCTAAGTGTTGGCCATGCCCCAAAAGTGTTGGCCATGCGCCAAGGGTTGGCCATGAGCTTACTGGCCATGCACCTAAAAGAGCGCCATGCATCCAAAAGGATTGAAACGGCTAAGGTTGATGCGCTTAAAAAGGTGCCATGCGCCTGCATAGAGTGGCCATGCGTGACAGGATCAGTGATCACAAGTTTGACGTATCAGAATATAAAGCAGCGGAATACAAACACGAATTAGACAAATTGTAGCAAGCCAACGATATTGTGAGCATTAAGATCGCATACAGTTATAGGGAGAGAATATGAATTTCTGATTTCTAGGAATGTTTATAGATGTAGAATATTTCTAATCGAATCAATCAATCATTCCATTCAATTACTCATTTCACTCATGATTACAATAGGTTGTCACTCCTTATATAGAGTGCAACAGTCACTGCTGTTATCACGGAAAGTGACAACTGGCAGATCCAATACAGAAATAACTATTCTTAACAAACTACTGAAATGTTCACAACTACTGAGAACATATCCGCAAGTTAAGTACAAAATATAAAACTACTGAAACTACAACGACTGAAGAACAAGCTCTTCAGTCGTTTTACAAAACTACTGAAACATAGAAAATAAAACTACTGATATCACAACTACTGAAGAAGTACTCTTCAGCAGTTGTGACAAACTACTGAGGCTTCAGTACTTGATCTTCAGACTTTGACCTTCAGGTGTTTCATCAGCTGATGACTTCAGTAGATATCATCAGCTGATGTCTTCAGTCTTTGTCTTCAGACTTTGTACATCAGTTGTTGATCTTCAGCACTTGTGAACTCTTCAGCTGTTGTTCTTCAGTACTTTGGTCTTTCAGCTTCAGCACTTGTGTTCTTCAGCTGTTGTACTTCAGCACTTTGGTTCTTCAGCTGTTAAGGTCTTCAGCACTTGATCTTCAGCTGTTGAAGTCTTCAGCACTTGTCAAACTACTGATGAGGCTTTCAGCAGTTGTTGTGATACCGTGTGGGACTTAGAGATTTTCTGATCTTGGCTCATTGGTTCTTTTGGTCCAACAAACTCCCCCTGAACCAATGCAGCCAAAACCTCTAACTTATTTATACTCCCACTTATTGATGGCCAAAATGTTGGTCTTTTTCCTTCTTGATCAGTAGAGAAGATGACCCATGTATGCTCCGGCCTGGGAAGAAATCTCAAATATTGTTTGGCAGAGTATGAATGGGAACTCTGTTTTGGGGAACTGGACACAGAGTTGTTATCCCATTCATGAGATTTACTTCCCCATAATGAGTCTGTATGACTCACGAACATAGGCCTCAAGGAGAACAATTTGTTCCTCTTGAGAGAGTTCTTCAGCTCCTCCTTCGAAGAAGAACTCTGGACCATAGTACTCTGATAAGTACTTCATGGTCCTGCCATTTTTCAGCTCCACCGTAGTTACCTCCCTATATACAAATTCATCAGGATGGTTGCCTTCAAGGAGTAACTGGAGCTCATTCTTTTGGATGTCTTCAAGCTTTTTATATAACAACCCTTCTTAATCATCTTGTTTTCTAGTAAGGCTTGAGGTGTCTTCTTTGCTTGGTGAGCTTTCTTGAATTCATCAATGATTTCCCAAGGTGAGACTACAACGGCCAACATGATGGTAGATTCTATTGTTTTTCGTACTTGGCCGTTGTATCTGTGTGGGATAGTTCTTTTATGGATTCTAGAACTCACCCTGGGGTCTGGCCATACTCTCACTCTCTCCTCTGATACTGAAAGGTGTGCCTGAGAGTGTACAGCCTTTGAGCATGCCCTTTCATGGCTTGAATAGATGATGACTGAGGAAATTCCTTGTCAACCATCTTCAACAGTTGCTCATCGTGCTGTTTCTGCTGTTCTTCTTCTTCTATCTTGACTCTGACCATTTCCCTTTGAGAGTCAGGTGTGATCATGGATTGACTCGGGGTTTTGGTAGCTTCAGAACAGCAGAGAGTGGCAGACTATCATCTTCATCCTCTTCTTCTTCTTCTTCTTCCATCCTCAGCACCCTTCTCCTCCTTCGGGGTACATCACTGGATGATGGTTGGGTTGGTGAAGGGATTGGTTTTGAAGAAAGAGGATGTTTGGATTTTGGCTTAGAGGTTGGTTGGGAGATTTGAGGGATAGGATCTGTTTGAGTGGGTGGAAGGGAAGGTTGATCTAGCATCCTTGTAGTTAATTTCGCCTTGTGAGTTTAGCCATCTCTAACTTTTGCCAGCCCCAGCCTCATCAAGGGCTTCCACAATAATCCCTTTGTTGAATTGCTCAGACAGACAGATTCTGGTGGCTATAGCCAGAATGCTGTCCCTGGACCATGCGCGGATCTCCATTAATGATCTTCCCAAGTATTTTGCAATAAAGCGGATCATTATTTCCAATCTCTTTCTCAAGAGCATCATACCCTGCCCATCGGGTTTGTATCTCTTGTACTTCTAACCTTCTGATCTCACTATCCAGTGTGGCTGTGTCAACCCCTGCCTGAAGAGTTGTTCAATTATTTTATCCATGGAGCGGCTGTGTGTGGTGTCAGCTTCTTTGACCAGCTCCTCCAAGGATTTGTCTTCAGCAGTGTGATCATCAGCACTTCTCTTTCGCTTGTAGTGAGCAGAGGTTGCTTTTCTTTTTCCTCCTCTTCCTTTTCCTCAGATCTTTTCCTCTTTCTTTCTTTCACTGCAGTACTCCCCCTTTTTGGTTGCATTGGAGGAAGGGGTTGGTACCGCAGAAAGAGTCTTTTGGACAGCAGCATCAACCAGGGGCTGTAATGTTGAGGAAAGCCTCTCATCAAGGGCTTTGATCACTATATCAGTGATTATGGGGGTGATGAGAGGGAGGGAATTTTGGAGTACAGCACCTATTTGCTCAGGAGGGTTCTGTTCCTGAGAAGTAGGGCCTGAAGCAGAGGCAGGTGGTTGATTTTGGGGTGGCTGTGTTTGGGAAACCTTCAAGGGAAGGTGCCATCTGTGGGTGTATGATGGTGGCAGATGGACTTGCATCCTGAGACATCTTGGCCAGCAGCTCTTGAGTCTGCTAACCTCATCCTCTAGAATGGTATTTTGAGCAACTACATCATAGAAGAAGCTCAGGTCATCATCAGTTGATACTGAATCACCTGACCTCCTGCTTAGAGCAGGATTTACATGCACTGGGTGTGTAGACCAGTTGGTGCATGTGCCCCTTGTGCTTGGTACTGGGGACTTCCAGCCTCAGGACAATGTCCATCATCAGCTGTTGCCTCTAGGGAGGTCTTAGCAATGTTACCAGCCTCACTCTGGTCATGTGCTGAGTCAGAGGAGGTGGCAGCCTCACTAGATATTCTAAGCTCCTTGTCTACACCAGGAGATAGAATTGGGAAACCCTGTGCTGTGGGTTCTCAGGTGCACTGTGTTCCTCCCCCTCAATTGTAGAGGAATTCCCAGTAGTAAGTGGTTTCTGGGGAGGGGGTGAGGAGTGCAATTGAGTCAGCACTTGTGCAACTATTAAAGTTGGGCTGTGAGGGGCGGTTGTTTGGGGTAAGGGGTTAGAAGCAGTGTGCACCTGGGGTGGATGGTGCTCTTCAATGGCAATCTCCTCAAGTGAGGAAGATCCCAGATAAGTAGGTGCCCCTTGGGTTGCTGCAGGCTCCTGTTGAGAGGAAGCCTGAGCGGCTGTGGCTGGAAGAGTCATTGTATCCACTAGGGGGTTTGGACTAGTGGATATATCCTGCGTTTGTGGTGCAGGAGCATCCTCAGGGGACTCAATTCCCTGAGTAGCCATTTTGGGTTCTTTTTGGTGGGTTTGGTGGGGACATGGATTTGGAGGTGGTGGCTGTGGGTTCCAGCTGCGTGGGTTTTCGCAGCTTGGCAGCCAGTTTGAGTGTCCGGTCAGAGTTGTGCCGGGAGTATACTTCTGGCAGAACAGCCGTAGCAGGGACTCCCAAGCCAACAAGTCCCTCAGCATTAAGCTGGTCTATAATAATGGCCATTATGAACCGTGGATAGAGTATCCAACGGTTGGCAGTTAGTTTTTGAGCCATATCTTTGAGCTCTGAAAATATTAATTCTGAAAAATTCAGTGGTTGTTGCTCAAGGATAGAATACATTACCTGCTGCCATTTGGTGGACATTTGATCCCAAGACGATGTCTTAGGGGCCAAACATACATTGACCATATGAAAAATCAGGCGCTCAGCGTCATTAAAGTGTTTCTTCATGATGGTGGTGGCACTGAGATCACCTTGATATCCATGCTGAGCAAATGATAGATCTATGGTGCCCTTCGGATATCCAGCAGGAGAGGTAGCATCACTCAGTTGAAGAATTTTACGGATTGTTGCAGGAGTAATCACTACTTCTTGTTTTGACGACTGACCGGAGGGATCGTGTGTTGCTCTCCTCAGTTGTAACAGTAACGTTCATCCAAAATTGGTTCAAGGATTCGGCATGTAAAACGGGGTTCAGAAGGAATGCCTTGTTGTATGGGGACTGAACCATAAGATCGATAGCAGTATCGAACTTAGTCCAGATCGGCGATTTTGTGAGGTAGGCAACACAGTTGTGTCGCGGTTTAATTTGCATAGACGCCATGGAAGTTTTGGAGAGGAACGTTAGGTTTGAAGAAGATGAAGCATGGAGAGCTCAGGTTAGGGTATTTATAGGGTACGGGTGAGGAAACGACTGAAGGATGTGGTGTTAGTCATCAGTAGTTTTAAACGACCGTTGACATGGTATTATCCTTTCAGACGTTGAAACAGCTGAAGTCGTGGTGTTAGGCATCAGTAGTTTAGAAAACTACTGAAGACCGTGGTTTTGACTTCAGATGATTGAAACAACTGAGGACATGGTGTTTGTCATCAGTAGTTATGAAACTACTGAAGACAGTGGTTTTGTCATCAGCTGTTGTAAACAACTGAAGACTTGGTATTGGTCATCAGTAGTTATAAAACTGCTGAAGACGTGGTTTTGCTTCAGTTGTTTAAAATGAAACAGCAGTTGTACAAACGACTGAAGAGAAAGTTCTCTTCAGCTGTTTTCGTCAATTCTTAGCTTTTCAGCTGTTTCAAACTGTCCTCAACACATTCATCAGTCTTTATGGCTGATTTCAGTTGTTTCATAGGACATCAGTACTTATCTGTTTTTACTGATTGCAGTAGTTATGACTGCATCAGTAGTTGTAACTACTTCAGTAGTTTAGAGCAGATGAAGTACTTCAGTACTTGTGAGACATTTAGCCTTCAGTAGTTATAAAAACTACTGAGGTTAAAAGAGCTCATCAGTACTTATATGTGACAGGCACTCATGATCATCAGTATGAATTACTGAGATCATCAGTAGTTGTCACCTATTCTAGCTGCAGCATACCAAGCCTTAACACCAGGTTTTGGAAAGTTGAACTATCCAAAGGCTTAGTAAAAATGTCTGCAAGCTCATCAGCACTAGGCACAAACTTAGGATCAATCAGACCTTTTTCAAAACAATCCCTTATAAAATGATGTCTGATCTCTATATGTTTGGTCCTAGAGTGCTGGACTGGATTTTTGACAATGCAAAGAGCTGAAGCACTATCCATTAACAATGGAGTCTTAGTCTCTGTAATGCCATAATCCAAAAGTTGGTTTTGAAGCCAGAGTACCTGAGATGTACAGCTTGCAGCAGCAATGTACTCTGCTTCCGCAGTGGATGTAGCAACTGAGGTCTGTTTCTGCTCTGCCAAGAAATCAAGCAGTTGCCTAGGAATTGACATCCACCAGAAGTTGATTTCCTGGTCAACTTACACCCTGCATAGTCACTGTCAAAAAAAGCAACTAATTTACCAGAATGTCTGGTAGAATACCATAAACCTAGAGATGGAGTGCCTTGCAGATATCTAAAGATCCTCTTGACTGCAATCAGATGAGACTCTTTAGGTGCAGCCTGAAATCTAGCACAAACACATGTAGCAAACATAAATCTGGTCTAGAAGCTGTTAAATACATCAAGGACCCAATCATACATCTGTAAAGTGTTTCATCAACCACTTTACCTTTCTGATCTGAGTCCAGTTGTGTGGTGCTGCTCATGGGAGTAGAACAGGGCTTACAGTTTTGTAAATCAAACTTTTGCAAAAGATCTTTTGTATATTTGGATTGATGAATAAAAATTCCATCAGCCTTTTGTTTGATTTGCAACCCCAGAAAGAACTGTAATTCTCCCATGGCACTCATTTCAAACTTCTGTTGCATCAACTTTGTAAAGGCATCACACAACTTTGGATCAGAGGATGCAAAAATGATATCATCTACATAAATTTGAACAAGTAGATTATGCTGCCCAGCTTTCTTAATAAATAAAGTCTTGTCTATGGAGCCTCTAGTGAAATTGTTTTCCAGAAGAAAGTTTGATAATGTCTCATACCAGGCTCTGGGAGCTTGTTTTAACCCATAAAGAGCTTTATCAAGCTTATACACCCAATTAGGATGTTTATTGTCCTCAAAGCCTGGAGGTTGACATACATAAACCTCTTCTTTAACTTTTCCATACAAAAATGCACTTTTGACATCCATTTGAAAGACTTTAAGTTTTGATAAGCAGCATAAGCTAAAAACAATCGAATTGCTTCCAGTCTGGCTACAGGGGCAAAGGTTTCATCATAATCAATACCTTCTTCTTGTGCAAACCCCTGAACAACCAGTCTGGCCTTGTCTTAACAATAAGCCCATTTTCATCAGTTTTGTTCCTAAACACCCATTTAGTGCCTATTGCACACTTACCTGGAGGTAGAGGAACCAGTTCCCACACTTGCTGTTTCTTGAACTGAAGAAGCTCAAGCTGCATGGCATCAACCCATCCATTGTCCTTTAAAGCAATGTGATAATTCTTTGGCTCTTGCTGACTGATGAAGAGAGCATAGAAGCAGAAATTTGACAATTGACTTCTGTTGATACTCCAGCAGTGATATCACCAATGATTTGAGACATAGGGTGATTCTTCAGATCTTGATACACAATGAGATCTGTGCAAGTGTTTGTAGCCGGTTCAGCAGCAACAGATGGTGATGGTGAATCATTTCCTTGAAACCAATCAGTGGATGGTAATTCAAAGGAAGTTGAATTCGAAGAAATCTCATCAGCATTGTTGTGGATGGTGCTACTGGCGCTACAGGAACATCAGGTCTAGTTGAGTCAGGCAGCAGTGATCACTAAACCTGAAGAGGTGAGTACTGCAATCATCATCATCATCAGCAGTACCACCAGGTGGTGAACTGTTGACAGGAGCAACAGCAGGAGTTTGATAAGGAACATATTGCAGTATGTCCAAATCAAATAACTCCACAGGACTTTGTGGAATCTTGTCCTTTGGAGATTCATTAAACTTAACATGTAGAGTTTCTTCAACCATCTTTGTTCTGCAGTTGAAGACTCTGTATGCCTTGCAAGTAGATGAATAACCAACAAAGTATCCTGCATCCACCTTAGGATCAAATTTGTGGAGTTGATCCTTTGTGTTGAGAATAAAACAGGGACACCCAAATGCTTTGAAAAATGAAATCAGAGGAGCCAAATGATGGAGAACTTCATATGGAGTCTTCATCAACCTCTGATTTACTAAAACTCTATTTTGCACATAACAAGCTGTGTTGACAGCTTCGGCCCAAAAGGTCAATGGCAAACCTGAGTCAGCCAGCATGGACCTTGCAGCTTCAATGAGGGTCCTGTTCTTTCTCTCCACTACTCCATTTTGTTCTGGAGTCCTTGGAATGCTGAACTGCCTTTTGATTCCCTTTGAAAGATAGAAGTCATCAAGTGTATGATTTCTGAACTCAGTTCCATTATCACTCCTAATACACTTGACTGGAAGGGAATACTGCTTCTCAATGTACAGCACAAAGTGGATAATCTTCTGAGCAGCCTCATCCTTTGAATGTAGAAAGAAAGTCCATACAAATCTGGAGTAATCATCCACAATTACCAGACAGTATTTCTTCTTTGCCATGCTCATTACTCTCACAGGACCAAATAGATCCATATGCAGTAATTGCAAGCAGGCAGTGGACTTGGACACTTCAATAGGAGGAAATGAGACCTTGTGCTGTTTCCTTTTAAACAAGCAGTGCATGTTTCATCACAGTGGAACTCCTTTATTGGTAAGCCTCTGACTAAACTATTGTGGCTAAGCTGATTCATGTTTTTGAGATTGACATGACCAAGCCTCCTGTGCCACAGTTTAGATTCTTGAAAAGAGGCTTTGGAAAATAGGCAAGGATTGCCTTTGAGATCTATCTTCTTAGAGAGATCTAAGGCATACACTCTTCCTGTCCTGTTGGCTTTCAGGAGAGTGTGATCATCCAACACCTTGTCAATCAAGTGCAAAACTTTGGATGACAGAATCCTACAGTTTT
Organism: Flaveria trinervia; assembly: GCA_025506515.1. Classification (NCBI taxonomy): domain Eukaryota; kingdom Viridiplantae; phylum Streptophyta; class Magnoliopsida; order Asterales; family Asteraceae; genus Flaveria; species Flaveria trinervia. The sequence continues at coordinate 32,712,448 of CM046444.1, forward strand.
GACTTGTGAAAAGGGCAACATGGCCTTTATCACACATTTGACTGACACTCAAGAGGTTGTACTTGAGATTTTCCACATGATTAACATCATCAAATTGATTTCTCCATTGGAGACAAAGCCCTTACCGATGATGTAACCCCTAGCATCATTGCCAAAAGAGACAAATCCCTTCTTTCCTTGAGAGTAGTCATGAAGAAGAGAGATGTTCCCAGTCATGTGCATAGATCCCCCACTGTCTACATACCAGATGCTACTTTGGCATGTTGAAGAACCCTGCAATAATAAACAATCAGTTAGTTTTAGAGACCCAAACCTTTTTGGTTTTGGGCCTGGTCTCATCAATAGATGGTAAACTAACATGTTTATTTGTAACAACAGCCTGAGAAGAAGAAGATGGTGTAGAAGAGGAGTCCTTTGGCTTAGACCTCCTTTTCTGTGGTTTCAACATAGGAGAATCTAGTTGGTTAACTCTACCCACAGATGTTGTACCATCATCACCAGTTGTGTCTGATTTTGTGATAAAGCTTTCAGCTCATCAGACACATTGCTAGTGGAGTTAGATAAGGTCCTATGTTGCACCTTCTTCTTTTGAGCACCCTCAGCTGTCACCTGTTTAACTCCTTCCTTTTTGAATTGCTTTAAGGACTTAAGGGTTACAGGATTTGATGTTGCTGATACAAATGTGGTCTCAAACTCAGTTTTCATTTTTACCATTTTCTCTATAATTTCTTCTTTTTGTTTGAGTTTGGAACCTCTTTTGTACCAACAATCATCTGTAAGATGATTGAACAAACCACATATTTCACATGGTTCTTCTTCATCTTAGGTTGATCATCAACTAAAGATGGTGAAGCAACAGAAGACTTGTTCTTCAATGCTTTGGAAGCATTGGTTGCTTTCTTGACATCCTCTTTAGTAGCCTTCAAACTCTTTCTACTGCCAGTTTTCTTCTCTTCAGTGCTGACAGCAGTTGAAGTTTGAACTTCAGGTGTTAAATCCTGCTCTCCAGTCCTTTCAGGACCTTCAGGATTAACTCCTGAGTTGATCAACTTATTGATCATGTGAATGTCAGCATTTGGACCATCAACATCAGCTGATAGGTTCAAGGAGGACTTGATGCTGACTGCTACTTCTGATTGTGCTGTATCAGAAGGTAGATCACATGATTGATGGATTGGTTATCACTCTCACCATCAGATTCTACCTCTGCTCTCGGGGGTAAAATCTGTAGGTGGAGCAGTGTGATTATAGCCAATGCCAACTTCACATTTGAAGCAGATTGCTTACTAAGAAGCATTTCAAAACTTTGCATGATTGTACCCATCTATCACACTCGACCTGGGTAACTGCAAGGGTTTCTTTGAGATCTTTGTACTTCTCTAGAAGTACATCTTCTCTAGCCTTATCATCAATTATTTTGCAATTCAGTTTATAAACCTCATCATTTTTATCTTTGAGCACAAACTCAAACTCAGCTTTGTTTTTGGAAATTATTTGTTCTAGCTCAATGTTCTTATTAATTAAAGCTACATTTGCTTCTCTAATGGAAGCAAATGCTGCTATGCATTGTTCAGAACATAATTTGGCTTTTGCCTCAGAGGATACCTGTGATACCTGAGGTGTAGAGGCATTGGAAGATGAAGTATCAGCAGACTCCAAAGCCATAAGAGCTAGATTCCCAAAGGGACTGTCACCACCATGTTGACCAGCACCTGAGAACAGTTGATCATGACCAGACAAGTCATCTGGTAAACTGCTCCAGTCAACAACTCCTGGGGTGAAGAAGCTGTGTTGTTGAGATGAAGGTTGTTGATGAGATAGGGAAGGCTGAGGTTCTGGTAATGCATGAGGTTGTGGTGTCATAGGAACTTGAACTTGATTTGACTGTGGCATGTAATAACAGGGTACTGATATGGCATTTGGCCCTGAGGAACAAAATATGCCGGAGATTGTTGTTGAGGATGATGACTAGATGTGACAGGATGTTGCCCTCTGTGTTGTTGACTATTGCCAGGAAAAGTCACAAAGGGTGCAGTAGAGTTAGATCCAGTTGATCTACACTCTCTTGCAAAGTGTCCAAGCCGTTGGCATTTGTGACACCTCAACTTGCTCTTGTCAAAACCAACTTTGGTTTTGCCAGAGAGTCCTGGGAATTTTCTTCCAGTTCTTTTGTAGAACTTCTGAGATCTGATATTTATCAAGGCCATTTGGCTCAAAATATCCATCTCTTCTAAGTCATCATCAGCAATCCCCTTGAGATCATCCATAATGAAACATAAATGTCATTATTACATCCAGTGAACTGACCATCACACTTACAAATGCAGAATTAGAAGTGCTCGAAGAGAAATTAATATGCTCATCATACTGGCATTCAGATGAAGCATATTCTGACTCATGACCACCAAGGCAGTGTTGCCTTGAATAAAGTCTTCAGTGAGCTTTCCAGATGAAGACAGCTTTCTCTTTGTTCTATCTCTCTCTCAAAAGTGAGCAATTTCCCATGGAGTTGGGTGAGAGATAGTTTGTCCAAACTTGCACTGGAGCGTAGGACAATAGTATATGTGTCCCATCTCTCAGGCAGTGATCTTAGAAATCTGTTATTCATCTGAATATTGGGTATTCAAGTTTGACCATTTTTAGTTCAGAGATCAAACAAGAAAACCGCTCATATTGTTGAGTCAGTGTCTCGCCCTTTCTATGAGAGAATGTCTCATATTGTTGGGCAAGAATTTCTCTATTATTTGCCAAGACCTCATCTGTTCCTCCAAATTGTTCTTTCAAAGCAATCCAGAGGTCATGGGCAGTTCATGATGCATTAGCCCAGAATAGATTTCATTGGGCAAAGCCATGGCCAGAATTCCATGGGCTTTTGCATCAATCTCAAGCAACTTTTTATCCTCATCTGAGTATTGCTCCCTCCTCTTCGGAACCATTTGATTGGTTCCGGGTTATTCACCATAGGCTTGTGTGGACCATGTACCACTGATGTCCAACACCCTGCGCTGTTAACAGACAGGTGATGGAGCATACGTCTTTGCCATATGTTATACTCATTCCTAACCAGCATAGGAGGCTTGGTTGAGGAACCAGTATTGTGAGGATCATTGGAGGGAGTGGTCATTTTCAGTTCAAAAACAGTTTAGTTCAAGTTTTAAAAAGTTTTAGACAAACCACAACAAACTCAATGAGAACCAAGAAAAAGATCTCAGGATGAATGAGCAGAAATACAGAAAATTCAATCTCTATAACCGTTTCTTGCAAAAACAAAGCTAATTCAATCAAACTTGGATCTTGAATAGCAGTTTCAATGATCAATTATTAGATCGATCAATGATTAACCTGCTCTGATACCATTTGACAGGATCAGTGATCACAAGTTTGATGTATCAGAATATAAAGCAGCGGAATACAAACACGAATTAGACAAATTGTAGCAAGCCACGATATTTGTGAGCATTAAGATCGCATAGTTATAGGGAGAGAATATGAATTTCTGATTTCTAGGAATGTTTATAGATGTAGAATATTTCTAATCGAATCAATCAATCATTCCATTCAATTACTCATTTCACTCATGATTACAATAGGTTGTCACTCCTTATATAGAGTGCAACAGTCACTGCTGTTATCACGGAAAGTGACAACTGGCAGATCCAATACAGAAATAACTAATTCTTAACAAACTACTGAAATGTTCACAACTACTGAGAACATATCAGCAAGTTAAGTACAAAAATAAAACTACTGAAACTACAACGACTGAAGAACAAGCTCTTCAGTCGTTTTACAAAACTACTGAACATAGAAAATAAAACTACTGATATCACAACTACTGAAGAAGTACTCTTCAGCAGTTGTGACAAACTACTGAGGCTTCAGTACTTGATCTTCAGACTTTGACCTTCAGGTGTTTCATCAGCTGATGACTTCAGTAGATATCATCAGCTGATGTCTCAGTCTTTGTCTTCAGACTTTGTACATCAGTTGTTGATCTTCAGCACTTGTGAACTCTTCAGCTGTTGTTCTTCAGTACTTTGGTCTTTCAGCTTCAGCACTTGTGTTCTTCAGCTGTTGTACTTCAGCACTTTGGTTCTTCAGCTGTTAAGGTCTTCAGCACTTGATCTTCAGCTGTTGAAGTCTTCAGCACTTGTCAGAACTACTGATGAGGCTTTCAGCAGTTGTTGTGATACCGTGTGGGACTTAGAGATTTTCTGATCTTGGCTCATTGGTTCTTTTGGTCCAACAATGCGCCTGAACAGGGCAGAAGAAGCGCCAAAATAGGCCAGTGCGCCCAGACTGTTTATACTTAGAATTTATGCTCATGCGCCTGGAAGGACCCTGCGCCACTTTGGACTTGAGGTTTTCTAAGTGGTTTTAAGGGGTATTATGGAGAGATAAGGCCTGGTTATGATGTGAGGGCTTACGTTGATGTGTGTTAGATGTTTGATGTGCCTGTAGGGGATAGTGTATGTTTATGTTTTTGGTTCTTATTAATATGATGTCTTCCTTGGCTTTGCGTTGAAGTTATGAATGAAATGAAAGTATTATGTAAGTAAAGTGGAAGATAATGAAAAGAGGAACGTATGAATGAATGCATGCATGAATAAATGAATGAATAAAAGAGAAAGTATAGAAAGGCTTGCAAGCATATGTATGAGGTGAGTGACTTTGTGTCGCAACAGACTCGAAAGAGGTCCTTGTCGCGTTATCCGGTACTGTGTCAGTCTTCGGACATGAGTCAGGGGTTGTGTGTCAGCGCCGGCACAGTATCAGTCTTCGGACATGAGTCGGGGGTATTGCATGAGACAGGATACAGTTTGCGTACTCCGGTACTGTGTCAGTCTTCGGACATGAGTCGGGGGTTTGTGAGCAGGCCTTGGCACAGTATCAATCTTCGGACATGAGTCGGGAGTATTCATATGACAAAAGTGACGGATGATAAGATCCGTGTCGCGTATCTCGGTACTGTGCAGTCTTCAGACATGAGTCGGGGTTGTTGGTCAGACCCCGGCACAGTATCAGTCTTCGGACATGAGTCGGGGATATGCATGAGACGAGAATGGAGGTGAGCGACTTTGTGTTGCAACAGATCGGATGGAGTTCAATCCCTGTGATTGACTCGTATGGGATATTGTAACGTATCCGGTGCTGTGTAGTCTTCGGACATGAGTCAGGGGTTTGTAAGCAGGCCCCGACACAACATCAGCTTTCGAGCTGAGTCGGGGATATTGCATGAGACAAGATCGAGTAATAAAGAGTAATGAACGAAAGATAATGTATGAAAGAATGGACGTATGAATGAACGTAAATGAATTATCGTAATAATGTAAAAACAGGATCCCCGTCATTCGACCTAGTAATCGTGGCTGAGTGGCACGAAGAGGGTAAAGACTGACCGGATCTAGAAAAGAATGAACGAAATGTAATACGTTGAATGAACAAAGTTAATGTACGTAACGGAAGATAATAATGATTTATCTATACGTACGTATGATGCATGATCATGAACGGTTGTAAAGTATAGTATGTTTTGTATAAAGTAAAGAACGGTTTTAATGAAAGTAAATTATGTTTTATTATAAAACTAGAACTCACTCAGCGTCGCTGACTTTTGTATGCATGATACTTGGTAGGTATACGTTGATGCTGAGGAGTTGCAGGCATGGATGCATAAGCTACTGGGAGCATTTGAGGCTGACATCCGTATTTTGACATGTCATGTATTTTGGGATTAAAACTAATATTGTAAATGACATGCTTTAGTTATAAATGAAAGTTTTAAATTCCGCTGCAAAATTTATATATGTTTTCTAATGTTTTAAGTGCGATGAACCACCAGTTGTGAGGTGCCGGAACGGGGCCTTACAACAATACACTTTATGGATTACATCAAGCACCTCATGCTTGGTATGCTACCTTAACTAAACATTTCCTTGCAAATGGTTACTCAAGAGGTGATATTAATCAAACCTTATTTAACAAAAATTGGTGATGATATCATTCTTGTTCAAATTTATGTTGATTATATATCTTCGGATCTACAAACGAAGATCTTTGCAAGGAATTTGAAGCAGTGATAAAAAAATAATTTGAGATGAGCTCTATTAGAGAAATTTTGTTTTTTAGGAATCCAAGTTAAACAAGATGCCCAAGGTATACTAATTCATCAAGAAAAGTATGTTCATATTATTATGGACAAATACAAAATTCCAGGAATCCAAGATTGCATCCACTCCGATGTCTTTTCGTCCTACTTTAACTCTTGATCTCATAGGTCAAGATGTTAATCAACATTTGTATAGATCAATGATTGGATCTCTGATGTATCTCAATGCAAGCAGACCAGACTTTATGTTTCCTGTTTTTTAATGTGCATAATATCAAAGTAATCCAAAAGAATCTCACATGAAAGCTGTCAAACGAATTTTTAAGTATCTCAAGGGTCAACCAACACTCGACCTTTAGTATCCTAAAATTTCCAGTTTCAATTTATATGCTTATACTGATAGTGATTATGTAGGTTGTAACTTGGATAAGAAATCTACTATTAGAGGTTGTTAATTTCTTGGCAATAGGTTGATATCTCGGCAATGCAAAAAGCAGCAGACAGTGTCCAGTTCAACTGTAGAGGCTGAAAATGTGGCTGCTTCAAGTTGTTGTTCACAGAGTGTTTGGATTCAATAACAACTTCTTGATTATGGCCTTAACATCTATGACACCAAAATATTGTATGACAATACTATAGTATTAAACATTAGGAAGAATCTGATTCAACATTCGAAGACAAAACACATCGACATCCGCATTCATTTTTATCCGTGATCATTTTGAACGAAAGCTTATCCATTTGGAATCTGTTTCCTCAAATGACAACATAGCTGATTTGTTTACTAAGGCGTTTGATCATTCCAGATTTGACTTTTTAGTCCAATCTTTTGGAATGATTAACTTTGGTTAACATTTCTTTCTTACACCCTTTACAAACATATTTTTTATTTTTTTAGATAAAAGTTTTATTTTCTTACTAAATAATTATAATTTTAGGGGGCAAAAATTTGAAAACTTTGAAAAAATATTTTTTTAGGGGGAGTAAATAGTCTAAAGAAAAATATAAAAAGATTTTGTTTTACAAAGATTGAGAAAATCAAATTTTCAAATTTATATAAGAAATGATAGCATATTTCTTGTTTTTGATTCGTTACATTCAAAATCATACAAGAAATGACTTGGTTTATGTTGATATGTTGATAGGCTGATGTTCAAGAATAAGAAGCACTATTACTGTGATACACTGAAAGTAACCTTCTATGACTAAGTGGGTAACTCATTAAGGTTTTGTGATAACACTAACTTCATGGTAAAATATATTGAGAGTTACAGTTTAGTTATACTGAAACCAGTTACTTTCTGATTCAGCTTATTTTAGATTATATATATATATATAAAACATCAAGATATCAAATTGTGTACAAAAGAAAAACAAATTTCAAAAGAGAAAATCAAACAAAAGAAGCAGAAAGAATCCAAAATGCCATATAGAAATAAAAGATGCCCATGAACACTTTACTAAAATATATGTTATTGAGATACATATTATACGATAAAATTTTCTTCTTTGAGAATATGTTATGACATAGGAGGCAAAATTAGAAGATGGGACATGGAAGTTCGACTTGGCATGTAAGTCTTAAACGTCTTGTGAGGGAAAAACATAAGTTTGACTGGTAGTTAATAAGTCCTACAACTTGTTAATATTCTGTGATCAAAAACATTTCTCGTGTTAGTTATGTTCCAAGTAGATATCTCTGACAATAGTTAACTATGAGAAAGCTGATTAGAAGTGAAAGGTTTAAGTCAAATTGGGATGACTTAAAATCTCAAAACGGTCTTGAAGGTGGATAAGGGTTTTGTAAGATTTCTAGTTATGGGATCCACTGAATTCATATAACTTAACCAAAACATGATAAGAATCATAGCTTATGTGTCTAAGTAAAACTTGAAGTCTAAGTTTAACATGGATACAATACATTGATAATCAACGTAATCGGTCTTATTTATAATAATTTTAGATGATGTTAATGATTGATTTCTAAAAAATATTATCCTATACTTGAAAATTTATCAAAAATAATTAAGTTATTATAATATTATTGTGTCAAATTAAGTTTTATTAAGTGTATTTGTTTATTTGTTATAGTTAGTTTTACAAAATGTTCAAAAAATTAAGGGCGTTTAAATAATTCTAAACACTTAGTTATACATAATCATTTTCATAACAAATCAAAAGGCTCAATAAGATACTAAATTAAAAGCTTAAATTAATTAAATTAATTAAAATTTCAAAGAAAATTAAACTTTTCATGCGAAAGGTTCAAAGTCATGTGAAAAGTTCAAGATGCGAGAAATTCTCGCACAAGAAGTCAGAGTACTATAAGACAAATAGTTGTGCAAGAAGTTCAGTATTCACACAAAACCCTCTTAAAATTCTAAATGTTGAACATCTGTTAAACTAAATAGAATTGTTCTTAGTGGTCGCCTATAGATTCCTAACCACTTGTTAAGGTATATTGATGTTAATAACTTCGATTTATATGGGTTTGATTCTTGACCGAAAGATAAAAGGACTAATACATATTAAATGAACAAATTAAACATAATGAACCTTAATAAGTACTTAAATGACACCTATTGAACATGTTTTATTGGTTAAAACACTCTGAAAATGATAGATTTAAAATTTGAATTAAACAGACTTGTCACATGCGAAAAGTTAATTGAATATGAACAGACACGAAAACTTTCAAATTTACTCAGAACTACTCGAGTGGAAATTTGACATGTTATACAAAATGTTAACTTCTAGTCAAATTCAAATTCATGCCATAACTTCACTTGTCGCACAGAAAGTTAAAACTAAAAAGTTGTTGTTTTCGCATGAGAACTTAGAGTTTTCGCGCGAGAAGTCCATTTTTCTAAGTGTGGATTTTTTTAAGTTTGAAATTTTCTATATATTTTGAATACTTATCAAGTTTGTTTGCTGATTTGCATGGCCAGGCCTATGGTTTTTAATAAAAAGCATAATGCTATAGCATATCTTGGAGATGTTCGTGATGATAAAGCTTTATTTAGATCGTTGATTGAGGGTCTTAAGACATCTCGGATACATCACACTATCTAAGCTAATCTACCATAGAACTGATGTCATAGATCAGTTTTGGATTACAGCTGCTAATGAGATAGACGAAGATGGAGAACCCTACATAACTGTCATTGTTAAGGGCAAGAGGGTGGTTATTATAACTGGGGTGATAAACAGTGTTCTACCATTAGAAGATTAGCCTCATGCTCCGGTAAAGATTGATGATGATGCTGCTAAGGACTGTTTAGTCCAAATGGATATAGCCACCGATACCCATCATTGGGGAAAAAGTACTTACCTCTATTTTGGAAGTACTTATTTCATGTGGTGATCCATTGCCTTAGCAATCTAAAGGCTGGCATGGATAGTTTGAGTGTGGTATTTGGATCCCTGCTGGTATCACTTGTTGATGATCTTCCATACAACATATCTAAGGTGATCTTTTTTCAAGTACTTACCTCCATGGGGAAGAAGTTTATCATGTACGCCAGGTTTCTACAAATGATAGTGAATGTTGCTCACCCTGAGTTAGCTATGTCTGATTCATCCACCTATGTGTAATGGTGATGAAAAAAGACATTTTCACTTATCTAATGGGAGCTCAAGGGAATGCTTAGGATGGATCTCATTTTGCTAAGCTTGGAATATTTGTTATGGGTTTCCAAGCAGAAGCACAATTATACGAGACAGACACTCCTCATGTTCCTAGAGATGATGCAACTGGTATATCTACTAGTGCTACATAAGAAGCATCTAAAAGTTCGCAAGGTGCTGCAAGGTCTAATATAGATGAGGTGAACACTTGGTTCACATAAAGTGGGAGCGAAACCGATAGTGATCAGATCGAGAATGTACCCTATATACTACAACGAAGATCCAATATGCGAGAAACTCTTGCCAAACGCACTGCTGAGGAACGTGATGCTGACTTTGTTGTAGAAGAGGTACCAACGACTAGGGGAAGAAGGAAGAGAATGACAAGGAGGGCCGGTGATAGTCCACGTGAGAGGGGTAGAGGACGTGGAGTGTTAAGAGAGCATCAGACCCCGATGAACATTATGTCAACTGAGGATGTCCATATGTTGATATTCCATCATCATTGAGGCTTCTACACCCGTGATTGTTATAGAGTCAAAAACTATAACATCGTCATCTATGCCCACTACGGATGACGTGTTGAGGACACCTCGAGGGAACAAACACATGATGACATGTTTGGAGAAGCTGACTTTTACATACTACTATCGACTACAACCTGAGTCTGCATCATTTTCTCCAACTAGGATTACTTTAGAGTAAAGGGTTTATGCGTTAGAGAGAAAGTGTTGGATCAAGAAGAAGGCTGGTGCAACCAAAACCAAAAACTTAGACAATTTTTGGTACTGGTATAAAGGACTTCTGAAGCTAAGTATGGAACTTCCGAAGGATATGGTATTCTTCTAAAGAAAAACTGCAAAATCAACTTTCGAAAGAAAAGCTCTAACTTCCGAAGACAAAGACTTCTCTTCCGAAGTTCAAGACTTAGAAGAAATCAAAGACAATGACCTCCAAAGTAGAAGTCCACAAGCCATGGAAGAAGCTGCCTCTTCCGAAGTATAAAAGGCTTCGGAAGAACTTGTTCTTCCGAAGCCAATTTACCTTCGGAAGATGCTGGTAATGAACCAGTGGACATAAGTATGGTCTCTGACACTCCGCTACAGACCTCTGATACTACATGGCATTTTCCCAAAAGACCATGTAGTTGACCATAATTTATTCCACTGTTCACCTTTATATGTTAGTACAAGTTACTAACTTTAGTTGGTGACAAAAGGTAAGTCATGGACATGTCATGACTATCATATCTTAGATAAGATAATCTGAGATACCTTAAACTATAGCTTTGTAGTATTTGCTTTAGTTAGAGGATTCCAGCTGGTATCAAAGTATATCTGGCTGTAGTAGTATATATAGTTTCTCATTTTAACTCTTATAGTAAGCGAGTAAGAGTCTTGTAAACTTTGAGTTGAGAGATAATATATACAAGTATCTTGAAATTATTCTCTAGTGCCTTTCTTGTGCTACTTAGTATATTATAATCAACTCTTAGAAGAACTTTGCTTCTTGAGTGTTTGTTAGTGAGTTTGAGAGAAAGTACTTGTGTTGAGTATCAAAACCGATCCTGCAATTGGTATTAGAGCTTCTTAGGCTCTTGATTGTGTGATCTAACCATCCTAATCAACCTTTTGTTTAATCACTCTTTTACTACACTCAAAACATGGCCTTGAACCAGAAATCTGAATGTGAAATGGGGATGATGACTAAAGCACCCATCATCACCCCAGAGAACTTTAGACAATGGAGCAGACGTATAGAAGGGTTCATCAAATATCAAGATAGCCGCATGTGGAGATCCATTACCCATGGCCCCTACAAGCCAACAGTGGCTTCACCCGTAAGCGGTGGTGCCATGATAGAGAATGCAGTGGAAGTATACTCTGAAGAAGACCTTAAGCGGATAGACATTGATGAAAAGGCAATGACAGTCCTGATGACAGTAATTCCCAACTCCATTATGGTGGGGTTTGAAAATTACACAACTACTAAAGGACTGTTTGATGCCTTAACCTGAAAATTACACAACGCTAAACTAGTTGTTCAAGGATAAACCCAAGATGAAGGAATTGATTATACAGATGTCTTTGCACCTGTTGCAAGACTTGAGGCAGTTAGAATCTTCTTTGCTTATGCTACATCCAAGAACTTTATTGTCTATCAACTTGATGTCAAATGTGCATTTCTATATGGAAATATAGATAGGGGGTCTATACATGCCAACCTCCAGGATCTGAAGACCCGCAGCATCCCAACTACGTGCAAAGTGAATAAAGCTCTTTATGGGCTGCACCAGGTACCTAGGCTATGGTATGAGACTCTATCTCAATTTCTTCTGAAGAATGGTTACACTTGAGGAACCATTGAGAAGACTCTCTTTATCAAAAAGTCTGGGAAAGACATTTTGCTTGTTCAGGTCTATGTTGGTGATATCATATTTGGTTCTTCAAATGACCAAATGTGTAAAGACTTCAGAGCATCATGAAGAAGAAGTTTGGGATGAATTCCATGAGAAAAATGGATTTTTTCCTTGGAATTCAGGTGAAGCAGATGAAGGAATGGTTCTTTATCAATCAATCTAAGTATGTCTCTGATATCTTAGAAAGATTTGATATGAAAGATTGTAAGCCAACCAAGACACCCATACCTAGAAACCATGACCTTTGTCCTAACTCTAAGGGGGAGGATACTGATCAACATCAGTATAGGGCAATCATTGGTTCTCTAATGTATCTCACAGCAAGTAGACCTGATATCATGTTTGCTACTTGCATTTGTGCAAGATATTAGGCTGCTCTAAAGGTGTCTCACCTAGTTGCTGCTAAGAGAATTCTTAGATACCTCAAAGGAGCACCAAAGCTTGGTCTCTAGTATCCTTGAAACTCCAACTTCAATCTCTATGGTACTTAGATAATGACTATGATCGCTACAACATTCACAAGAAATCAACATAAGGAGGATGTCAATTTCTTGGTGGAAGGATCATCTCATGGCAATGCAAAAAGCAATCCTGTGTCTCTACATCTACTGCTAAAGCTGAATACATTGCTGCTGCAAGTTGTTGTGCTCAACTGCTGTGGATTCAAAACTAGATGCTAGACTATGGATTCACCTTCATGAGCACTCCTATCTACATTGACAAAAACAGTGCTATCTCCATCACTGAAAATCCTATGAAGCACTCCAAGACAAAGCACATTGATATCAGGTACCATTTCATTAGAGATATTAATGAGAAAAACCTAAATAAAATAGTTAAAGTTGACTCAAATGAACAATATGCTGATTTGTTCATCAAAGCCTTTGATGAACAAAGATTTAAGTATCTCATTACGACTATTGGGATGATAAACATTGACTAATATGTCTCATTTGAAAACCTTTTTAACATGTGTCTTGTCTTTTGTCAAGTACAATCTAAGCCCTGTTACACAAAGTTTTTCTTCATATTTGACTAAGTGTGAGTATTTCTGAAGAGAAAATTACTATCGGAAGAACTTCTCATTATCTTCCAAAGGCAATTCTTTCGATTCAAGTTTTATCTTCCGAAGAGTTTTTAGTCTCAGAAGCTCATCTTCAATGCTTCCGAAGCTTGAAAACTTCTTCTTTCGGAAAACACTCTTATTTTCGGAAGTAAATCATTTACCTTCGGAAGTAAGTTTGGCTTCGGAAGAGAAAACGCTTTGGAAATACTTTTACCTTCAGAAGAAGACTTCTCTCTGTAATGGAAACCTTTGGGCCCCATAAAATAAAAAGTAAAGATTTTATTAATGATGTCGGAATCTTTTGAATGGATTTTCACCTTATCCACCCCACACCGCCATTTCACCCATTTAAATAATCTCGACTCGTCACTTTAATGTTTTTACCAATTTACAGTCCAAAGCCTCCTTCACTCAAATTCACCCTGCTCAAACTTGTTTCATCATCTCCTTTCTCACAATGTCACTCAACCCTCAGCACAACCGAGTCGCATTCCTTGATTCTTCCAAGGATGTTGATTTCTCTGATATCATCTCATTTTTTACCCAATCTCCCTACTTCACTGCTCTGACCGTGAATCCTACCGTTTACTTGAACCATATGGTAGATTTTTGGAGGAACGGTCAAGTAGTACTCCTTAATGGAGCTAGGGTTATCCGAACCAGCTTTTCAGGCCAAGAGTTGATCATTACTAAACAAGTCATCCGGGAGCATCTGGAGCTTCATGATAAAGGCGCTCCTACTGAGTTCCCCAAATCAGACCTCGACGACACCTATATCCAAATGGGATATGGTGGAGATGTGAATAGGTCTACAGCTTATAAGTTCAATTTTCTTATAACCGGAAGTTCCTACTTCATGTTGTTCTTCACTATCTGTCAAACAAGTCTGGGGAATGGGATCAAATCCCATATGAACTGGCCTACCTAGTTCATGGATTGGTGAAGAGCCTCCGCGTCAACTATTCAAGATTTATGTCGACCAATCTCCTTGGAAACCTCCAAAAGGACACATTTTTTATGTATCATAGGTTTCTTCAGCATCACATAATTAATTGTGAGCTGGACCAGAGTCATCTTTTTTGTGCAGTTGCTCTGCATGTCCCTCAAATGAGGCTGACTATCTTCAAGGTTTTGAAGAGAGTGTCCACCGACGTCACTGGAAGACACGCCGACCTTCTTCTAGGTATGATTGAGCCAATGGCTCCTAGTGACATCCCTGTTCACCCCCAGGTGATGAACCCACACTAGCAACTACCCCTGTTTTGCCAGTTCACCCCATCAAACACACATATCAGAGACGCAAACAACCTTTGCTTAGTCTACTCTGAGGTGAATAGTGAGGACTTTCTCAACCGACCCCTAGTTGAGACAACTTCACTATCTCCATCCACCATGTCTCAATCTGAAACCTCCATCTAAGAACCACCAAAGTCAAGCACTTTCAAAGATAATAAATGAAAGAAGAAGATGACTACAAAAGAGCTTCAGGAGGAGGAGAGGATTGAAAAGCTCAAACAAAAAGGTAGACTTCCAACTGGGAAGTTGTTAGCTGCTAGTTCCAAAGCAACTGCAACCAACTAAGAGGCAGTCAACAACAAAAAGGGGGTGGAGATCATTGATAGGCTCATCAAGCTTAGAGCTGCTAGTGAAGACATACTCATGCTACCACTACAGGAGTTAGTAGAGCTAGAAAAGGCAACCGGGCTGTAGATTGAACAAAAGGAGGAAGCAACAAGGTTGGCCTTAGAGGAGGAAAGAGAAAGAGAGAAGAGGGAAGCTAATCTGCAGCTCCAGAGGAAAATGATATCTTTCCTAACCTCCAGAGGTTTCTCTCTTCAATAACTATCTCCACATGATAATGATACGATCCTATGGCTCTTCAACAAGGAGCAGGATCAACTGGAGAAAGAGAGAAAGAGAGCTGCGAGAGAAAAGTTGAGGGAGAAGAAGAAGAAATAAGAAGAAGCTGGGGTCACTACTGCCAATAAGGTAGGTGAGAAAGCCTGGATGCAGGATTATGTTCGGGCTCATGGCTTCTCTGGTAGGCAGGTGGGACCCATGTCTGAAAAGACACTCCAGCGACTTGTCAGCAATATCAAGGCTGACATTCATATAGGAAAGAGGAAAGAGATGTATAGAAGGGTACAAGGGATAGTCTTCCAACCAACACCTCAACCTCAACCTACAACCCAAACTCAACCCTAACCTTAACCTAAACCTTCCCCATTTCCTTTCCCCATCAAAACTAAACCCCTTTCTGAACCTTACACCCCTGAACCTACACCAACCACCTTACCCATCTCATCACCACAACCACCTCAACTAATCATCCTCAACCTAAAACCTTACCTAGAACCCAACACCTTTACCTACCCAACAACCATCTAGACCATCTCCTCAGCCTTCTAACATCTCTCCTAAGAGGAGTTTAAGGAGATCAAGATGAAGCTCAACAAATGCACAACCTTGAGTGACATCTCCTGTGAGGAGGATTCCATCAAGTTGACTTACATTGATGGATCCTCATGTTCCCTCACAAGAGATCAATTCCTTGATCTGCCTAGAGGAACACTGGACCAATTTTTTAAACTCCTTGGCCTCAACTCTGACTTCTTAAATGATGAAAACAAGAAGCTGAGAAGAAAGCTGGTGACTCTACTAGATACAAAGAAAAGGGACAAGGATCCTAGTCAGCCCCTTGTGCCTAGAAAGAAAATTATCCAGTGGAGGTTCGATGAAGCTTCTCACAACTTTGAGAGAGAATGGAGAAAGCAATAGGCTAAATGCCTCTTCTCTGCTACACTCTAACAGATTCGACATTACTAAGTTAGCAGAGAAACCATTCTCCAATCCCTCCAACTCCAAAATAGCTGCTCACATTAGAAATCATCTTAGCAGCCTTCATCTTGCCGAGCTAATTGCAAAAGCCAAGATTGAAGAGGACTTGAAGCTAAGAGAGAAGGAAGACAAGGAAAGGTCAACCACCAAAGGCAAGGCCTTTCTAAAAATGGTGGAAGGCCTTGAATTGGAACCAATAGTTAGATGGGAGTATGACTATAACTCCTGTCAACTAACTCTCTTCAGAGGGACTCACCAGAGGGTATATATCATTCAAAGTGACAGACTGGATCTCCTATCCACGAATGATTTATACAAACTTCTCAGAACCAGTTCTGGGAAGAACAAAGGAACAGATAAGTATCTGCTTTCCTGGTGTTGAAAGTTTTGAGAAGTAGGAACAAGTGAGGTTTTGGTAGCATCAGCCTAGGGGGAGTTTGTTGGATCAAGAAGAAGGCTGGTGCAACCAAAACCAAACACTTAGACAATTTTTGGTACAAGTATAAAAGACTTCCGAAGCTAAGTATGGAACTTCCGAAGGATATGGAGTTCTTCTAAAGACAAAGTGAAAAATAAACTTCCGAAGGAAAAACTCCAACTTCCAAAGAAAAAGTCTTCAATTCTGAAGTTCAATACTTAGAAGAAAACAAAGACAATGACTTCCAAAGCAGAAGTCCCCAAGCCACGGAAGGAGCAACCTCTTCCGAAGTATAAAAGGCTTCGGAAGAACTTCTTCTTCCGAAGCCAATTAACCTTCGGAAGATGCTGCTAATGAACCAGTGGACATAAGTATGGTCTCTGACACTCCGCTACAGACCAATAATACTACATGGTGTTTTACCAAAAGGCCATGTAGTTTACCATACTTTATTCCACTGTTCACCTTTATATGTTAGTATAAGTTACCAACTTTAGTTGGTGACAAAAGGTAAGTCATGGAAATTCATGACTACCATATCTTAGATAAGACATTATCTGAGATACCTTAAACTATAGCTTTGTAGTATTTGCTTTAGTTAAAGGATTCCAGGTGGTTTCAAAGCACATCCGGCTATAGATAGTAGTATATATAGTTTCTCATTGTAACTTGTAGTAAGCGAGTAAGAGTCTTGTAAACTTTGAGTTGAGAAATAATATATACAAGTATCTTGATATTATTCTCTAGTTCCTTTCTTGTGCTACTTAGTATATTATAATCAACTTTTAGAAGAACTCTGCTTCTTGAGTGTTTGTTAGTGAGTTTGAGAGAAAATATTTGTGTTGAGTATCAAAATCGATCCTGTAGAGAGAGATAGGGTTGCTTGAGAAGAGTAAGTTGATCAATGAGTTGTGTTAGAGTTTGATAGAGAAAGATGAGAACCAAGTGTCGATGTACCAAGTGAGAGATCTCACTTCCCGTGTCGATTCATCATTTCATACCACGGAAATTGGAGAATCGAGTAGACAACAAACTGCTAGATTTGAACCTGCTGGTGATATTATTACCGATACAAAGCGTGTTGTTGATCATGTTATTACAAGAAGGACAACAAACACCACTAATGTTGATCAAAAGCCATCATCATAAATTCATATTCAGGCTACTAAGGATCAACCTGTACAATTCACTAGAGAGGTATTTATGGAGCCTAAGCATGTCAGGCCTATTCCTGATCCAATTAATGACAATGATGATTGGTTATGGTAGATTATGGATTCAGTGATGAAGAAAATGATAAGGATGAAGATGATGATAGGGATGATGGAGATGAAGGAGATGGTGATAAGAAAGATGATGATGATGATCAATGGGGAGATATAGGAGCAACAACCGGTAATTCTGGATCATCGAGCACCTACTCTGGACCAAGTCTTGATGATACAGTTGATTACACACCTTTAGATACTGATGTTGAAGAGGCTTATGAGAAAGAGTTTTAGTCATTCCAACAACAACTAATTGCTAAGGAAGAAGATGACTTTGGATCGTTTGATGATTTAGAAGAGACAGTTGATTATACATATTTTTTTGGAAACAGTCTAAAAGACTTATATTCTGATATTCTGATCGAAGAAGGGGAGATAGGTGGAGAGTCAAGTATGAGTGAACCGACTGAGAAGATAGCTGATCAAACTGCTCAAAGTGTTGTACGTCAGGTTGTAAATATTACTATTAAGGCTCCTCCACCACCAGCTTATATATACACACTGAGACATTCGAAACCTTTCACAAACGAGAACTCATAATCAATTCTTAGCTAGGCATATGATGATGAGAAAAAATTATATATGATCAAAAGAAGAGTAGGAGCGATCGAGTATGATCAAGATGAACATGACTTTCATACACTTAGAGCATCAAACTTATATGCCATGGGTTGTGTTCCATTCATCAACCCTAGTAATTATTGAAAGGGTATTTAGATTAGAAACATGATACAGAGGCACAGTCAAACCAACTTCAAGGACTTTAATACAGCCAAATGTAAAGTTATTGAAGATAAGAATCAAATTAATCCTAACACGAACAAGCCTACGCATATAAGGGTTTATAAGCATTTGAGGTATGTGAGGAAGATCCCTATACATGCTCCAGTGCTAGTTAACAGCTTGTCTAAGCTTCTGTGGTGGAGTTGTGAGAAGGAGACGAACACACATTAATTCACTTTGTTAACAATATTACCGTATCATCGAACCTGATAATCTGCTTAAGTTTGGAAGGGACGATTTGAAGATGTACAGGCTTGTCTGATTGAAGCTAATGAATTAATTATAGCACAATTTGCTTGGTTGGTTACGAAGGCCCTGGATAAAAAGATGTATGCTTATAGGAGCAGTTACAAGATTGTAGACGTGGACTTCTAAATACATTGATTTACCGAGCCTAGAAAGAGATTGTAGAGATTGAATATAGAGGCTCAGAAAATCAAATCAAGATCAAGTCACGTGAGAACCTAAAGTTGGCACGCGAAAACCTGCTTTTCGCGCGACAACATCTAGTCGCGCAAAAACATGTGTTCATGCGAGAACTTTTAGTTAGTATATATAAAAAAAATTGTTTTGTAATTAAGAAGCTTTTGTCATTTTCCTATTTTTTATATGTATTGTAATCATTCCAAAATCAAAGAGAAATATACTTTAAAGTTATTTACAATTGTCTTCATCTGCGTTTGATTCTACTTCATCTTCTTACCGTAAAGGATTACATTTCACATCCTCCTCATGAGAACGATTGTGTTATTGTGTTGATGCTTACGGTAAAGAAGATGATGCGTATTTGTGTGACATAAATGTGTATCATGGTTTAGCATTTTGAAAAGTATATTTTTTTTAAAGTGGTATTTTTGCACTATACTCTACAACAATATAGCCTATATATAATAATAAATTATTATTAACAAATACAATAACTTATATAATTTATCAACTACCACAACATTCTCATAATGCAATCAAATTTTGATTATTACTTGTAATTAACTATCACAATCTCATTAAAAGTAAACATGTATTAATATAAATTTAAACAATAAAACAACTTATAATGTATACATCTACATAGTTAATAACATCATTTGATGAATAATTTACGTTATAAGGTATATAAATGAACAATTTAACTCACACATTTGTATAAGAATTTAACTAAGCATTATATCTCGTTGGCTGAATGTTTTAATGTACTAGTCATCTTTTTTGGTTATTGCCTAAATCAAGGAAAATATTTTTCATAAATATTTTATGATAACTTTTTTTAAAAAAGCAACCAAAATTCAATCTATAGGTGATGTGGGCCCAAGTGTGGATAAGCAAGTTTTAGCATTTTTGGAGGCCCATGATCGCTTATCAAAAGGGGCTTCACTAAAATAGGCATAACTTGGGCTAGAAATCTCCGTTTCAGGCCCCGGACCAGTCAAAATGACCGTTGGACCGAGGAGCACGCTCCTTATGTTAGTGGGAATGGACTTGATCATATCTTTGATTTAGAATTGTTTTAAACTATTCTAAACCTTCTTGTGAGAATGTTTCAGCTAGAACAAGTTCTCAAAGTGATTTTAATGATGACCAACTATTTGAGTTACCCAGACATCTTCCAAGTTCTCCAAGAGTTGCTGAAATCAAGCTCCCATAATTATAGCATACCTATCTCAAGAAGTAATATAGTTTCAACCAGTTGTCAAATAAGGGAGCCTCAAAACTCATCCAGTGACAATGCACAACATCAATAGAAGTAGCATTTTGAAGGAACAAGCAATTGTTAATGCTGCTTCACAACCAATGAAACTGATGTTGTTTCTCATTATTCAATTAGTAATTGGATGAGTATGAAACAACAGGTGGTCCAAGTGTTTAGGTTCCGGAGCAAAACATGTCCAATTTGGATCTATCTTTGCAACCAGATGTTATCCCTAGGCTTAGGATTCATAACACTCATCCAGCTGAGAACATCATTGGAGATGTCTCCGAAGGCATGAGAACAAAGGAAAAATCACAATGGGAATGTCTACCTATATTCATGCTTCTCATCTCATATAGAACCAAGAATGTAGAAGAGCCTTGAAAGATAGTAGTTAGGTTGAATTAATGCAAGAGGAATTGCTTCAATTCGAAAGACAAAAGGTTTGGAACCTATTTTCGCTATTATTCGGTCGAGTACCAACATGCACCAAATGGGGTTTTAGGAACAAAAGAGATGATTGAGGCTTGATCATCAAGAACAAAGAAAGACTAGTAGTTCAAGGATACACTCAAGAGGAGGGAATTGATTACACTAATGTCTTTGCACCGATTGCAAGACCTGAGGCAGTGAGGATCTTTCTTGCGTATGCTGCATCTAATAATTTTACTGTCTATCAACTTGATGTCGAGTGTGCCTTTCTATATAAGAATATAGATAAGGAAGTCTATATGTGCCAGCCTCTAGGATTTAAAGACCCACAACACCCAAATATGTGTGCAAACTAGATAAAGCGCTATATGGGCTGCACCAAACACCTAGGCTATGGTATGAGACTTCGTCTTAGTTTTTCCTAAATAATGGTTACACCAGAGGTACCATTGATAATAATTTATTCATAAGAAAGTCTATGAAAGACATCTTGCTTGTACAGGTCTATGTTGATTACATCATATTTGGTTCCTCAAATAATCAAATATGCAAAGACTTTGAGAGAATCATGAAGAAGACTTTGAGAGCATCATGAAGAAGAAATTTGAGATGAGTTTCATAGGAAAAATAGACTTTTTCCTTGGAAATTAGGTAAAACAAATGAAGGAAGGGTTCTCTATCAATCAATCTAAATATGTCACTGACATTTTAGAAAGATTTGATATGAAAGATTGTAAGTCAGCTAAGACTCTATACCCAGAAATCACAATCTTTGTCCTGACTCTAAAGGGGAGGATACTGATCAACATCAGTATAGGACAATCATTGGACCTCTGATGTATCTCATAACAAGTATACTTGATATCATGTTTACAACATGCATCTATGTAAGATATCAGGCTCCATAGGTGTCTCACCTAGTTGCTGCCAAGAGAATCCTTAGATACCATAAAGGAGCACCTAAACTGAGTCTTTTTCGGTATCCAAGGAACACCAATTTTAATCTTTATGGCTACACTGATAGTGACTATGGTGACTACAACATTAACAAGAAATCAATATCTGGAGGATGCCAATTTCTTGGTGGAAGGATCATCTCATGGCAATGCAAGAAGCAATCATGTGTCTCAACATCTACTCCTTAAGCTGAATACATTGTTGCTACTAGTTGCTGTGCTCAGCTACTATGGATTCAAAACCAAATGATAAACTATGGATTCAACTTCATAAGCACTCTATCCATATTAACAACAACAGTGTTATCTCCATTACAAAAAATCTAGTCAAGCATTCCAAGACAAAGCATATTGACATCAAGTAGTATTTCATTAGAGATATTCATAAAAAAATCTGATAGAACTTGTCAAAGTTGATTCAAATAAACAATATGTTGATTTGTTCACCAAAGCATTTGATGAACAAAGTTTTAAGTTTCTTATTACGACTATTGGGATGATCAACTTTTATTAGTCCATCTCATTTGAAAACCTTTTCAAAATGTGTATTTTCTTTTTCAATATAATTTAAACCCTGTTACAAAAGGTTTTTCTTCAAAATTTTACTAAGTGTAAATTCTTCCGAAGAGGAATTAATCCTCGGAAGATGTCATATATATCTTCCAAAGCAATATTCCTCCAAGGGAAACCTTATCTTATGAAGAGTTTTTAGTCTTGGAAGAAACTTTTTGATATCATATCAGATCTACTTCTGAAACTTAAAGAATTTCTTCGCTCAGAAGGCCTTCTTACTCTCAAAAGTAAATTGGATAAATATACCTTCGGAAGTAATATTGGCTTTAGAAGAAGATTACCTTTGGCAAAGTTTTACACTCAGAAGAAAGCTTTACTGTGTAACAGAAATCTTTTGCGCCCCACTCTAAAAAGGCAAAGATTTCTTAATGATGTCGGAATATTTTAAATGGATTTAACCTTACCGCCATAGTCACATCAACCCCACACCATCACTTCACCCATCCATTTGTCATTTTCACCTATTTAAATACTTCTGACTCACTCCCTTAATTTTTTTACCAATTTCACTACCCAAAGCTTCATTCGTCTTCAATTTACCCAAATTCAAACTCATTTCTCTGAAACTTTCTCACAAAATGGCACTAAACCCTCAACCAACCTTGTCACACTCCTTGAATCTTCCAAGGATGTCAACTTCTCTAAAATCATCTATTTTCTTACCAAATCCACCTACTAGACTACCCTAACTATTAACCCCATTGTCTACTCAAACTATATGGAAGAGTTTTGGGGAAACGAATAGATTGTAACATTGTACAGAGTTAGGGTTCTTAGGTCGAGCATTTGTGGTCAAGAATTGATCATATCTGAACAAATTATCAAGGAGCATCTAGAGCTTCATGATGAGGGCTCTCCTATAGAGTTCCCCAAAGCAAACCTGGATAACACATATACCTAGATGAGATATGATGGTGATGTGATCAGCTTAACTGTGTACAAGTTCAACTTTTCGTACAACTAGAAGTTCTTGGTTCACATAGTCCTTTAGTACCTATTAAACAAGTCAGGAGGATGGGATCAAATCCCTCATGAACTAGGATGCCTAGTTTATAGGTTGGGAAAAGGCCTCAGGTTCAACTATTCAAGGTTTGTGCTAACCAATCTAATGGGGAACCACAAAGGGTGACATTTTACATGTATCCTCGGTTCTTTTAGCATATAATCAACTGTGAGCTGGACCAGAGTAAGCTTGTTTGTGTAGCTGCTCTACCTTTCCCTCACATTAGGCCAACCATCTTCAAGGTACTGAAGAGGGTGTCCACCAACTTTACTAGAAGACACACTACACTTCTTCTAGGTATGATTTAGCATATAGCTCTTGGTCGCATCCCTGTTAACCCCATAGGTGATGAACCCACACCAGCAATAACCTTCACAATACTAAATCTACCTTTTTACCTCAGCAAAATTACTTATCAGAGACGATCCAAACAAAACCTTGTTTAATCTCCTCTGACTGAACAAGTTCCCATTTTCTTCATATTTGACCTCAATATAGGAATTAAGTCTCCTCAGTCTCAATCTCATGAGCCCCAAACCCAAGCTATAAGCCCTTTGGATGAGTCTCTATACTCTTCTGAGCAGCCAAAAAGGGACAACCCCATCATAGGCTTAATGCCATTAGATATTGATCAAGGTCCTAGGTCATTAGGCATAACTTCCATATCCTATGCTGACCTTTTAATAGGAACTGATGATGAAATCATGTCTCTTCAAGGCAATGAAGTTTATCCACAACACCTCTCTAAAGATCAACTAAGCCTAGAAAGATCTTTATTTTCTATCCACCATCAGCAAGCCCAAACTAAGGTGAGTCCGACTAGTGTGAAGGGGACTCATGTAGATTCAGCTACCACTACCAAAGGTGCCTCATTGGACCCTCAAGATAATGGTACCTTTGGTAGTGGCAGCTGAATCTACATGAGTCAACGGAATACAAGATTATTGAAATGCATATTTTATTCACATGAATACAAGAGTACATATAGTGGTGGATCCCCATAATTACAGACAACATTAAAGGAATATATATGGAAACTATAACAACTTTGACTATGCATTTAATCTAGAATATTACAAATTTTTGAGGGAATTATCTACAGAAGTTGATAGAGCATGTGTTGTGTTGGATCAAGTAAGGCTAGTGCAACCAAAACAAACACTTAGAACATTTTTGGTGCAACTAATGAAAAACTTCCAAAGGCAAATGTTGAACTTCCGAAGGCAAATGTTGAACTTCCGAATGTCAAGTTTGAAAGAGCTTTCGAAGAGGAACTCCAACTTTTGATGACAAAGTCTTCCCTCTTCGGAAGTTCAACACTTAGAAAAATTCAAGACAATGACTTCCGAAGTATGAAGGCCTGAAGAATAACTCAAGCCGAGTCTGACTTAGTGAGTTTGATAGATAACATTAGTGTTGAGTAACAAAAACCAATCCTGCATGTTGTAATACATGCCCGTAAGATGGAGGTTCCGTTAGTAACCAATCTTGGATTGTAACTTTAAGAATAGAGCTTGGGAAAGGGGTTTAGTGAGGGTGTTTGCCAATTGATCCATGGAGTTTATACGGTGAACTCGTAGAGTACCGGGTGCAACCTTCTCATGAACAAAAGGATAATCTAAAGCAACATGTTTAATATATGAGTGATAAACGGGATTGGCACACAATTAAGTGGCTCCGGTGTTATCACAGTATATTTTAGGTGACATGATCATGTGAAGACCGAGTTTAGTAAGAAAATTTTCCACCTACGCAAGTTCAACAATAACATTTACAAGAGCTTTGTACTCGGCTTTAGTGGAGGATTGAGAAACTTACATTTGACGACCAAACTTCCAAGAGATGATGTTGCTACCGAGATAAATAATGTAGGCTGTGGTTGGGCGTCCAGCTGTGGAGATACCCCTAATCTAAATCGGAGAAAGCTGTGAGCTCAAAAGGGGAATTATTTTTTTGAAACAAACCATGATAAAGTGTTCCTTTAAGATAACCCAACAATCATTTGAGCCAATGCATTTGAGTTGGTTGATGCATGAACTGTGAGAGCTTGTTCACAGCAAAAGAAATATTTGGGTGTGTGAAAGCAAGGTATTAAAGAGAGCCCACTAGGTTACGATATGGAGTGGGGTCAACTTTTGGAGTTCCATCTTTGAGAGTAAGAACTTGGGATGAGCATAGTGGTGTTTCGATCGATTTGGCCCCATCCATGTGATATGCGGTCAATAAATCATGAATATGTCTATGCTGAGATAAGAATAAACCATGGGCATTGGGTATGAGTTCCAGTCTAAGAAAATGATTTGGGTATCCAAAGTCTTTAACTGAAAACCAAGATGCAAGACTATTAACAAACCCATCCATGAACTCGTTGTTGTTGATTGTCAAGATAATATCATCCACATGGACTACAAAGTAGCACATGATACCATTGCAATTATTGATAAAAAATAAAGCATCTGCATGTGATATAGTGAAACCAAAATCAATCAAGAAAGAATGAAGAGCCATATATCATGCACCAGGTGCATGTTTGAGACCATAGAGGACCAAAGGAGTTTGCACATATGAGTCGGGAATTGCGGATGAATGTAACCGAGGGTTATGTCATGTATACTTATTCTTGTAAATTCCCATGTAAAAACACATTGTTAACATCCAATTATCGTAAAGACCAACCCCGAGATAAGGCAATAGCAAGGATGGTGTGTTAAGTATAGGTGGTATATGTGAAGAGGTGGGTATGGCTGGAGAAGGTGCAGAAACATGTGATGTATTTGTAGTGGTGTGTGAAGTGGATAAAAAGTCAAAGTGAGTTGGGAGGGAAGTGGATGTTGAGGAGTGACCTTTTGAGGGAATGACATCCTCGACAAAGACAAAATTTTGTGAATGATAGAGACGATTGGTTCTAGAATCCAAGCATTTATAGGCCGATTTCAACGTGGAATATCCTAAAATAATGCATGGTTGAGAGTTTGGTTGAAATTTGGATTTGGTGTAAGGTTTACGCCATGGGTAGCATAAGCATCCAGAGGTTTTGAGTTTGGTACAATTTGGTGATGCATGATAAAGCGTGTGATATGGGGTTTGGAATTGAAGAATTGGTGTAGGGAAGCAGTTAATGAGATAACCACCGTTTCAAACGCATGAGACGAAAATGAGAGCGGTAAACTGGCATAGTGGAGTAGAGAGAGACCAGTTTCCACAATGTGGCGATGACAACCCTCAGCGATTTCATTTGGTTTAGGTGTGTGTGGAGGGGTGGTGTAGTGTGAGATTACTACAGATTGAAGAAAAGGTTGAAGGCAGATCTATTCACCATCATTGTTGGTTAAAATAGATATAATTTGGGTTTGGAAAAACCTTTCCACAAGTTGTTTAAATTGTGGAAAAATGGTGGACACATCGGATTTGCATTTGAGAGGGTAAAGCCAAACATGTTTAGAATAGTAATCAACAAACACAACCTAATATGCAAACCCATCAATAGATTATTGTATCGTTCCCCGTACATCCGAGTAAAGGAGTTGTAATGGCTTATTGGCAATAAATGAGTTTGGTCCAAATGGCAACTTGTGACATTTATTAATAGCACACGATTGATAATGTAAGGTGGAACATGATAAAGGTTTAAAACTAAGACCAAGGTCTTTACGAAGAAGTTTGAAAGTACGAAAACACAGATGTCCAAGTTGATGATGCCATTGGAGTGGTGACGAGGTTGTAGTTGTATTAACTTGTGGAAGTGAGGTGACCCGAATGAGATAGTAAACATCACTGATGTTCTCCCCCATATGATGGGCGCCCCTATTTTGAGATTCTTCATAGAAAATGAAAAGAAAAGAATTCAATAGTGATTTAATTAGCACGACATAATTTTGCAACTGAATTTAAATTAGTACATTTGTTTGGAACAAATAGAATATCAGTTACTTATAATGATTTGGTTTTAGTAGGAAAATGACTTGAACCAATGTGAGATATAGAGAGATCCATACCATTACCAAGAATAATTTCATCGGGACCACCGTACTCGGAAACGGAGGAAAGTGTAGTTGGACATGAAGTGAGATGATAAGAGGCACCATTGTCCATCATTCACATATTAGAGCCCGGGCCCCAAGTAGTTGAACTAATGATGGGGTTTGACACAGGGTTGTGGACCGCAATTTGATTGTCTTTTAGAAACCGAGCAAGTTTTCGACAGTCACGAGTATTGTGACCGGAGATTTTGCAGAAGTTGCAAAACTGATTTGTGCGGGTACTAGATGAATTCTTTTGAAATTTGTTAATCTGGGATGAACGTTGTGATGAGGCAGGCAACTCAAACCGGGTATTTCGGTTTGTTGTTTAGAAGACGAACGAAATGGCGGTCGAACCTACTACCTTTGTGTTGCATTTTTAGTAGCACAATGGGGTTCATGGGTTCAGTTGATTTCAACGATCGTTCAAGGTCCACCATATTCGTCACAAGTTGGGTGAGAATGTGAACCAGGAGATCATCCTCGCTGAAGGGGCTTTGAAGAAGCGCTAACTCATCAGTATTTGAGTGCATCTCATTGAGGAATTCAGGGATAGATCGGCTGCCCTTAGGGTTCTTTGCAAGTTTTGTTTACAAAGAAATTATTCTGGATCGGGATTACTAGCAAAGGATGACGTTAAGCGATCCAAGCATCTTTGGTAGTGGATGCCGAGGCAGTGAGTGGTTGGATGTCATTAAAACAAGAGCCGAAGAGAGCACTAAAGATGACTTGATCTTGTCGAACCAAGTGTCATATGTAGGGTTAGGTTTGACGACTGTTTTTTATGGAGCCGGAGTAGCTCTAGTGATGAAGGCTATAAGATCAAGGTCGATGAGCATAGATTGCACATGGCGTCTCCAAAATGAAAAGTTTTGAGAAGTAAGTTTGATGTTAAGATGAGTAGAAGCAGTGATGGTAATGATGGTATTTGAGGCAGCATGGAGGATGAAGGAAAACAAAAAAGAAGATCGATGGTAGATTACTCGTGAGAGTTTGCTTTAGGCTCTAATTACCATAACAAGATGATTGAAATGCATATTTTATTCACATGAATACAAGAGTACATATAGTTGTGGAGCCCCATAATTACATGCAATATTAAAGGATATACATGGTAACTATAACAACTTTGACTATGCATTTCATCTACAATAAGACAAATTATTTGAGTGAATTATTTACGGGAGTTGATGGAGCATGTGTTGTAACATGGACCAACATCACATGATAGCTAAGTGCTTTTGATGCATCATAGTCTTTGATTTCAAGTACTTTATTGTGTAGTCTAATAAATGTTTATGATGCAATGGGTCTATTCAGGTTGAATTTTTCTCAAAAGGGTCACTTTAAGTAAATAGCTAAAAATGAATAAATCGGGGTCACATTAAGTAAATAGCTAAAAAGGAATAGATCATATTGGTTAAATTGGTTGAAATTCTCCCAAGTTTTTTTTTCCAATGCTTACGACCTCTAAAATTGTTTTACTCTAAAGTTTAGAATTATAGCAATAATATCAATTATTTGTGTGCAAACTTCAATAACCTCCCTTGCATTTCATGTTTTGTGTAGGTAAGTCCTTAAACTTAGCATATATTCGAAAAGTAGGGATTAAACTAAAGGTCCCTTAACTAGTTAAACTGAACACGTGGACCTTTAAGAGTACCGGTTCTCCAATCGTCTCCCTTGTTGCACACTATAAACACAATGCTTATGTGGATAAGCATATGCAAATTTTCACAGTACAGAATAATTATAAACAACAAACACTAAAATAGCAAGAAAATGATCTCACTTTAGTCTAACAAAACTTCCTTCTCTCTACCCCAAAGGCTCGCCTTCCCTAACAAATCAAATAGGAAATTAACTAGCAAACTAATAGGGTTTAACAACCAATTGATAGTATTCAATAAGAAATTGTAATGAAAATAAGAGAAGAATGTTTATGATTGATGAAAACTTGAAAAAGAAGATACAAAATATGATTCAGGGTTATACCCTCTCTCCATACATCAGGTAACAGCCTAACACTCATAATATACTCACATACCTCACCATACATCATTTTCTACGACTTATACTCTCTCTCTTTCTCTCTCTCTCTCTCTCTCTTTCTCCTTCCTCCCACACTTGTAACCGACTCTTAGCCATTTTTAGAATTGCCCCTTTTTGCCCCTTTTTGCCCCTTTTAGAATAGACTTGAAATGATTTAGTCCCCATATCCGTACAACTACTTTCTCCTTTTAAAGAAGTCTTGACCTCTAGACTTATATCATGAATTTGGCCTTTAATCCATAAAGCGTCTTCCCATGTTTGCCCCTACCATTGAATCAACTATTGCTCTGTAGAAACAAAATCGACTATAACCTTTCGGGTATCATGAATAGATTCAAGCTTGAGTGTGTCAAAGTTAGCAATGTCTAGTTCAGGAGCTAATATCAAAGAACTTGGTGCACTGACAACTTTCTTAAAAGGGAGATATAGAACACCAGGTGAATCTTAGAGGTAGGAGGTAACTGTAGATGGTAAGCTACCGGTCCCACCTTTTCCACAATTTAAATTGAACCAAAAAGTTTAGCTGCTAGTTTCTGATGGACGCGAGTAAGCACTGGTATTTAGCGATAAGGTTTAAGCTTGACATAAACCCATTCACCCACCGAAAGACTGATGTCCCTTATCTTCTTATCAGTTTGAGTTTTCATGGAGAATTGGGCCTTAGAAAGATGAACTTTTAGCTATTTTAGGGCCTCATCTTGATCATGTAGTCATGAGCCACTTCCTCCACTCATACTTCCCTTGGTATAAACTGTAAAATTGATGAAGGTTGGCGGCCATAAATAGCTTCAAAGGGGGTGGTACCAGTCGAGACACGGAATGTGGAATTATACCAAAATTCTACCAATAGAAGCCATAGTGCCCATGTTTGTGGTTGATCCCCCGCAAAGCAACGTAGATGATTTTCTAAAAAACGATTGATGACTTCGGATTGTCCATCAGATTTAGGGTGATAGGCGGAGCTCATATGAAGTTTAGTCCCCATGGATTGGAAGATCTCCTCCCAAAATTTACTAAGAAACAAGGATCACAATCACTCTTATGGATTTTGGGATTCATGAAGATGAATGACTCTTTGAATAAACGCATCTACGACCATTTTTGCCGTGTAAGGGGGTTTTTGTAGAATAAAATGAGTATACATGGATAGACTCCTAGAATAAACGCATCTACGACCTTTCCCTTCCTTTCTAGTTGTTGTTTGTGGTTGGAATTGCAGGTGGTAGCAGCATTTTGCCATCAAAATCTTGCACAGGGATTGAATGGAAAACATGGAAGTGAGTAATATTAAGGTGGTGAAGAAATTTGATGTTGGGGGTTGGTGGTACTGGTGGGTTTGTGGTGGTAGTGGTGGTGGGGATGGTAGTGTGTGGTGGTGGTTAGGATGAAGAAGAAGAAGGGGATGAGGATACATGTATGGTGGTTGTAAGTTAACTTAATAATTTTTTATTTAAAAGATAAAATGGGAAAACAGTCATTTGACACACAATTAACGGACTTTTTAATGGCCGTCAAGGAGATGGATAAAAGTGTTACAGTTTTTTCAAACCTTAGGACTAAACTTGTAATTTTTTAGGTCTAAGGATGAAAGTTAAAATTGAAGCAAACCTCTGAGACTATCCGCGTAATTTACTCTATGTCATCAACTGTTGTCTTCAGTTGTTGTGGTCTTCAGTAGTTGTTGTGACGTCTGTGGGACTTAAAGGTTTTTCTGATCTGGCTGCATTGGTCACAGAAAATTCAATCTCTATAACCGTTTCTTGCAAAACACGAAAATGCTAATTCAGTCAAACTTGGATCTTGAATAGCAGTTTCAATGATCAATTATTAGATTAATCAATGATTAACCTGCTCTGATACCATTTGTCAGGATCAGTGATCACAAGTTTGATGTAATGGAGCGTAGCACAGCGGAATAAGAACAAGAATTAGACAAATTGTAGCAAGAGTATGATACTTGTATGCATTAAGAACAAATACAGTTATAACGAGAGAATATATTTCTGTAACAAGGAATGTTTCAATAATATCGAATATTTCTGATCAAATCATTCATTTTTTTATATTAGGTTGACACTCCTTATATAGAGTGCAATCGCTGCTGTTATCACGGGTAAGTGACAACTGGCAGATCTATTACAAAAATAACTAACTCTTAAAAACTACTGAAATGTTCACAACTACTGAGAACATATCAGAGTGTTAAGTACAAAATAAGAAACTACTGATAAGAAACTACTGAAACTACAACGACTGAAGAACAAGCTCTTCAGTCGTTTTACAAAACTACTGATAAATATAAAACTACTGATGAGCACAACAACTGAAGAAGTATTCTTCAGCTGTTGTGTCAAACTACTGAAAGAATAAAACATAAAACTACTGAAAGGTAAACCGTCACAACTACTGAAGAAGACCTCTTCAGCTGTTGTGACAACGTCTGATACTTTGGTCTTCAGCACTTGTGTCTTCAGACTTTGTCTTCAGCACTTGTCTTCAGACTTTGTCTTCAGCACTTGTGTCTTCAGACTTTGTCTTCAGCACTTTTGTTCAGCACTTGTCTTCAGACTTTGTCTTCAGCACTTGTCTTCAGACTTTGTCTTCAGCACTTGTCTTCAGACTTGTCTTCAGCACTTGTCTTCAGACTTTATCTTCAGCACTTGTCTTCAGACTTTGTAATCAGCTGTTGTCTTCAGCTGTTGTGGTCTTCAATAGTTGTTGTGACATCTGTGGGACTTAAAGGTTTTCTGATCCGGCTCATGGTTCTTTTGGTCCAACAAACTCCCCCTGAACCAATGCAGCCAAAACCTTTAACTTTATTGAGGTCCCACTTATTGTTAGCAGAATGGTTGGTCTTTTTCCTTCTTGATCAGTTGAGAAGATGACCCATATAAGCAATGGCCTGGAAACGAGTCTCTGATGATTTGGTTGGCAACGTATGGATGGGAGCTCTGTATTGGGGAATTGGACACTGAGCTGTTCCCCCATCCATAAGACTCACTTCCCATGTATAGCCTGTAGGATTCTCTGGTGTATGCTCTGAGAAACATAATTGTTCTTCCATGGTCAGGTTCTCGGCTTCACCATCAAACAATCCTTCACGCCCATACAGCTCTGAGATGTACTTGGCCTGTTTACCACTTTTGAGCTCAATGTTGTAATCTGTCTGTATGCAAACTCATCAGGATGAGTCCCTTCAAGTAACAGACTGAGCTCATTTTGTTTGAAGTTCTCAAGCCTCTTGTAGACTAACCCCTTTTTAATAATTCTGTTCTCTAACATCTTTTGGGGTGGTTGTTTAGTCTCATAGGCCTTCTTGAAATCTTCTACAATCTCCCAGGGTGATACTACAAGGACCACTGTGATCTCTTCATCTACGATCCTTTTTACTTGACCCTTGTATCTCGAAGGAATGTCTTTCTTTACAATCCTGTGAGCCACCCTAGGATCAGGCCATACTCTCACCTTTTCCTTCTGATATTGAAATGTGTTGGCAAGGGTGTACAACCTCAGAGCTTCTTTCTTCATACTTATTATTGATGACGAAGCAGCATAAGTTTTGTCGATGCTTTTCAACATTTCATCATCATGAAGCCTTTGCTGCTGTTCTTCTTCAATCTTTACTCTCACAGCTTCCATCTGTGAGGTGGGAGTGATGGGCATGGGTTTGGCTTTAGCCAATGTTAGGACTACAGACAGAGGCAGCCTATTTCTTCCACATCATCCTCTTCTTCTTCTTCTTCTAGCCTCAACACCCTTCTCTTCTTCTTCTTAGGTGCATCATCGGCTATTGGTTTAGATGGTAAGGGAGTTGGTTTTGTGGGTTGTGGTTGTGGTTGTTTTGGAGAGGGAATGTTGACAGGCTGAGTTATCATTTTGGAGGTGAGTGTTGCTTTTGAGTATTTGGCTAGCTCAGTCCTGCTCCCTACTCCTGCTTCATTCAAAGCTTCGACTACTAACCCCTTAGTGTATGCCTCAGACGAACAGATCTTGGAGGTTATGGCCAAGATGCTGTCTCTGGTCCATGATTTTACTTCGATCAATGATCTCCCAAGGTATTTGCTGATGAATCTGATCATGATCTCAAGTCTCTCTCTATCCATAGTGCTGTAGCTGGCCCATCTTTGTTGGATCTCTTCGATCTCTAATCTTCTTATTTCAGAATCCAGCTTTTCAGTGTCGAAACCTTGCCTAAACAGCTGATCAATGATATTGTCCATTGATTGCTGTGTTCAGCATCAGCCTCTTTAACCATTTCGTTCAAATTCTTCTCTTCTCAGCACTCTTCTTTTTATTGTATCTGACATGAAAATCTTTTTGACTTTCATGTACTTTTTCACTTTCAGCTCCCTTCTCAATCACATTCTCCTTCTCTTTTTCGGCCTCATACACACAATCCTTCTCTTTTCCACCTCTTTATCTTTCTCTTTCTCTCTCCTTCTCCATTCTCTTTCTTTTAGCTTTCACTGCTGAACTCTCCCCTTTTTGGGTGCATTGGTTGTAAGGGATTGAGTAGCAGAAAGTTGTTGGCGCAGTACATCCTCCACCAGGGTTGTAAGACAGTAGAAAGTCTCTCATCAACAGTTTTCATAACAAATTCGGTTAGCTGTGGTGTGATGAGAGATAGGGGATTTTGAGGGATAGCATCCATTTGCTCAGGGGGGTTTTGGTCCTGAGAAATGGTGCCGGAAACAGAGGCAGGTGGCTGAGAACTTTGTAGTGGCTGTGTGTTTAAGGGACCTTCAGAGGAAGGTGCCATCTGTTGGGTTAATGTGGTGGCAGATGGTCTTTCTCTTGAGAGAGTTGGTCAAGTAGTTTCTGCAGCCTACTGACTTCCTCCTCTAGGATTGTGTTCTGGGCAAGAACATCATAAAAGAAGCCCAGGTCATCATCAGCAGATGCTGAATCACCTGACCTCCTGCTTGTAGCAGGATGTACATGCACTGGGTGTAGACCAGTTGTAGCATGTGCCCCTTTGTCTTGGAACTGGGGACTTCTAGCCTCAGGACTTTGTCCTTCATCAGCTGTTGCCTCTGGTGAGGTCTTAGGAATGTTACCAGCCTCAGTCTGATCATATGCTAATTCAGAAGAGGTGGCAGCCTCACCAGATGTTCTGGTCTCCATATCCACACCAGGAGATAGAACATTTAAACCCGGTGCTGTGGGTTGTCAGAAGCATGGTGATCCTCGTCCTCAATAGCTGTGGTTCTCCCCTTTGTTGGTGGTTGTTGGGGAGGAGGAGAGGCATGCAGCTGAGTCAGCACGTTTGCAATGATAAGGGTGGGACTTTGGGGAGCGGTTGCATGGGGAGATGGGGTAAAAGCAGTGTGCACCTGGGAGAATGGTGCTCTTCAATGGCAATCTCCTCAAATGAGGAAGATCCCAGATTTGTGGGTACCCCTTCTGTGGTTACTTCAGGTTCCTTTTGAGAGGAATCCTGAGCGGTTGTGGCTGGGAGAGTCCTTATATCCACTAGGGGGTTATAACACAGTGGATATAGCCTGCATTTGTGTTGCAGGGGCATCCTCAGGGACTCATTTCCCTGAGTAGCCTTTTTGTTTTCTTTTTAGTGGGTTTGGTGGGGACTTTTGATTTGGAGGTGGTGGCTGTGGGTTCCAGCTGCATGGGTTTGCGCAGCTTGGCAGCCATTTTGAATGATTGGTCAGAGTTGTGCTGGGAGTATACTTCAGGCAATACAGCCATAGCAGGGACTCCCAGGCCAACAAGTCCCTCAGCTTGAAGCTGGTTTTCAATTATGGCCATTATGAACCGAGGATATAATATCCAACGGTTAGCAGTTTGTTTTTGAGCCATATCCTTGAGCTCTAAAAATAGTATTTCCGAAAAATTTAAAGGTTGTTGCTCAAGGATGGAGTACATTACCTGTTGCCACCTTGTGGAATTTGATCCCATGATGAGGTCTTGGAGGCAAGGCATACATTTACCATATGAAATATGAGACGTTCGGCATCTGGGAAATGTTTCTTCAGTAAGGTAGATGCACTCAAGTCACCCTGGTATCCATGGTGGGCAAATGATTGATCTGTTGTGCCCTTTGGATAACCAGTTGGGAAAGTGGCATCATCCAGATTAAGGGTTTGACGAAGAGTGTCTGGAGTGATGACCACTTTTTGGCCATGGACAAATGATTGAAAAGACTCTGTGTCATTCTCCTCAGAGACCAAAGTGACGTTTGTCCAAAAGTGGTTAAGGGATGCGGCATATATGGTGGGATTTACCAGAAACGTCGTTTTGTAGTGTGATTGAACCATTAAATCAATGGCGTTGTGAAACTTGGTCCAGTATGGCGATTTGGTGAGATGTGCGACACAGTTGTGTCGTGGTTTTAGTTGCATGGTCGCCATTGATGAAGAGAGGGTAGAGAGTTTTTGAACGTTAGGTTTGAGAAGAGAAGATAAAAACTCTGAAGGTGGGATAAGGTATTTAAGGGTCGGGATAGAAATCGACTGAGGGTTTTGGTGTGAGTCATCAGTTGTTGAAACTACTGATGACGTGGTATTAACCGTCAGACGTTGAAACAGCTGAATTCTCGGATTTAGTCATCAGTAGTTATAAAACTACTGAAGACAGTTTTGACTTCAGGTGATGAAACAACTGAAGACTTGGTATCAGTCATCAGTAGTTGTGAAACTACTGAAGACAGTGGTTTTGTCAGCAGTTGTAAACAGCTGAAGACTTGGTGTTAGTCTTCAGTAGTTGTAAACTACTGAGGACATGGTTTTTGGCTTCAGTTGTTTTGAAACAGCAGTTGTAGAAACAACTGAAGAGAAATTACTCATCAGTTGTTTTCGTCAATTCTTAGCTTTTCAGCTGTTTCATACTGTCCCAACACTTACTCATCAGACTTTGCATCTGCTTTTCAGGTGTTTCATAGGACGTCAGTACTTATCTGTTTGTACTGATTTCAGTAGTTGTAACTACATCAGTAGTTTAGAACAGAAGTACTTCAGTACTTGTGAGGCATTTAGCCTTAAGTAGTTATAAAAACTGCTGAGGGTGAAAGAACTCATCAGTACTTATATGTGACATGGTTACCAATGATCACCAGTACTTATTACTGAGATCATCAGTAGTTGTCACTTATTCTAGCTGCAGCATACCAAGCCTTAACACCAGGTTGTGGAAAGTTGAACTATCCAAAGGCTTAGTAAAAATGTCTGCAAGCTCATCAGCACTAGCAGCAAACATGGGATTAATTAGACCCTTTTCAAAACAATCTCTTATAAAATGATGTCTAATTTTATATGTTTGGTCCTAGAGTGCTGGACTGGATTTTTGACAATGCAAAAAGCTGAAGCACTATCCATTAATAATGGAGTCTTAATCTGTAATGCCATAGTCCAAAAGTTGATTCTGAAGCCAGAGTACTTGGGATGTACAACTTGCAGCAGCAATGTACTCGGCTTCAGCAGTGGATGTAGCAACAGATGTTTGTTTCTTACTCTGCCAAGAAATCAAACAGTTGCCTAGGAATTGACATCCACCAGAAGTTGATTTCCTGGTCAACTTACAACCTGCATAGTCACTATCAGAGAAAGCAACTAATTTACAAGAGTGCCCAGTGGAATACCATAAACCTAGACATTGTGTACCTTGCAAATATCTAAAGATCATCTTGACTGCAATCAGATGAGACTCTTTAGGTGCAGCCTGAAATCTAGCACAAACACATGTAGCAAACATAATATCTAGTCTAGAAGCTGTTAAATACATCAAGGACCCAATCATACATCTGTAAAGTGTTTCATCAACCACTTTACCTTTCTGATCTGTATATAGTTGTGTGGTGCTGCACATGGGGGTAAACAGGGCTTACAGTTTTGTAAATCAAACTTTTCCAAAAGATCTTTTGTGTATTTGGACTGATGAATGAAAATTCCATCAGCCTTTTGTTTGATTTGCAAACCTAGAAAGAACTGTAATTCTCCCATGGCACTCATTTCAAACTTCTGTTGCATCAACTTTGTAAAGGCATCACACAACTAAGGATCAGAGGATGCAAAAATAATATCATCTACATAAATTTGAACAAGTAGATTATGTTGTCCAGCTTTCTTAATGAATAAAGTCTTATCAATGGAGCCTCTAGTGAAATCATTTTCCAGAAGAAAGTTTGATAATGTCTCATACCAGGCTCTAGGAGCTTGTTTCAACCACAAAGAGCCTTATCAAGCTTATACACCCAATTAGGATGTTATTGTCCTCAAAGCCTGGTGGTTGACATACATAAACCTGTTCTTTAATTTTCCCATACAAAAATGCACTTTTGACATCCATTTGAAAAACTTTAAGTTTTTGATAAGCAGCATAAGCTAAAAACAATCGAATTGCTTCCAGTCTGCTACAGGGGCAAAGGTTTCATCATAATCAATACCTTCTTCTTGTGCAAACCCCTGAACAACCAGTCTGGCCTTGTTCTTAACATAATCCCATTTTCATCAGTTTTGTTCCTAAACACCCATTTAGTGTCTATTGCACACTTACCTGGAGGTAGAGGAACCAATTCCCAACTTGCTGTTTCTTGAACTGAAGAAGCTCAAGCTGCATGGCATCAACCCATCCATTGTCCTTAAAGCAATGTGATAATTCTTTGGCTCTTGCTGACTGATGAAGAGAGCATAGAAGCAGAAATTTGACAATTGACTTCTTGTTGATACGCCAGCAGTGATATCACCAATGATTTGAGACATAGGGTGATTCTTCAGATCTAGATACACAATGAGATCTGTGCAAGTGTTTGAGCAGGTTCAGCTCAACAGCAACAGATGGTGATGGTGAATCATTCCTTGAAACCAATCAGTGGATGGTAATTCAAAGGAGGTTGAATTTGAAGAAATCTCATCAGCATTTGTTGTGGATGGTGCTACTGGAGCTACAGGAACATCAGGTCTAGCTGAATCAGGCAGTTGATCACTAAACTGAAGAGGTGAGTACTGCTATCATCATCATCAGCACCAGCAGTACCACCAGGTGGTGAACTGTTGACAGGAGCAACAGCAGGAGTTTGATAAGGAACATATTGTAGTATGTCCAAATCAAATAGCTCCACAGGGCTTTGTGGAATCTTGTCCTTAGGAGATTCATTAAACTTAACATGTAGAGTCTCTTCAACCATCTTTGTTCTGCAGTTGAAGACTCTGTATGCTTTGCAAGTTGATGAATAACCAACAAAGTACCCTGCATCCACCTTAGGATCAAATTTTTGGAGTTGATCCCGTGTGTTGAGAATGAAACAAGGACACCCAAATGCTCTGAAGAATGAAATTAGAGGGGCCAAATGATGAAGAACTTCATATGGAGTCTTCATCAACCTCTGATTTACTAGAACTCTATTCTGTACATAGCAAGCTGTATTGACAGCTTTAGCCCAAAAAGTCATTGGCAGTCCAGAATCAGCCAACATGGACCTTGCAGCTTCAATAAGGGTCCTGTTCTTTCTCTCCACTACTCCATTTTGCTCAGGAGTTCTTGGGATGCTATACAGCCTCTGATTCCCTTTGATAATTAAAACTCATCAATGTGTGGTTCTAAATTCAGTACCATTATCACTCCTCACACACTTAACTGGTAGGGAATACTACTTCTCAACGTGTAACACAAAGTTCATAATGGACTGTGCAGCCTCATCCTTTGAATGCAAGAAGAAAGTCCATACAATATGGAGTAATCATCCACAATTACCAGACAGTATTTCTTCTTAGCCATACTCATCACTTCACAGGACCAAAGAGATCCATGTGAAGAAGCTGTAAGAGGCAGTGGACTTAGGTTCTTCTATGGAGGGAAATGAAGCTTTGTGCTGTTTTCCTTTAAAAGGCAGTGCAGTTATCTTCACACTTGAACTCCTTCATTGGCAGTCCCCTTACTAAACCATGGTTATCAGCTGATTCATGTTTTTGAGATTAACATGACCAGCCTTCTATGCCATAGAATAGATTCTTGGGGGGAAGCCTTGGAAAATAGGCAAGGATGGCCTTTGAGATCTATTTTCTTGGAAAGATCTAAGGCATACACTCTTCCTTTCCTGTTGGCCTTTAGGAGAGTGTGTTCATCCAACACCTTATCAATCAAATTTAGAACTTTGGACGACAGAATCCGACAGTTCTGACTGGTGAAAAGAGCAACATGCCCTTTGTCACACATTTGACTGACACTCAAGAGGTTGTACTTGAGATTTTCCACATGGTTAACATCATCAAACTTTATTTCCCCATTGGAAACAAAGCCTTTGCCAATGATGTAACCTTTTGCATCATTGCCAAATGACACAAACCCCTTCCTTCCTTGAGAGTAGTCATTAAGAAATGATCTGTTTCCTGTCATATGCATGGAT
The DNA here is from genome assembly GCA_025506515.1 of Flaveria trinervia. Classification (NCBI taxonomy): domain Eukaryota; kingdom Viridiplantae; phylum Streptophyta; class Magnoliopsida; order Asterales; family Asteraceae; genus Flaveria; species Flaveria trinervia. The sequence goes on from CM046444.1 coordinate 32,752,052, forward strand.
CCTCCACTGTCTACATACCAGATGCCTCTGAGGTATGTTGAAGACCCTGCAAGATCCAACAATTAGTTAGATTTTGAGACCCAAACCTTTTGGTCTTGGGCCTGTTCTCATCAACAGATGGTAAACTAACATGTTTGTTGGAAACAACAGCCTGAGAGGAAGAAGCTGGTGAAGAAAAGGAATCCTTTGGCTTGGACCTCCTTTTCTGTGGTTTCAACATAGGAACATCTAATTGGTTAACTCTTCCCAATAGATGTTGAACAATCATAACCAGCTGTGTCTGATTTTGAGATAAGGCTTTCAGCTCTTCAGACACATTGGCATTGGAGTTTGATAAGTTCCTATGTTGCACCCTCTTCTTTTGAGCAATCTCAGCTGTTACCTGTTTAACCCCTTCCTTTTTGGATTTCTGTTTGGACTTGAGGGTTACAGGATTTGATGTTGCTGGTACAGATGTGGCTCCAAACTCAGTTTTCATTTTAGCCATTTTCTCTTGAATTTCTTCTTTATGTTTGAGTTTGGATCCCCTTTTGTACAACAATCATCTGTAAGATGATTGAACAAACCACATACTTCACATGGTTTCTTCTTCATCTTATAATGATCATCAACTAAAGAGGATGAAACTACTGAAGACTTGCTCTTCAGTACTTTAGAAGCATTATTTGCTTTCTGACTTCCTCTTTAGTAGTCTTCAAACTCTTTCTACTGACAGTTTTCTTCTCTTCAGTGCTGTCTATAGTTGGAGTTTGAACTTCAGGTGTTAAATCTTGCTCTCCAGTCCTTTCAGGACTTTCAGAAATAACTCCTGAGTTGATCATCTCTTTTATCATGTGAGTGTCAGCAGTAGAACCATCAATATCAGCTGATGGGTTCTGAGAGGGCTTAGTGCTGACTTCAACTTTTGATGATGCTCTATCAAAAGGTGAATCACATGATGAGGTGGATTGGTTATTGCTTTCTCCATCAGATTTCACTTATGCTCTTGAAGCAAAATCTGTAGGAGGAGCAGTGTGATTGTAACCAATACAAACTTCACATTGGAAGCAGATTGCTTACTAAGAAGCATTTCAAAACCTTTGCATGATTGTACCCATCGATCACACTCTACCTGGGTGACTGCAAGGGTTTCTTTTAGACTTCTCTGGTCATCCAGAATAACCTCTAGCTTAGCCTTTTCATCATTTAGTTGGCATTTAAGCTTATAAATCTCATCATTTTTACAATTAAGAGCAGACTTAAACTCAGCTTTTCTTTTGGAAATGGTTTTCTCAAGCTCAAGTTTTTGATTATTAATGCTACATTTGCCTCTCTAATTGAGACAAAGGCAGCAATGCATGATTTAGAACATAACTTGGCTTTAGCCTCTGAAGATACCTGAGTTACCTGTGAAGATGATGCATTTGAGCAGGAACCCTCAGTAGACTCCAGGGCCATGAGAGCCAGATTCCCAAAAGGACTGTCACCACCATGTTGACCAGCAACTGTGAACAGTTGTTCATGACCAGACATGTCATCCGGTAAACTGCTCCAGTCAACACCTCCAGGTGAAGAAGCTATGTTGTTGAGGTAGAGGAGGTTGATGAGATTGAGATGGTTGAGGTTCTGGTAGTGCATGAGGTTTGGTACTATAGGAACTTGAACTTGATTTGACTGTGGCATGTAATAACAAGGGTAAGGATATGGCGTTTGACCCTGAGGAACAAAATATGCAGGAGATTATGGTTGAGAGTGATGACTAGATTGACAGGATGTTGCCCTCTGTGTTGTTGACTATTGCCAGGGAAAGTCACAAAAGGTGCAAAGGAATTAGATCCAGATGATCTGCATTCTCTAGCAAAGTGTCCAAGCCTGTGGCATTTGTGACACTTCAACTTACTCTTGTCAAAACCACTTTGGTTTTGCCAAGAGTCCTGGGAACTTTCTTCCAGTTCTTTTGTAGAACTTCTGAGATCTGATATTTATCAAGCCATTTGGCTCAAAATATCCATCTCTTCTAAGTAATCATCAGCAATCCCCTTGAGATCATCCATGATGAAGCATAGATTGTCATTATTACATCCAGTAAACTGACTATCACAACTCACAATGCAGAATCAGAAGTGTTTGAAGAGAAGTCAATATGCTCATCATACTGGCATTCAGATGAGGCATATTCTAACTCATGACCAACCAAGGTAGTGTTGCCTGGTACAAAGTCTTCAGTGAGCTTTCCAGATGAAGACAGTTTTTGTTTTTGTTCTATCTCTCTCTCAAATGTGAGCATTTCCCATGGAGTTGGGTGAGAGATAGTTTGTCCAAATTTGCACGGGAGCGTAGGACAATAGTGTATGTGTCCCATCTCTCAGGCAGTGATCTGAGAAATCTGTTATTCATCGACTATTGGTGTACTCATGTTTGACCATTTTTAATTCAGATATCAACAAGAGAACCGCTCGAACTGTTGAGTCAGTGTCTCACCCTTCCTATAAGAGAATGTCTCGTATTGTTGGGCAAGGATTTCTCTATTTTTCCAAGACCTCATCTGTTCCTCCAAATTGTTCTTTCAAGGCATTCCAGAGGTCATGGGCAGTTTCATGATGCATTAGCCTAGAATAGATTTCATTAGGCAGTGCCATGGCCGGATTCCATGGGCTTTTGCATCAATCTCAAACAACTTCTTATCCTCATCTGAGTATTGCTCCCTCCTCTTCGGAACCATTTGATTGGTTTCCCGGTTATTCACCATAGGCTTATGTGGACCATGTACCACTGATGTCCAACAACCTGCGCTGTTAACAGACAGGTGATGGAGCATTCGTCGTTGCCATATGTTATACTCATTCCTAACCAGCATTGGAGGCTTGGTTAAGGAACCAGTATTGTGAGGATCATTGGAAGAAGTAGTCCTTTTGAGTCCAAATACAATTTAATTCAAGCTTTTAAACGTTTTTATAAAGACCACAACAGACTCAATGAAAACCAAGAGAAAATCTCAGGATGAATGACCAGAAAACACAAAAAATTCAATCTCTATAACCGTTTCTTGCAAAACACAAAAATGCTAATTCAGTCAACTTGGATCTTGAATAGCAGTCTCAATGATCAATTATATCAATCATGATTAACTGCTCTGATACCATTTTTCAGGATCAGTGATCACAAGTTTGATGTAATGGAGCGTAGCACAGCGGATAAGAACAAGAATTAGACAAATTGTAGCAAGAGTTTGATACTTGTATGCATTAAGAACAATACGTTATAACAGAGAATATATTTATGTAACAAGGAATGTTTCAATAATATCGAATATTTCTGATCAAATCATTCATTTTTTTTTTAGGTTGACACTCCTTATATAGAGTGCAATCGTTGCTGTTATCACGAGTAAGTGACAACTGGCAGATCTATTACAAAAATAACTAACTATTAACAAACTACTGAAATGTTCACAACTACTGAGAACATATCAGAGTGTTAAGTACAAAAAATAGAAACTACTGATAAGAAACTACTGAAACTACAACGACTGAAGAACAAGCTCTTCAGTCGTTTTAACAAAACTACTGATAAATATAAAACTACTGATGAGCACAACAACTGAAGAAGTATTCTTCAGCTGTTGTGTCAAACTACTGAAAGATAAATATAAAACTACTGAAAGGTAACCGTCACAACTACTGAAGAAGACCTCTTCAGCTGTTGTGACAACGTCTGATACTTTGGTCTTCAGCACTTGTGTCTTCAGACTTTGTCTTCAGTACTTGTCTTCAGACTTTGTCTTCAGCACTTGTGTCTTCAGACTTTGTCTTCAGCACTTGTGTCTTCAGACTTTGTCTTCAGCACTTGTCTTCAGACTTTGTCTTCAGCACTTGTCTTCGGACTTTGTCTTCAGCACTTGTCTTCAGACTTGTCTTCAGCACTTGTCTTCAGACTTGTCTTCAGCACTTGTCTTCAGACTTTGTCTTCAGCACTTGTCTTCAGACTTTGTAATCAGTTGTTGTCTTCAGCTGTTGTGGTCTTCAGTAGTTGTTGTGACGTCTGTGGGACTTAAAGGTTTTTTCTGATCGGCTCATTGGTTCTTTTGGTCCAACACTCTATATGATATAAAGTACATAAATACATAAGAAACATGTAAGATAAATAATATACACATATATAATATATTTAAATAATATAATATTAGACATGACGGTAAATTTCTACAAAATAATAAATAATATTATAAAATGTAAAGGGCCGTTTAGGGCAAACCAACAGTTAGTTGTTGTTGTTTGTCGTGCAAGCCTAAGTAGCCATTTTTGACATGCAAGCCTAAGTGGCCATTTATAGGATTATAAACGACCACACTAACACATTGATTTGTGTTAAATGCTTAGTCACCGGTATGAGAAGCAAGATTTTTCTATTGTTTATCTTGTCTGTCGTCTGCCCCATTAAGGTTCAGTTCATAAGAGAATTCACCGTAAGTGCATCGTTTTAATATTAGTGTGTACCCAATATTATGGGGATGGTTATAACTGGTTGTGAGTGAATGAAAGAGAAAATTTACAAGAATTGTACCATTATTCTTTGTATTAGGGGGAAATGATACAAGACTCATAAACTTTTTAAATATTTTTAAAAGTGGTTGTGAGTGGATGTAAGAGAAGATTTAATAATAAAGATATTAAAAAATATTATTTAATTAAAAGAGAGTAAAAAATTGTGTTTTTAGTATAAATACAAGGATAAAATGGTAAAGCTAGTGTGAATGTTATAAGATGTATGAATATTAGTATTTAATTAATAGTTTTTAGCCAAAGTGCTAGTAAGTTTTAAAAGTTAGTTTATTTATCTTAATGAGTTTAAAATGTGGGCTTACGCTCAGCTAGTTTATATACGAGCCGACTCGAGATAACTGACTCTCGAGTCAGGTTGTTTATATGGGAAAAGTTTATTTTGTTATATTTTACTTGTAAGGATCGTCACAATAATCAAATCGGTCTCGTAATTGTGAAGGCGGAATGTAAATAATTACAGATCGAGAACTAGAAGAAATGAAATGAAGAACACAATGTATATAACTTCTCTTTATTGCTATCTGAATTTCGAACATTACACTTGAGTTACAAAATTCAGGAAATTGACAAAAGCTTACTAATAACTAAAAAAACTAGCTATTTATACTAAACTAGTATGTTCTCACACGAAAACAATCTTTTGTGTGAGAAGTAGTTCTCATGCGACAACAACTTGTCATGTGGAAAGTTCTACTTTTCGCTTGACTTGAATTTCATCTTCACTTTGATTTGATTTCCCGAGCCTCTAGGTTCAACCCTTACAATCTCCCCCTAGGCTCGGTAAATCAAATCAATGTGAAGAAGAAATTCAAGTCAAGCGAAAAGTAGAACTTTCCACACGACAAGTTGTTGTCGCATGAGAACTATTCTCGCACGAAAAACTGTTTTCATGCAAGAACATACTAGTTTAGTATAAGTAGCTAGTTTGTTTAGTTATTAGTGAGCTTTTGCTAATTTCTAGAATTTTATAGCTCGAGTGTAATCTTCAAAATTTAAAGAGCAATCAGAGAAGTTATTTACATCGTGTTCTTCATCTCATTTCTTCTACTTCTCAATCCGTAATTGTTTACATTCTGCATTCACAATTACGAGAGCGATCTGATTATTGTGATGATCCTTACAACTGGTATCAGAGAATTGTTATCACTGCTGAGGGGGAGCTATGTATTACAACAACAGTGAAAGGGAAAAGTATTGTTATCACTGCTGAGGTGATTAACATGTATTTTTACAGGAAGATATACCACGAGCACCAATGAAGATAGATGACGATACTGCTAAAGATTGTTTAGTTTGCATGGGATATACTCACTGTTATCCATCTCTAGAGAAGAAATACTTGCCACCCTTCTGGAAGTATTTATTTCATGTTGTTATCCATTGCCTTAGCAATCTAAAGGTTGGCATGGACAGTCTAAGCGCCATATCTGGATATATACTGGTTTCTCTAGTTGATGAGCTTCCATACAACATATCTACATCCATATTTTCTAAGATCCAGAAGAATGTCACTGTTGCACAGGGAAGAATTTCATTATGTATCCATGGTTTATTCAGATGATAGTGAATGCTACTCATCCTAAGTTAGCTATGTCTGATTCATCTACATATTATGTTATGGTGATAAACAAAGATATTTTCACTTATCTAATAGGAGCAAGGGGAAATGCATGGGATGGATCACATTTTGGCAAACTTGGTAGATTTGTGGATGGTAATTGAGTAAAGCACAAATTTATACTACTCAGGTTCATAGAGATCATACAACTGGTACATGATCTAGTGATACTCAAGAACCATCCTGAGAGTTCTCGTATTGGTGAAAAGTATGCTGAACAAGAGGTGAATGAGTGGTTAGAAGGTGGAGGAGATGATAGTGAGGCTGATAGTGATCAGATTGGAATGTGCCTTATGTGCTGTAAGAACATCCCAGAGTACGAGAAAGAACATCAAAACATACTACTGAGGAACATGATTATGTTCCAGTAGATACTCCTATATTAACCGAGGCCAAAGGAAGAGGATGGCAAGGGTGACCAGTGAGAGTTCTAGTGGTAGGGGTAGTTAACGTGGTGTGTTGAGAAAGCGTCAAACTCCAATGACCACTAAAGATCTTGTACATTTTGATATTCCAGTTACAGTTAGTGAGGCTGCTACTCTAGTGATAGTTAGAGAATCTACAACTGTGACATCTATTTCTATGCCTACTACTGTTGATACTGATGACATTTTGAGAACTCCTCTGAGACAGTGTTTTGATGATTTATTTGGAGATATAGACTTCATCAACACAACTCCATATTCAGACCTTATCGAGAGACATCTACTCTATCTCCAACAAAGGTTACCTTGGAGCAAAGGGTTAGTACACTTGAGAGGGAGATGTTGGAGAAATCTTAAGTTATTAATGATTTATATAGAAGAGTGTATGAAAGGAATGAAAGGATATAGAGTTTAGAGAGTCAACAACAGTTTATGCTTTCTTAGGTCAGATTATGGAGTAGAATCTGAGAGATCTCACTTCTCGTGTGTATTCGTCTTTTGCACACCAACATACCACATAAGTTGGAGAGTCTGGTGGATAGTAGGCTGCTGGTCCTGATCAGATTGTTAAGCCAGTTCATGATATAGAACATGTTGTTGATCCTGTTGCTATAAAAGGATAATAGAAAATGTTGTTGTTGATCAAGAGCCTAGTCCAGATGTTTCTAATCAGGCTACTGAGGATAGACATGTATCTTATTTTGGAGAGGCATTTGTGGAGCCTGAACATATAATGTTTATTCTTGATCTAGTCAATGATGATGATGACTTGGATTTGATTGATTATGATGATAGATGATGATGATGATGATGATAATGAAGATGGTGGTAATGGTAATGAAGATGATGGTGGAAATGATGATGATGATAAAGGGGGAGATATAGGTGCTGCTACTAGTACTTTTAGGTCATAAGGAACTGCTAATGTTTCTGGACCAAGTCCTGATAATGCAGTTGACTAGACACAGTTAGATCCTACCACTAAAGCTGAGTATGAGAATGAATTCTACTTATTTTAGCAACATATATTGGAGGAAGAGAAGAGTAGCTTTTGGATCTTTTTATGACTTAGATGAAGAGGTGGAATACACTGACATTTTTAGGAATAGTTTGAAGGATTTGTTTTCAGAGATTGTATTAGAAGAAGGGGAGATTGATGGTGAGTTTAGTAGATTAGAAGCCACTGACAAGACATTAGACCAAACTGGTCAAATGGCTGTTCGTCAAGTTGGCGATCTTACAGTTGTTGCACCTCCACTGCCGGCTTATGTTCATTCTCTATGACATTCCAAACCTTTCACAAGGTACGAAAATTCAGAGTTGATTATCAATTGGGCGTATGATGAGGAAAAAAGTTATATGTGATTAAGAGAAAGGTTGGAGCGATAGAATATTTCCAAGATGAGCACGACTTTCATACTCTTAAAGCATCAGACTTGTATGCTATGGGTCGTGTTTCATTCATCAATCCAAGTTACAATGGAAAGGGTAATTTGATAAGGAATATGGTTTGGACAGAGCAAAACCAACTTTAAAGACTTTAAGAAAGCCAAATCCAAAGTCATTAAGATGAGAACCGTATTTATCCAAACACGTAGAAACTGATGAAGATACGAGTTTATAGATATCCAAGATATGTGAGGAAGATCCCTATACATTCTCTGGTGCCAGTTAGTAGCTTGTCAAAGCTTATTGGGTAGAGCTGTGAAAAGGATACGAGTCATGCGTGATTAAGTGTGAAGATAAAGAGTACCGTATCATTGACCCCGTGGATTTGCTAAAATTTAGAAAAGAAGATTTGATGAAGTTGCAGGCTTGTCTGACTACAATTGATGAATCTATTCATCTACTAGCAACATAGTTTGGTTGATTGATTATGAAGGCCCTAGATAAAAAGATGTATGTTTATGGGGGCAGTTACAACGTGGATGATGTGGACTTTTGAAGAACATTAATTTATCGAGCCTAGGGGGAGATTGTAGGGTTGAACCTATAGGCTCGGGAAATCAAATCAAAATGAAGAAGAAGTTCAAGTCAAGCGAAAAGTAGAACTATCCACACGACAATTTGTTGTCGCATGAGAACTAGTTCTCGCACAAAAGATTGTTTTCGCGCGAGAACACACTAGTTTGGTATAAAAAGCTAGTTTGTTTAGTTATTAGTGATCTTTGGTCAATTTCCTGAATTTTGTAACTTAAGTGTAATTTTCAAAATTCAGAGAGCAATCAAGAGAAGTTATTTACATCGTGTTCTTCTATTCATTTCTTCTACTTCTCAATTCGTAATTTTTTACATTCCGCGTTCACAATTACGAGATCGATCTAGTTATTGTAACGATACTTACATTACTTATATTCATGAATATAATAGCAAAACTAATATGAGATGTGCCAAATTCTCCAAACTTTATATCGGGGGTTTTATCTATCCTTGTTATCAATTGTTTTGAGAGGGAAAGACGATCAGCTGTGATAACTTGTCATTTTTAGGAATTTAAGTGATGAATCAGAGCGTTGATTTACAAAGTCTCTATAGGCCTATAATTGTTAATTACAAGCAAAGATATGTTTGAATGTTGAAAAAGTTCGATTTTATTCATTAATTCAGTTCCAGTGGCGGAGCTTGAGAAAAGGAGTGGGTGGGTGTGAGGGGTGGGGGGGCAAAAAATCACGAAATCCTAATCAGAGGGGGCAAACTCAATACGCATATAAATTTTCACGACTAGGCAAAAATACAGGTTTTTTCAAAGCTCTGCCCATGTCAAGTTCAGCTCGAATGATTCCGTCATTCATCATGATCAAGTTCGATTGTAATCATTACCTTCATCACTACACACACAACCTAATCAGGTTTCTTTATAAATTCGAATATTCATCAAGATCAAGTTCGATTTTCTAGGCTTTTGTCTTCTGGGTTTTGGTTGGTTCATAAGTTTTGGTTTTAATAATCATATGTTTGGGCCGGTTTTAATTTTCTTTTGATTTGATGATCATTGATTCATGTATTTAAAGCTCAATTTTTGTTCATTTAAGTTAATTAGGAGGATTTGGTTCCTTTGTTCCCATGGATTTTAGTTTCATGCATGAGTTTGATCTGGATTTTGGTTTGATTTGTTGATAGTTGTATGTGTTTTTGATGAAAATATTGATGGGCAATTTGATAATCTTTAGACATTCCATTAGAAAGTTTAGGATTTTATTCATACGGTGAAAGAATGTTAAACTCTTTCATTTCATGAAAAGTTTTTCAATTTTAATTCTGTCATCTGCTAACCAAACATGATTTTAAATAAAATCATGTCACAAGATCCCCATGCAAAAAAATCATGTTTTATCTTCTATTCCAGGCACATGGAATGCCATTTCTAAAATGGGAAAGATTCTTATAAAATATAATGTGGATGTAAAAAGTCTTTTCAGAGGAGTGGTGGCTAATGGTGAATCAATGAGGTTTTGGCTCGATTTGTGGATTGGAGACTCCCTTTTATCCATTAGGTTCCCTCGTATTTATAGATTGGTTGGTGAAAAATCATGTTCTATTAGTGATTGCTACTCGCTATTCCATGATGACACCATCTGGTCTTGGTCTTGGTTGACCGAACCAACGCCAAGTGATGAGCAACATCAACTTTCTAATCTGTTATCTCTGTTGCGTCAGGTTGATTTAAAAGACGAAGAGGATGCATGGGTTTGGGGAGATAGCTCAAACGATGACTCCATTGTGAGATTTATAAGACGGAAAATTGATGACAACCTTATCACTCATCCTCTCTCCAACTTTAGTTGGAACAATTGGGTCCCCAAAAAGGTTAATATTCTTTGCTGGAACAATTGGGTCCCCACTTTGGTTGCTCTAAGGAACTGTGATATTAGCATTACCATTACCTCATGTACTGTTTGTGGGACCTTTAAAAAATGGCTAAGCATATCCTTCTTCTATGTGATGTTGCATCATATACATGGTCGATAATCACATCATGGTGTAAGATATCTCCAATCTTTGCAATCAATATTTCAGATCTATTAAACCTTTACAAAACCATCCCGGGGAATAAAGTGAAAAAGAAAGTAATGCAAGGAAACATATATACAACATGTTGGTGTTTATGGTAAGCACAAAACAAGAAAATCCATAAAGGAAGGTCTATATCGGTCTTAAGCATTATTCAAGAAATGAAAGTCATGTCTGGATTGTGGATGAAAAACAGAGCTAAATTGGAGGGCTATTCTTTGGAGGATTGAAGTACTTTTAACATCCAATGTTTATTATAAATTTATGTTTTTCATGATTTAATGTTTTTTTTCCTTTTTTGTATTCTCTTTTCTAGCTTCTTGCTAGTTTTTATGAAATCTTCACCGTTTCAAAAAAAAAACATGTTTTAAAATTTAACACAATTACCAAAAATTCTATGAATCAAAAAGTGCCAAATACTCCAGAAGTATAAGCATTTCTTTTACATTTAAATTATGATCAAATATATATCTTTTGTATTTCAAACATTTTCTCATACGAATAATATGTCTAATATTTAATTTGTTGTAGTTGTTAAAATCATTAAAAATCTTAGTTAACAAATTAAACGCATGATACAAAGTGTTGTTTAACTCGGATCGGGCCTACCATTCCAGCCGGTCAGACCATGAACTTCGAGTTTGATCTACCCCAAATCGTTTTATAGGCAAAAAACTAGACACTTCAGACCGCTACGATTGTCAGGCCGGGAACCAGGCCAAACCTGTTTTTAATATTTTGTATTTTTTGAATTTTTATAGATTTAACAGATAAATGATCAATGAATTGAAGTATTGAAAATAGATTATTGTAGAGTTTAATATATATCTATAATATAAACATATAAATAAAATATATTGAATTATATATAACACACAAACATATATATCACGTTATGTGGTTTCTTAAATCTGATTCAATTTACTAGTAAGTTGATCGGTTCGACAACCGATATGGTTTAAAAGACATTACACCTACCACTCCCATGTCCCATTACCATCCTGAGTTCATATCTTTTTCTATCCACCACACAATCATCAAGTACAATTGTACAATTTTATCAATACATTTCTTACCACACAATCATCAAGCACAATTAACAAACACTCCTTCAAGACTGAAACTAGTTTGGTGAGTCACTAATGGAAGTGCTAAACAACAAGTTCATCACCATTAGAAACATATACAAGATGCACTACAAGAATCCATGTTTGAAGTCAGAAGTCAAACGTTCCTGAGCTGGATCAACATGATGTTCTTGTCAAGTGTTTATATGTCTCAATCAACCCATACCAGATACACCGCATGAAGCCGCAAAGTTCATGCCAGAATTCTGTTGCTGGCGCATCCAGAATCAACCCCGGAATGGTAAGTGCAAGCACAATATACATATCTTTTTAATAATCTGATTATGTAAATAGTGATATTTGTTGGGCTTTTCTAAATACACCCTTATTTATTTTTCAATTACACCCTAATCTACGATATTAATGTATTAATTATTATTGTTATTCTTTACATCAACAAATGTTAAATTTAAGAAAATTAAGTACATTAAATGAGCTATTTAATTTAAATATACAAAATATCTAGAGTTTCAAAACAAATACAAAATTTAATTTACTTAAATTATGCAATGTAGTTGATGCATTAAAAAGTAAAATAGATTTTTTTGAACAGCAGATGACAGATTATATTATTATAATAACTATCAAGTTGCTATAAACAGTACATATGAAGGGGATATCTTACCTTTTAAAATACATCACGATTTCCATGTAACATTTTCTAGTTTTCTCCTGTGCCTGATCCATAAGAATGAGAACGTTTTGACCTTACAAATTAAAGTTTATAGATTGAAGGTCTATTCTTCTATTTCATACGACTAATTAACATCAACGGCTCCATTAATTTGTACTTGGTTTAATTTAACAAACCGGAAATTGTTGAAAAAGTTATGTTTTTTATATTTATTTTTTTTTGAATTAAGATTCTATTGAAAAAAGAAAATCCATTAATACTTAATGTCTTGTTATCATCGAAGAAGATACAAAAAAGAAAAAAAAAAGAAAAATTCATTTAAAATCCAAGTTGACATTTTTATTAATTTCTAGTTCATTTGTTTGTTTTAAATTTCATCTCTCTGAATTTAAATTGTTTTAAATTTCGTCTACCGAGCTCAAGATGACTATGTCAATATTTTACACTATTGAGGCATAATGGTAGTTTTATTTTTATATATTTGCGTTAATTGATTTATTTATCTATTATTTAACATAAATTGTTTTTTAATTTTAAGGTGTTTAATTCTCGTGAATATATAATGACTTCGGTTAAATCTTTGTCCTTCCCCAGAACCACTTTTTATGAAATGTTGTGGGTAAAAATTTTTGCCCGGATATAACGCATTCATCATCATATCAATATTGGAAAATGGGAAACTCATTGGTTGATGGCGGTGTTGTCTTTGAAACCGAAAGGGATGCCCGAGGGTGCCCTTGAGTACCCTAATTAGCTTATAATTTTATTTATGTATATAATATATATATATATATATATATATATATATATATATATATATATATATGAAAGTTATACTTTATTTTTTTATTATTATGTTTTTATTAAAGAATGTTTGCATTCAATGAAACTTGGTAATTAATTATAGATAATTGATTGCATTTATTAAGAGGGAATATAATTAATAAATTTTATAGTTAATTGTACTTATTACAACTATTAAAAGGCTAAAATATATAAATTATGATACAAATAGCAACACCTTATTTGTGTCTATAATATTATGGGTTCGAGTTTCATGTTAACAATTAATATAGATTTACCAATAGAACTAGAGGTGGTGTTTAAAATTAATAAACCTTAAATTTTGATTAAGTCATGGTTTACTACTCCAGTCATGATTCTTTAGCGGTTTCATGTTTTTATATAATATTTTGGATGTTATTAATGATCATGTAGTAGTATTTTTTACTGATGTTTTGACATTAACTTTTTAAACAAGTTTGTTTTATATGTAAACTTTTAAGTAATTTTTTTAATAGCAAATGTAGAACTTTTCTTCAAATGATAGATGTTAATTTAATTTGTCTCGCCTATTTGTTTTCTAGTCAAGACCGCAACCACACATCCCCCTCAGAAGAAAAACCATAACCGAAAAAACTCTCTTGCTCAACCCTACACATTTTTACTTATAGTAAGATTTAAACACACGACATCCTCATATTTACATGTTTTAAGTAAACTTCTAAGCATTAATTGTTTTTTTGGTTGAGTGACGTAAAATTTAGTAGAGTAAAAGGATTCCATCTTCAAAAATAATTTAACCATGAAAACAAGCATTTATTTTTTTTATATTTAATTTATTACATGTGCTTCGGTCGAATAACACGAGCACCCCTCTAGTGTGTATTTAATATTTATATTATATTCTTATATAGTAAAACCTATATAAGTTAATAATGTTGGGACCAGAATATTTTATTAATTTAGATACATATTATTATATCGTTAAATAAATAAATTATTAATTTAAAGAGTTGACTTATATTCGTGAGCACCTCTCAAATTAATAAATCGACCTTCAAATTTGGATGAAGTTGATGATGATTCATTTATTGTGGAATCGGGCACCGGGAAAGAAGCATTGCAAATGGTAACAACCCTTCACAAATTTTTATTGCAATACGAAATACAATACCTTCACTCTTAAGTGTAATGGGGAGATTTAAAGATGAACTCAATATATTTGAACTCAATATATTTGAACTCATATATTTGAACTCATATATCGAGGTTATTAACGTATCAAGTATTAATTTATAGAGGTTTTATTTTATTATTATATTTTGAATCGCGATGAATAGCTTAATTTATATTGGTTCACTTAGGATGTGTCATTTATTGATTAGGTTGTGAATCTTCTTTTTGTTGGTTTTTAGGGTTTTAAAAGATTTGGGGCATTCTAAAAATAAGAAAGCTTCTAGCATAGAGATAAAAGCACATTGTATTCCCGTCAACCTAGGTTTAATCCTTGTGGTATATTTTATTATTTTATTATTTTTCTTGGCTTTTTCATAGCTCTTTTTATATAATGTTTTGTTGATCCCCTCGTAATTCAACTTATATTTTACTAGCATTTAATGAAGTGACAAATCCAGATTTTTGTTTCAATGGCGGCCAAAATGAGTTACGTTAAAATGGTGTGGGTTAAAATGGGTCACGTCAAACGGGTCGGGTCCAAAAGCTAAAGCTCAATCAAAATATAAGTTAAATAGTTGCTTAATCATCATTGTTCCAAAAAATTAAAGTTACAACCAAAATATAAGTTTAAAGAACCGGTTGATACTATATATTGTCACATCCCGACGGAAACATGAAATGTGTTGGGTGTGGCTTGCTTATTCAGAACCCATTGATCCAAAAGATTAAATAATTTAACATACACGAACATACCATAACATTTATCATGTAGATAATTTAAGTTAGGATTACATCATATCATGAGTAGTCAAAATTTGACATAATATAATCTTATTACATACATAAAATCTAAGAGCTACATTTTTAGAGACGATAGAAATGAGCATCCACCGATACACTGAGGTCATAGAGGTTAACTGTCAGATTCACACAACTTTTCCCGTTATTTCTTCCGAGCCGTTATACACATCAAAAGAGAACATTATGTTGTTAGACATGATGATTTCCTGAAAAAGCATACTCAAAATGGTCAACGTAAAGTTGGTGAGATCATAGGTTTAATTTCAAACAAAATATTTTTGATGCATCAAATACAAGCAAATTTTACTTAATACACAGATGATTCATAACTATCATAACATAATTCATAAAATCAGATAATATAGCATCACAATACTCATCCTACTGGTGCAGAAAATATTTTCCTAATTAGCGCTACCTATACTACCCAGCGATTCCAAATCCGAATTAATGGTTGTAACATAAATGACAATAAATCTCAAAAATCTTATATAATTGTATCAATCATAAAACAGTATGCTATTTCCCCCAAAACGCTTATAAGAATAAATGGGGGCTATGAGTCTCACCTTTTACTCCAATGAGTAACCTATAACAAAACATTTTATAGTTTATAAAGTATCTTTTCTTCAAAATTTTCAGTACCTGAGATGGTAAAATTTATTACAGAAATTATATTCAAACATATATCATGAAATTTTTATAGCAGGTCGGTCCAAAAATCAGATATAACATATAAAAATTCCATAGACCAATTAAATGCAGTTTATTTTCTAGAATTCTTATATTAATTGCATAAATTAGCAGAAATACTTTGGGCCTCTAAAATTTATTAAATTTTGTCAGGACATATATAAAAATATGCATATTCGTTCAAAGTTTTTTTTTAATTTCTTAATCATACCAGAACCTATTATTATGATTTTTATCATTCCAACAATACTCGGTAAAAATAACAGAATATGTCCTAAAATTTCAATTTTTATACAAACTGTTTGTTAGGATCTGGTATTTGAATGAAACACCAACTGATTAACGTGTTAAACCAAACCAAATAGTGTGGAATCCTATTTGATTGGCGATCCAATCGGTGAGAACGCACGTAGAAACAATAACGTATTGAATCTAACGTCAAGAATCGATTAGGAATCGATCTACAACGTTCTATGAACTTGGAGTACGAACTTAGAGGCTTCTGGACGGCTAGGGTACGTCTGCAGTCGAAGTGAATTCAATTATTTTGTTTTTCCACGAATTAAGTGGTATTTATAGGTTAAGGTTTCTTAATCGTGCGACTGGACCATTTGCATGGTTCAGTCATGCGATTGAGTTATGCGGTTGATTCATTCGCACGACTGAGTGTTTAGTCGTGTGACTGATTCAGTAGCATGAAGTTGTTAAGGCGTATGGACTATTTAGGCGTATGGACACTCAGTCGCATGGCCATTCGGATGCATGAGAACTTCACTTCACCAAGTTTGAATGTATTCATTATTATAACATTATGCATATCAATTCAAACAATCACAAACCTATATATCAAGTCAATGTGCATT
The DNA here is from genome assembly GCA_025506515.1 of Flaveria trinervia. Taxonomy (NCBI): domain Eukaryota; kingdom Viridiplantae; phylum Streptophyta; class Magnoliopsida; order Asterales; family Asteraceae; genus Flaveria; species Flaveria trinervia. The sequence goes on from CM046444.1 coordinate 32,768,724, forward strand.
AAATAACTCATTAATGAAATATTAAACATTATAAACACAACCAAACATTTGTATTTCATTAAGTACCCAACTATTACATTTACATAAGTGTAAGACAATACAAAGATATTACATTAAGATCAGACCCTAGGGACACATGTATCAACAAACTCCCCCTTGGACCTAGATTCATCTATTGTCTTACCTTCTTCATAACCTCTTCGTACTTCTTGTACTTCTCCTCTCTTGTGACTCCTGCGTGTATCTCAAACAAAGCAAAGTCAGTCGCATGAAGTTGTTCAGGCGTATGGACTATTTAGGCGCATGGACACTCAGTCGCATGGCCATTCGGACGCATGAGAACTTCACTTCACCAAGTTTGAATGTATTCATTATTATAATATTATGCATATCAATTCAAACAATCACAAACCTATATAATCAAGTCAATGTGCGTTAAACAACTCATTAATGAAATATTAAACATTATAACACAACCAAACATTTGTATTTCATTAAGTACCCAACTATTACATTTACATAAGTGTAAGACAATACAAAGATATTACATTAAGATCAGAAACTAGGGACACATGTATCAACAAACTCTCCCTTAGACCTAGATTCATCTATTGTCTTACCTTTTTCATAACCTCTTTGTACTTCTTGTACTTCTCCTCTTTCTTGTGACTCCTGCGTGTATCTCAAACGCAAAATAGAGTCGTATCACATTTTGGAATTGGAGGCTTGTATAATATCTTGCATTTCATAGAACAATGGCCACTTGTATAATGTGTATACATCATCAGCAGACAAGTTTGTAAGCCACATTGGGTTAAATACCCTAATAGTATCCATTTTCCCTCTTTGTTCAGAACTATGACCGCCTCCCCTGTTCTCCAATCATAGTACCACCATTTAAAGTGTGGAGTGAAGTCCTGTGGCATTTCCTTGAGAGGGATTCTTGACATTGTTCTTGGGGAACTCCACTTCAGCACTATCTTAGACTTCCCAGTTATGGGATCAACTTCAGAACGTCTGATATACCTCGTAGGTTGTTGAGGTTTGAAGTTGACCCACCTGGTATGGTACTCTTTCTTCAGGGCAGCCTCAAACCAGCCTGACATCTTCCTCGGGTCAGCATAAAGTAACTTTAGTTTAGCCAGCTGGTTGAGCTTAAACCAGGTAGAGACTTTAGATCATGCGGGAATCTAAAGTACTCGATACCCATCTCTCTCTTTATCGCGTATACATTAACATCATCAAAATGAGCCCACGCGATAATCTTGCCTGACACCTTTTGATGTTTCTTTACTTTGTAGAGCTTGGTGTAGACATTTGGTTTAGGAGCAGAGCGTTGTGCTCGGATCTCCTCAAAACATGCAGCCCATTTAGCCTTTCTGATATCAACATCGGCGTTTGAAGCTTGGGCTTGTTCTTCAACCTTCTCAGTCTCTTGCTCCATCTGATCCAGTATATCAAATGTATCATTGACTAGGGAATCACCCAGATTGGGGACCACATTTCCCTCTTTGTCAGCGTACTCTGGATAGTGAGCTTCCGTGACATCCTCGATCTCTATCTCATCGATGTCTTTCAGGTCGTCATCACTATCTCCTTCAACAGTTGGAGCGTCTTTTACAATCTCATCAGGATTGAGCTTGAACATTTCTGCCAGTTGCTCATCAGTAAGATCATGAATTATTTCCCCTTCTTTAGGGGTGTAACTCACTGATCTTCTGACAATCCCTTGCAGATCAAGAATCATGGTTAGTTGAGTCTTGATCTGTTGAAAGGGAGCAATATCGTGTTCATCCCTTTGATAATTTGAATCTGCTTGATTTAAATATTCAATATATCAATTATTAGTTAACAATCAAGACATAACCATAATAATCGAAAACATAACTATTTACATTACATATAAACATGTATTTCGTTAATTTCGTACATAATTCGAATACAAAAGATTTTAAATAACAATAAAACAACTAAGCATTACTCTTGTCCTGGATCATCGGCTCTTCTGCTGCCGGGTTGGATGAGGAGGCACTCGAATCTTGAGTACGTTTGGTCTTCCTTTCGCTCGCTGATGTAGCACCTACAGTTGAAGAGTCGTCGTCATCATCATCACTATAATCATCAGCATCATCATCTCCATCACCTTTCCTATCTTTAAGGGCTCTTCTTTTGACCCTTTGAGCTTTAACTGAAGAGATTTGTTTGCCGCCTCCAGCTCCTCAATCCTTTTGTGTGTTGCTCCTGGAGCTGAGACATCCGATGCGCCTGCTCATCGATTAATCGAGCCTGATGAGAAAGCTACTGAGATTGGACAGTGGTCAGGTCTACCAGCTGTCTTATCTGATTGGTCTTCTCTTCATTTGCAGCTAACAGTCTCAGCACCATTCGATTAAGTGCTGAGAGTTGTTCCTCTATCCCACTAGGAGGCAGAGGCGATCTTGATGGATATGGAGAGAAAGAAGATGGTGCTGCAGGATGGCTAGTGGTGGTGGTGACTGTGGTGAAGATTGGAGGTGGTATAGCTGATGGTGGTGGTGGTGTAGGTATGAATGATGTGGTGGTGGATGGAAGGGTGGTAGTGGTATGAGGGGGAATGGTGGTAGAGATGGCGGCTAAGGTGGTAGGTATGGTGGTGGCTGTGGTGGTGGTTATGATGGTGATGAAGGTGATTCTTCCTTCTTCTTTTTCAAGCCGTGGGCCTGAGCCATCCTCTTCTTCCTCGATCCAGTCGAGGAGGATGCTCCCCCTTGAACATGGCCTGGCAGATCAGGAGTATATGTAGGATCAGTAGTAGTCTCTCCCCATCCGCCGTGGCGTCCACCAACCGCCCGGAGCCCCTGGTCTGTGGGAACACTTTACTTCCCACAGTCCGGTTAGTGGCTCCTTATCTAACTCCTCTTCCTCCTCACCAGGTATAAATTCCCGGTGGAAGCCAGCGGACTCTGCAATATCTCCAGTGGGGGCAGATACAGGAGATGCACTATCAGTAGTGGGGCCACTTGGTCTAGTCGGTAATGTATCTCCTGCATCCCCGCTATCATCATCATCAGAGTCATGCTCTGGGAGCTGTAGCTGCTCATCTTCGGAGTCAATGTCTGTGTGACGCCACTTACGTCTGCCTGGCGCCACATAACTCTCCTTGGCCAGATGGCCTATCAGTCTCTTCACCTGGGGCTTTACCTGCTTACCCCGGTAGACTCTCATATGACCTAGGGTCGTATCGTCCATAATCTCTAGAGCCACAGCATCGTGGCGCTCCTTTGGAAGTGATGGTAGCTTCTCATCGAAAATCAGCTGCAAGAATCTGGGGTACATACAAAATCCCTCCTTTCCCTTTGCCTCCGGATTCTCCACAAGGTAAGAAAAGATCGTGCTCGAGAAGCTGAAGGGGTAGTTCAGCAACAGTGCCACATAGGCATTCTGGATCTGGTCTGAAAGATCATTAAACCCTCCCCTTCTGGAAGCAATGCACTTCAGTATTACATGTGCCAAGTACTTATACTAGGGACACAGGTTGCTCTTGTTGAGCACACCTGAGTTGATGTCCCCAGCGTACTTAATCCTCAGAAAGCAGCCTCTCACTGTCAGCGGTGTAGCTTGGTGGGGTATCCAGCATCATCTCCCAACCCAAGTACACCTGAATGTATTCAACTGTAATCTCTATGTCCATACCAAAGATGGAGCTCCTAATGCTGTATGGCTCGCGTGATCTATCCACAGATGCATTCTCCCAAAAGGTCTGGTGTATAGACCTATAGGGAGTGCATGGGGTAGAGATGGCTTTGTGTATCCTCGATTGCTTGAGAAAGGCAATGATCTCGGCAAACTCAGCACCATTCCGAGTTGTGTGGTCTAAATGAGCACATATGTTGTGCTTGGGATTGATAGACCATCTCTCCGCCATCGATCTGTAACACAAGATACATAAACATTAGATACTCACATAACACATACCAGTTCTATGTAACTTGATAGGATTCATTCTGATTCATTCATGCGATGAATCATGCGACTGTGTTCAGTCGGATATTCTATCATGCGATTGGACTCATTCGGGTGAATGAACTTGCAACTTAGTTCAATCGGTTGGCTGAGCCTGCTATTGATTCAGTCGGCCGACTAAGCTCATTCGCATGTCACATTCGCCGATTGAGCTATTCGGCCGGCTCAATCTTGCGATTGGAGTTTATCCATCCGACCAGTCGCATGACCTACTTTTGGTTGACTTAGGTTCAAATCTTGACCAATTCATGAAATTAAACGTTGTGTAAAGGTTCTTTAGACTCGCAATCACTTAACTAATAACCTAATAACATTATTTTTAACATTTTACACGGTTTCAGTAGGCTATTAGTCCATTGAGTGGTTCGGTTCTTGTTTCATTCGCGAATCACTAATTAGGGCACCATTTCTTCTGATTTCGGTGAGATTTCGTCAAATTATACCTGTATAAATGCAAACACACGTCAGAATATCAAGAAGGAAGTGTAATTGAGGTCTGAAGAAATTTGGGCAGAGTAACGGTATGGTGTGCGATTTAAGGGCGATTGGGAGTGGTGAGAAGAATGCAATCGACTATGGTCCTTTATATACTGAATCTGAGTTCAATCGGCCGACTGGACTCATTCGCTCAGTTCATTCGGGCGAAAGAAACTCAGTCGGACGATTGACTCAGTCGATCACCTTCAGTCGGCCGACTAAAGCTCAGTCGGTCGGCTGACTCAGTCGCACACTCCCATTCGGACGAATGACTCATTCTGATAAGCCATTCGGATGAATAGCTCATACTTATGTCCATTTGGCTGTTTAATGTATGAGTATGGTCCATTCGCATGATTGGTCCATACTCATGGTCCAGTCATGCGAATGGGTCATACTCTTAAAATTTTCTGACTTTATGACCATTTGACTTTTAGACCCTTTTAAATTGTTGGTTTGACATTATGAACACTTGATCATCTCAGACATGATCATTTTAACTTAAAACTTTTGATCACCTCAGACGTGATCCTTTTAAGACATTTTGTCACCTCTGATGTGACCCAATTTTTACTTGAAAGTACATGTGGTCACTTCACACCTGACCTTTTAGGTGATAAGGCCCCTTATCAACTTCCATGACATAGTCCGATACTGCATAAAACTGAAATAGACTAATGTTGTACTTACATAAAACGAATTAACACTGAAAATTACACTAAGATATGTTTTTGGGTTTTTGTAAGAGTTAACTCCTAAGATGTAACTCTAGGGAATAATTTTTCTGAGAGGGCAGCCTTAATCTTTTAAATCATACATGGACCAATTCAAGCTGGAATCATACAGGATATTCAAATAATTTGAGACGAGTTAGCTAAAACCTTTGATGCTCTATTCGTGTTTTCCATGTAAAGCCATTTAGAAAATTTAGGAAATCATACTAGTACTATTAGGTCCCCACACTGATTTGAACTTTCAAGAATTGTAGCCATAGTGATTGTCAGTATACTTATCCTTTAAAATCCATACACAGACTTTCAACTCAGTTAGGTGATCGATTTAAGGTTTGTTGTTTCAACAAGCATTTGTGGATCCCACACTTATATGGTAATCAACATTCCTCAGGAGATTTTTGAGCAGTCTTAGGATAGTGTTCAAGAAGAGACTATTCTTAGAACTTTCAAAGAGAAACAATCCTCATGTCAGTGCCATCGCACAGCAGAGAGGGGCAAACAACAATGAGTTCTAGAATATATAGGTTATGCTTATCCTCACGTTAGTGCCACCGCATAGCAGAGAGGCACATAACATATCTCCTTGTTTGAGCAAAATTTTTTTCAAAGATCTCACCGACACCATAGGTTATAAGTTTGATTGTATTTACATTTTACATGTGTTTTTGCTCATGCTTTGGTCTTACACACACTTTTGTGGCGTTTATTTTGCTCATCACCCCTTATTGGAATCTTGTTGATTGTGTTAACCAGGGATAAGCGTTACCCACAGCTAGTCACCATTTTAGTTTAATCTTGAGATCACCAAAATGGTCTAGTCATCTATTGTGTTGAATCTACCAACATATCATCTGTGGTCTAGCAACCTCTAGGTCTACTTTCTTTGTGTTACCTTAGTAGTAGCTAGCTTATCTATCATATTTCCTTTTATATTGCTCAGACTACACAGACTTATACTTGAACTTTGCATCTTTTTCAATTTTGAATTTTGAAGTTCCAAATGGTTTATACCTGTGTACTATCATATTCCAAACATTGAATCGGTATGACACATATATCTTATTTATTTTCAGCTTGCCTCTCTTTTTCCCTTGTTTTTTTTTTTTTATTTTATTTCCTAGACCTATTCTCCCCAAAATTATTAAAACCACTATGGATTTGCGTTTTAGGATTTTAATGGGCAAGGAAAGAACCTAATTGTAATTAAACGAATTAAAATTAAACAAAAACAAGAGAATAAACTAAAAGAGAATTAAAATTTAAAAATTAAAGAAGTTAGACACGACGCATCAGACTACACATCGTCATCTTCAGGAATGACCTCACTTTTCTTTTTAACGCCATTTACCTCTAACAGATATAGAAAACGTGGTTTATCAAAAGCCTTTGTATAGAGGTCAGCACGTTGAAAATCGGTGTTTATTTTATCACATCGATTAAATTCTTTTCAAAGCAATCACGTATGAAGTGATATTTGATTCGATGTGTTTGGTCTTAGGATGTTGGACCGGGTTTTTAGTGACTGCAATCGCAGCAGAGTTATCAACAAAGATACGAGTTGAAGTGAAATGCAACCATAGTCCCGCATTTGATTGAATCCATATGATTTGGGAACAGCAGCTTGCAGCAGCAACGTATTCGGCTTCACAGGTTGACAATGCAACCGAGGTCTGCTTCATACACTGCTAGCTTACTAATCTTCTCCCAAAGAACTAACACCCTGTTGATATAGACTTGTAGTTCATCTTGCAGCCGCCGTAATCCAAGTCACTATACGCTGTAAGTTCAAAGTCATCATCATGAGGATACCACAACCCAAGTGTGGGTGTGCCCTTCAGATAACGAAATATCCTTTTGACCCCAATTAGATGGTTCACCTTAGGCTTTGCCTGATATCGTGAGCATAAACATGTAGCATACATGATATCAGGTCTTGAGGTAATGAGATACATGAGAGATCCAATCATCCCTCGGTACATAATGACATCTACCAGATCACCGTTCTCATCGGGTGCTACATCATGGTTTGTAGCCAGTGGAGTGCCAGCTGTGGAAGCATTCTCCAAGTCAAACCGACTGAGAATATCTCCTACATACTTGGTCTGATGTAGAAAGATTCCATTTGGTGTCAGATCCACCTGTAACCCGAGAAAGAACTTCATCTCCCCCATGGCACTCATCTCAAACTCTGCCTTCATTAATGCTTCGAATTCTTGGCATAATTCTTCGTTCTTTGAACCGAAGATTATGTCATCTACATAGATCTGTACTAGTAGTAAGTCTCCATCTTTTTCTTTGATAAACAGTCTGCAGTCAATGACTCCCTGTGAAATCCGTGTTTCACAAGATGAGTCGAGAGTTTCTCATACCAAGCCCGTAGAGCTTGATGAAGCCCGTATAGAGCCTTGTCGAGTTTGTAAACTCTATCCCGATGATATGGATCCTCAAATCCCTCGGGTTGATAGACATACACTGTTTCTCTGATCTCACCATGAAGGAATACACTCTTAACATCTAGCTGATAAACTTTGATTTTCATATAAGATGCATAGGCAACGAAGATATGGATGGCTTCCATCCTTACCACTAGTGCAAATACTTCATTGTAGTCGATACCTTCAACTTGTCAAAAACCCTGAACAACAAGCCGAGCCTTGTTTCTGATGATCACACCCTGATCATCTTTCTTGCATTTCAAGACCCATTTGGTGCCAATGACTTTAGCACCTTTAGGTCTATCAACTAGTTTCCATACACCTAACTTCTTAAACTGAAGAAGTTCTTCTTGCATGGCACTAACCCAAGCCTCATCATTTAGTGCTTCACTAACATACTTTGGTTCAAACTGAGACACAAAGCAACGGTATGCATCATCGTGAAGGTATCCTTTTTCCATCACAGAGGCATAATCAGCTGAGTATAGCTGATTTCTAGTCTGAACCCTTGATCTCACATCTCCTATAATATTATCCAATGGATGATAGACGTTTAGACGTGATCCAGGAGTTGTTGGAACAACCACCTCAGAGTCAAGATTATGAACATTTGGTTATGGGTCTGAGGCAGTCGGAGTCTGAGGTTTTGATGGTTCTGAAGTATCACTAGCCGATACTTGTGAAATTGTGGTAGTCGGAACCTGTACATCCTGGCTAATCTGATCATTTTCTTCATCTTCTTCATCAGAGGAAGAATCACTCACATCAACTGCTCCCCCTAAGTTGGTAGTATCATGACTTGTTGAATCTTGAGATGGTGTGTTCAGGACATCGTACATCATCTTTTTTGCCAACTCGTCTTCTGAAGAGAAAGAGGTATGTTGAAGGTCTTGAAGAATCCATCATAGTCGAAGAAGTAGGCAGGCCCTTTTCAGCAGGCGGTGTGATATCTCTGAACATCAACATTACACCACACCTCTACTTGGCCTGTTGAGTTGTTGTAAACCCTCTTGTTCGGTATGTTGTATCCTAGAAAGATACCTTCATCAATCTTCTTACTGAATTTTCCCTCCCGAGTCTTCTTCAGCAGGGTGCACGGAGCGCCAAACGGCTCAAGATATTCCAAGTTAGGTTTACGTCGCTGTAATAACTTGTAGCATGTTTTTCCATGCCGTTTTACTACCAAAACTCGATTAAGGGTATAACATGCATTTGCCACTGCTTCATTCCAAAATTGATAGGCAGTTTCGAGTCTGCCAGCATAGTCCGTGCCGTCTCTATCAAGTTGCGGTTCTTCCGTTCAGCAACGCCGTTCATCTGAGGGGTATAAGCCGAGGTAAATTGATGTACAATTCCCTTTTCCTTGCAATAGGCCTCCATCCTCTGATTCTTAAACTCGGTTCCGTTGTCTGAGCGCACCTGTCATACCTTCAGCTTGTATAGGGATTCCAGTGTAGTTACCAATTCCTTGAAGGATTCAAATGTTTCTGATTTGGATTTCAGAAACATTACCCAAGAGAACCTTGAGTAGTCATCGGTAACTACATAGCAATACAAGTCGCCAGCGATGCTTCTTGTACTGACTGGACCAATAGATCCATGTGAAGAAGCTCAAGAGGAAGTTCTATAGAATGAACTTTCTTTTCCTTATGAGATTTCTTCGTCTGTTTGCCCTTTTTGCATGCAACACGAAATCCGGGAGTTGAAAGTTTTTGACATTTACTCCTCTCACAAGATCATTCTGGATCAAGTGATTCATTTTTCTAGGATTTATGTGTCCCATTCTCCTATGCCAGGAGATGGAGTCCTTCTCAGTAGCTTTGGACAAGAAGCATTGGACTTCACGATCCGTTGTGGAGGCCTTTGAGAGATCCAAGACATAAAGATCATTATATCTTGAAGCTGACATTAGGATCTGGTCCTCCAGGATCATGTAGTCCTTCTTTAGAATGTAACACTTTGGTTGTCAAAAACTACCTTGAATCCTTTATCACAGATTTGAGAGACTGAAAGCAAGTTATTTTGTAATTGTTGGACATAGTTTACCTTAACAAACTTAACCTTCTCATTTCCCACTTCTCCTTGGGCTGTGATATACCCACCTTTGTTTCCAGCAAATGAAACATGCCCTCCTTTAATTTGTCTGAAATTTGATAAGAGAGCTCTGTTCCCTGTCATGTGCCTGGATGCTCCGCTATCTACAATCCACGTGTTAGTCTCAGCACTATAACGAACACCCTGCACATCCATGAAAACATTAGTTCATGTTAGGAACCCAAGCCTTAACTGGCTTGGGTTCCCTGAGGCATCACATATCATAAACTCAACCCACTGACCCTTTGAGGTTAAGGTTGATCAGAATTCTGTTTGTTCTCATTTTCAGGCACTGAAAGGTTTTTTCTTTCCATAATCCAGATTTGTGTAAGGCCCTTTGTGATAAACAGACGACTGGCTAATGAGTTGAACTTGGATTCACTATCCCTTTTGGAGGCGTTACACTGAGTTCCTCTTAAAGGATCTAGATGTAGATGCAGAAAGTTCAACTTTTCTCCTCGGTGTCTGGTAATAAGGACAATGAGACGCTATGTGACCATACTCTCCACAATTATAGCAGGATCTGCTTTCAACTTTACGATTTATATGTTTTGGTGGAGATGTAGATGTCACCAACACTGTCAACCGTATTCTGTTTAGCTGTATGGTAGGGTTTTATAAACTTAATTGTTTTACCTGATTTTACAACTTTGATCTCTTGTTTACCTGGACTGTGACATGATGCACATGATTGATTAGGTTTTCTAGTCCTATTAGTTTCTTGTTTGACTTTGTTTGACCCTGACTTTAAACTAACCTTTTCAAATTCTTTTTCCAGGTTAACACAAGGCATCTTTCCTATTGCCTTGAAGTGGCCTCTCTTTTGTTTAGAGTCGGATTCATTTGATTTACTTATGGAATCTAGATCATTAACAAGAGGAGTAGACACCACGTGATCCTTGATGGGGTTATTGTTAATTGGTTCACTTTTGATGTTCATCAAGGTCTCAGGTGGTGGTGGAACCACTTTGTATCCCAGTCCCTCCCTATTATTTCTCTCTCTCACTAAGTGTTGGACAATATGTGATGAGCTTGTCCAACTATGCAGTTTTTGTTTTAATGAGTTGACTTCTACTTCTAAAACTGCTTTTTGCTTCTTAGTGTCCTCTAGAGAGTTCAGATAGTACCTAATGTCATTGCTTGGTTAAAAGCAACTACCTCAGTTTCCCTAAGCTGTTTATTCAATAGGTCTATCTTTTCCTTGTAACTGTGCTCGTTTTGTTTTAACACTCTATTTGCCTCTGTGCACAGTTCCAGATCCTTACTAAGCTATCATTATGATCTAATAGCCTAGCAAATTTTGAATCTATACCTTCTCTGATTTATTACATTCTAAACAAGCATGATTATTAAACAGTTGGTCAGTAGTACTTACCTGAGATGTTGAAGAGGAATCACCATGAGTGCAGACTCGGTTGTCTCTGGTTCTGGTGATTCAGATGATGATGCAGATTTTTCTTCTTCGGCAGGTGGTTGACCACATTTGCAGTGTCTTCAGAATTTGACATCGCGAGCTCTACTGCTATATCTCCCTCACTCGCAGAATCGTCATCAATATCCTCCACACTAGCTATATTGGACTCTCCTGGTGACACGACCGAAAGCTCCAGTCCTGTCCTTCATCCTCGTTAGCAGTTAGGCTTTTGGGTCCTTACTGGATGAGTTAGAGCTACTAGATGTGGCCTTGTCCTGACGATTAAATGACGAGAAAGGATTGCCATTCCCTTCTTCTTTGGTTTTACACACTCCCTCTTGAAGTGTCCCTTCTCACCGCAGTTGAAACATGTAACCTTTGACTTATCGAACCCAAAGGTTGTGTCTTTTGTTGCAACCAAGTTCTGTCCGGCCTTTTTGACAAACTTTTTAGCTCGTCGGACAGCACTTGCCAGGGCCCACATTATGTCCATACGTTCCAACTCCATCTCATCCACCTGCTCATAATCTTCATCTGCCAGGTGGCAGTTTCCTATCTTTCCAGCAACTAATCCATCGTAGGATTGAACCACCACAGCTAAGAGGTCTATATGTTCTCTGGCCACCTCCATAGTCATATTCCCGAAGTTGTCAGTTTTGAGCTTTGCTGCATTAGCTTCAGATATTATATATTGGGTGCTAGACGACCTTGACGTTTCGGATCCTGAAGTTGAGAGTTGTGTTGGAACTGTTGCGCTTGAGATGAAGGCGGTTTGCAAGGGCGCTCCAGATGTCTTGACCGAAGGAGTAGCATTGTAGAGTGCAGGATTCTGATCGTAGTTGGCCTTTTGGGCTCGATACTTCATCCTAAGCTCCTCTTCTCTCAGTTTCAGAATGAAGTCATTTATATCTAACTTCGAGAGCATTTCATTCTGTCTGAGATTAGAGACAAACGAAGCCATTTTTCTGGTAATCCATCAGCAAAGTTGGATACCTTGTCCTCCATTGATGTAACCACTCCATGAGTGTGCATCTCACTCATCAGGTGGTAGAATCTATCGATCACATCATCAAGGCTTTCTTTTCCCATAGAGGAGAAGTTGTCAAACTCCTTCTTCAAGGCTTTTGCCTTGATCGCCTTCAGAGAGGCATTTTTGTCATACCTCTTTTCCAACGCATCCCAAAGTTTATTTGCTTGAGTATACTCCGAATACTGATGGAAAATATCCTTCGGAATAGACTGAGTAAGCAAAGCATAGACTTTCTTTTCAGCATTGTGTTTTACCTTCTGAGCATCTGACATGCCACTTAGAGTAAGTTTGATTCCGTCAGCTCCTACTGGCATGCTATAACCCGACTCGATGGCCTCCCACAAATTTGTATCTACTCCATTTAAGTAGATTTCGAAACGCTGCTTCCATTGTGGGTAGTCGTCTAATGTAATAAGTTTTTGGGGTTTATTGTGAATCCCCACTTCGTTCTCCAACAACAGTAGATTCTGAATATGTGTGTCTCTACTTGCTGTGTATGCTGAAAACTCGTCCTCCATTAGGTTTAACTTTACTGTTTAACAAACTGCTAATGTATGCGAATGGAGGAACTTATTCGTGCGATTGAACAATGCGAACGGTTCAATTGTGCGACTGAACAAATGCGGATGAGTCAGTTTCCCAAATGAACAAATGCGATTGAACAGTCCGAATGAGGTTCTCAGTCATACGATTGAAGGTACGCATGAGTCCAATTGTGCGGTTGGAGAGTGCGAATGAACTCAGTCCTGCGATTGGTCTAATCGTGCGACTAAACTTGCTGAAGTTTGATAATTCGTAGATTTAACTTGATTTGTCCGCAAAAACTCGAATTTGATCAAACCCTAATAGCCTTATGCCGGAAAAACTCAACTTTTCGATCAGGAAACGTCTAAGACTCCGTTAGACACAAAAAGATTGCGTTTTGATGCAAAAACACAAGTTTTGTGTCAAAACTATTGAATCAACATGTAATCAAGAGACAAAGCTCTGATACCACTTGTTAGGATCTGGTATTTGAATGAAACACCAACTGATTAACGTGTTAAGCCAAACCAAATAGTGCGGAATCCTATTTGATTGGTGATCGAATCAGTGAGAACGCACGTAAAAACAATAACGTATTGAATCTAACCTCAAGATTCGATTAGGAATCGATCTACAACGTTCTATGAACTTGGAGTACGAACTTAGAGGCTTCTGGACGGCTAGGGTACGTCTGGAGTCGAAGTGAATTCAATTATTTCGTTTTTCCACGAATTAAGTGGTATTTATAGGTTAAGGTTTCTTAATCGTTCAACTGGACCATTTGCATGGTTCAGTCGTGCGATTGAGTTATGCGGTTGATCCATTCGCACGACTGAGTGTTCAGTCGTGCGACTGAGTCAGTCGCATGAAGTTGTTCAGGCGTATGGACTATTTAGGCGCATGGACACTCTATCGCATGACCATTCAGACGCATGAGAACTTCACTTCACCAAGTTTGAATGTATTCATTATTATAACATTATGCATATCAATTCAAACAATCACAAACCTATATAATCAAGTCAATGTGCGTTAAACAACTCATTAATGAAATATTAAACATTATAAACACAACCAAACATTTGTATTTCATTAAGTACCAACTATGACATTTACATAAGTGTAAGACAATACAAAGATATTACATTAAGATCAGAAACTAGGGACACATGTATCAACACTGTTCTATTCTAATTATCATGTTTTTGAAAATGTTTCATGATTTATCTTATATTATAAGTATTTTTCCTGATTTTCAAATAGCAGAAAATTCTAAAATTCATAACTTATGCATAACTTCGAATTAGGCCACAAAACTTTTTCTACAAGTCTTTTAAATCATAAGAATCAACATATAATTTTTCCACCTTCTTGCCAGCTTCGATTCTTCCAGTAGAAAAATACTTTTCCAAACACTTTAAATAATTTATATAAATTATTTTATTGATTACAATTGTGCCAAAATTTGCAAAATATTACTCCTAAATATTATCACAGTCATTTAAGTAGTATAATAAATTTACTAAGTTTAGCATAATTTTCAACCCTTATTTATAATATTTTTGTTTAATTTCATAATTTATCATACTTTTCAGATTTTTAAACCCTTCTTATTGATTTCTGAATAAGATGAAATATTTGATGAAAACTTTTCATGTTTTCATAAGGGTTGATTATATGTGTTGTTAAACACATATAACTTATAATTTTAGTAAGTTTGAGAGTTGAAACCTTGATTTTGATAATAAGAGAGGGCAAGGGTAGCTGATGGTAGCTTCTTTCTTTGATGAATCGACTTGAGTGGTTATTTTAAGCTTCCAAGATCATGATCCTCTTGCAAAATAATGTTGAGTATTCAAGGTCACAGACGTGTTTGATAGGGAAACCCGAGAGAGTAGAGGGTGATGGTATGTGGTTGAAGATGTGGAGGTGGTGACCGAGTGTGTGTTTTTATGGGGATGATGATTGTGAGCATGTAATAATTGGAGAGAAAAAGGTTGATGGTTGTGGTGTATGTGAGTCCAAGAGAAGCAAAGAAGAGAAGTGGGTTGGCTTCTTCCCTTAGCCGAACACCATATAGTGGTGTTGGTCATGATTAGACCTACTCCTAGAGTAATGTGGTGTAAACAATTAGGGGTGCTTAGTTGGTTCTTATGGTGATAGGTGGCATCCATGGAGAAAACTTGTTGCTAGGTGGTGGCTTAAAGGAGATGGTGAGTATATAGCCGGCTTAGGTGGCAACAAGAGAAGTTAATGACTCTCTTAGTCATTAAGTTAAGTTTAAGTAAGGGTTTTGAATGTTTAGTCGGGTAACTTAATTCCAAAAATGAATTGGGTTTAGAGTTTAGGTTAGTGTCAAGGTGTTTATGGTTCACTTAGTTTTGCTTTGATATCAAGTTTTCTTTGATGTTGAATTGTATTGGGGTGTTTGGTTGGGTTGTATCTTGGTTCATTTGGGGTATGTTTGATGTAAATAATGGTGATATTTAATCATATAACTGTTTGATATCACAAAGATTATGTATTTGATACATGCACACGTAAATTTCATGCATGCATGCAAGCATGCATAGGTAAAACATATATATATACACACATAAACACATAATTTATAAGGGGTTAGTCGAATAATGAGTAATATGTATGAGAATTTTATTTATGTGTTAACTTGTCTAACCTTAATTTTTAAGGTTGTCACATTCATCCCCCGTTAAAATAATTTCATCCGGAAATGGTTGTTAGAGGATAATACCTAGGGTTTGAAAAGAACTTATCTGGTTACCGACTTCAAACAAATAGAGATACTTTCTCTTGATTCATCTTCCCTTTCCCATGTAAATTCTGGACTACTTTTATTATTCCACTTAATCTTGACTATGGGAATTTTATTTCTTCTTATTTTACTTCTTTATCTATAATGGCTAATAGTTCTTCCATAAACTGAAGCTTCTTATCTACTTTATTTCTTGAATTAGAACTTTTAATGTCTCGTCTACCAGACATTTTCTTTGGTGGGACACATGAAAAGTGTTGTGTATTTTACTTAGCTCTTGGGGTAGATCTAACTTACATGCTACCGAGCCAATTTTATCAGTGATTTCAAATGGGCCAACATACCTAGCGTTCAGCTTATTCCTTCTTCCGAATTGAACGATCCCTTTTGTGGGTGATATTTTTAAATAGACCTTGTCTCCAATTTGAAATTCTAATGGTTTTCTTCTTTCATCGGCATAGTTTTTCTGTCGATCCCTGGTGGCTTTCAATTTATTTTTAATTTCAAGGATCTTATCTAATGTTTCCTGTATCAATTCAGGACTTGTAAGTTGTCTGTCTCCTATTTCATTCCAACACACGGTGATCTACACTTCCTTCCATACAAGGCTTCAAATAGGGTTGTTCCAATACTTGAATGGTAACTGTTATTATAAGAAAATTCTATTAAAGGAAGGTGTGTATCTCAATTACCACCAAAATCCAATACACAAGCTCGTAACATATCTTCCAAAGTTTGAATTGTTTTTTCACTTTGTCCATCCTTATGTGGATGATATGTTGTACTCGGGCTTATCTGAGTTCCTAAGGTTTTTGTAAAGTTTGCCAGAATCTATATGTGAATCTACTATCTTTGTCTCATATAGTTGAAATAGGTATTCCATGTCTGGATACAATTTCCTTATGTAGATTCTTGCTAACTTTTCCATTTTATAGTCTTCTCTAATTGGTAAGAAATGTGCTGACTTAGTTAATCTATCTACTATAACCCAAATTGTAAATATCCATTTGTAGTCCTTGGTAATTGGTTGCAAAATTCATAGTTGTCTGGTCCTATTTCCATTCTGGAATTTCTGGTTGTTGCAAATATCCTCGGGGTTTTTGGTATTCAGCTTTTACCCTTGAACATGTATCACACTTTCCTACAAACTCTCCTATTGATTTCTTCATTCCTGGCCACCAGAATTGGCTTTTTAATTATTTGTACATCTTTTTATTTCTTGGATGCATGGAATATCTTGACTTATGTGCTTCTTATAGTATAATCTTTCTAAGTATAGCATCATCCGGTATCCAAGTTCTTCCTTTGAACTTCAAAATTTCATGGTACTTTCTTCCAAATCTTTTATTTTTCCTTTCATTCTTAACTTATCTTTTTGTTGAGCCTTCCGAATTTGATTTGTTAATTCCGAATGTATTTCCATTCTCATGGCACACACTCGTAATGGCTTAGCTTTTTCTTTCCGGCTTAAGACATTAGCTATTATATTTGCTTTTCCTGGATGGTTTTTGATCTCATAGTCATGATCACTTAGTAGTTCTATCCATCTCCTTTGTCTCATAGTTAGATTTTCTGATCAAATATGTGTTGTAAACTCTTATGATCTGTATATATTGTATATTTTGTTCCATACAGATAATGTCTCTAGATCTTAAGTGCAAATACTACTGCTCCTAATTCCAAATCATAAGTAGTATAATTCTTTTCACTTCCCCTAAGTTGTCTGGACGCATAAACTATTACCTTATTCTTTTGCATTAAAACACATTCAAATCCTTGACGTGAGGCGTTACAATATACAATGAAATCGTCAGTTCATCTGGTAATGCTAAGATAGGAGCACTACATAACTTACTTTTTAGTAGTTCAAATGCAGCCTTTTGCTTTTATTCCCAAATGTAGGGTTTATCCTTTTGAGTTAATTCTGTGAGAGGCTGGGCTATTCTTGAGAAATTTTCTATGAATCTTCTATAATATCTTACCAAACCTAAAAATTGGCGTACCTCTGTGGTGTTTTTGGATCTTCCTATTTCTTAACAACCTCTAATTTTGCTAGATCAACATGTATCCCTTTTTGGTTAACTACATGCCCTAAGAATTATACTTCTCTTTTCCAAAATTCACATTTTGAAAATTTTGTATACAAATTTTCTTTTTGCAGCAATTCTAAAGTTAATGTTAAGTGCTTATCATGATCTTCCTTATTTTTAGAGTAGATCAGGATGTCATCTATGAAGACTATAACAAATTTATCTAAATATGGTTTGCATCCTGTTCATTAGATCCATAAATACTATGGAGTATTAGTTAACCCAAATGGCATTACAAGAAATTCATAATGACCATATATAGTCCTAAATGCCGTCTTTAGTATGTCATCATCTTAAACTCTTAGCTGATGATAACTTGATCTTAAATCAATTTTTAAAAAGTAACTAGACCCTTGTAGTTGGTCGAACTGATCATCTATCTTGGGTAGGGGATACTATTCTTTATAGTTACCTTGTTGAGTTCCCTATAGTCAATGCACATCCTAAAAGTTCCATCTTTCTTTTTAACAAATAGAACTGGTGCTCCCCAAGGTGATACATTAGGACGTATAAATCCTTTATCCAATAAAACCTGTAATTGATTCATCAGTTCCTTCATTTCTGTTGGTGCTACATGATATGGTGCTTTAGCTATAGGGGCTATTCCTGGTACCAATTCTATTTTGAACTCTACTTGATGATGGGATGATAAACCAGGTAACTTATCTGGGAAAATATCTGGGTTCATTGATAATCGGGACGCTTTCTAGGCTTATCTTATCTTGTTTTGTATCAATTATATGGGCTAGAAAGGCTAAGCACTTCTTTCTTAAGCAACTCTGTGCTTTCTTACAGGAAATTATTTTCATTGCACCTATAGGTTTTTCTCCGTATAAGCAAAGGGTTTTATTTTCTTTAACTAAAGGAATCTTTATCATCTTTTACCCACATACTATTTCAGCCTAATATTACATAACCAATCTATTCCCACAACTTTATCAAAACCTCCTAATTCAATAGGAATCATATCTATCTTAAAACAATAACCATCTAGAGTTAATGTGCAGTTAGGAATAATTTCGCATGCTTCAATTATCTTGCCATTAGCTAATTCTATAGTATACTTGTGTTTTAGTTTTTTTGAGTTTAGATTAAGCAGTGGTCTAGATGCTTTTGAAATAAAACTACGGGTTGCTCCAGTATCAAATAACACTGTTGCGCATTGATTGTTAATAAGAAACGTACCCATTACCACTTCAGGTTCATGTCGGGCTTATTCGGCTTTCATTATGAAAGCTCTCCCACGAGGGTTGTTTTGATTGACTAGAGCCTTACCCTTTAATTGTGGACATTTATTTCGAAAGTGATTTTCATCTCTATATTGATAACAGACTGGTTTCGGGTTAGTGGTGCTCTTATAGTCTCGGGATATATGTCCCTTTCTTTAAAGTTATAACAGACTACCATTTCAAATTTACCCTTATGATATCTCTGACAGGTACTGCACCATGGCTGACCCTCTGTTTGGGGTTTTCTTTCTTGTGCCATTCCTAAGAAATACCTGCTTGGTTGTCGGTTTATCCTTTTCTGAGGATTCCTCCAAACCTGCCCCCTGAGTTGTTGTCACTCCATTTCTCTTTTCTCCTATCCTTGGGTTACGTAAAGATCAGTCCTTATCATTTCATCAGTCAGGCTTTCTGATAGGCTTACGACATCTTGGAAAGTTCTAGGCATGGTGGATTTCACTAGTCCTCTTATTGCGACACTAAACCCCAAATATATCTACCTATCCTTTTTGCTTCAGGGATTACTAAGTGCGGTACTAGTCTAGAGAGTTCATTGTATCTGACAGTGTACTCTTGATGTGTTACTCCTTCATTTCTAGTGCTAAGAATCAAGTTACCAATTTTTCTATCTCATTATAGGGGAAATATTTTCAATTACTAGATTTTTGAATTCTTCACATCTTAATCCATTCATATTATGCCTTTCTTTTGTGTGCATTTCCATTTTCCACCGGGATTGTGCCTCTCCTTTTAGCGAATGCGAGGCAAAGATGGTTTGTTATTGTCAGCACAGTTACTAATTTCTAGGATTGATTCCATCTCATCTAGCCAGCGTAGGGCTTGTACAGCTCCTCCTTTCCATCGAATTCTAGGGGTTTGCAGGACATGAAGGTTTTGTAGGAGCATCATTTCCTAACTCTATTTATTATTTCCTCTTCTTGTTGATCCCTTGTGTTGGCATTTTCTTGTTCCTCATTGTCGTGGGATGTGGCTCTGAAATTTAGGTTTTGCTGTAACTGAGCTATTAAAGTAAGCATAGTGGCTTCTATTTGCTGAGCTACTATTTGAGAAATTCTGTCACCCTCATTTATAGTTGTGTTTATAGGAGTCTTCTCCGAGTCTAGTTCCGGGTCGTCCTACTCGTGTCGTTCTTCTCACAGGTTGGGTGTTTCTTTCGGTGGCATGATTCACTATAATAATTTATATTTTATATTAACAAGTCAAAGTTTAGAATCCCAATATAATTTGTTCAACCCATAACAAATAATAATTTCAAACACATAAGATATATATATATATATATATATGTATGTATATATATATCATTAAGTTTTTGTTTTCTAAGGGTTTGATATGTTAGAACTTAAAGAAATCCTAATTTCTATGAACCCAGTTCCATATCTTTGTAAAGATATTTTTCTTGGGTGCTTTTAATTCCTTGACACTTTTGGATTTTCCGGACTTCCGCTGTATTTTCTTAAGCTTTTTAAGGGTCTGCTGGGCAGTCTTCGTTTGATCCTCATTCAACTTTTGTCTTTTAGTTACTTTTTCTTGGTTCTAGAAGAATCAGAATTTTGTAATTCTATGTCTTCATCTTGCTTAGCCAAAAATCTGTCTCCACGTCGTATCTTTTTCCTAGGGGTCTTAATTTATATCCCCTGATGTTTATTGGTGCACGTCGGACATAAATTTGGTTTAAAGTTATTCTCAACTTCAATTTAAGGAGTTCCGTAACTTGCTGGGGTTCTGGTTTAGGTGTTTTTTCCTTAAAGTCGTTATGGTCTGAGCACTCAGAATGATTAGTCTCACTAGGGTAATATTTGAATTCATGGCTGCAAAAATTTCTTTATAATTTTTGGCAAACACTTAGTCACATATTTTAATAAGTATCTACATATCACATATTTTTATTGCATTTATTAGATATATGCATATAATCACAAAATTCACATAATATCATATTATGTATAATGTATTTATCAAATATATATGTATATCATAACTTGGGCTTATGGTTATAGTCTAGGTATCTTATAATACCTAATTCTCTATAACCAATGGCTCTGATACCAACTGTCACATCCCGGCGGAAGCGTGAAATGCGTTGGTTGTAACTTGCTTATTCAAAATCCATTGATCAAAAAGATTAAATAATTTAACATACATGTACATACCATAACATTTATCATGTAGATAATTTAAATTAGGATTACATCATATCATGAGTAGTCAAAATTTAACATAATATAATTCTATTACAAACATAAAATCTAACAGTTACATCTTCAGAGATGATGGAAATGAACATCTACTCATACCCTGAGGTCATAGAGGTTAACTGTCAGATTCACCGATATTGAGTATTCAAGGTCAAAAACGTGTTTGATAGGGAGAATCGAGAAAGTAGAGGGTGATGGTATGTAGTTGAAGATGTGGAGGTGGTGACCGAGTGGTGTTTTTTATGGGGATGGTGCTTGTGAGTGTGTAATAATTCGAGAGAACAAGGTTGATGGTTGTGGTGTATGTGAGTCCAAGAGAAGCAAGAATAGAAGTGGGTTGGCTTCTTCCCTAGGCCGAACACCATATAGTGGTGTTGGTCATGATAGACCTACTCCTAGAGTAATGTGGTGTAAACAATTTGGGGTGCTTAGTTGGTTCTTAGCGTGAGAGGTGGCATCCACGGAGAAAACTTGTTGCTAGGTGACGACTTGATGGAGATGGTGAGTATATAACCGGCTTAGGTGGCAACAAGCGAAGTTAATGACTCTCTTAGTCATTAAGTTATGTTTAATAAGGGTTTGAATGTTTAATCGGGTAACTTAATTCCAAAATGAACCGGGTTTAGAGTTTAGGTTAGTGTCAAGGTGTCATGGTTCACTTAGTTTTGTTTTGATGTCAAGTTTTCTTTGATATTGAATTGTATTGGGGTGTTTGGTTGGGTTGTATCTTGGTTTATTTGGGGGGTGTGTTGGTTGGGTTGTATCTTGGTTTATTTGGGGTATGTTTGGTGTTACATAATGGTGATGTTTTGATCATATAAGTGTTTGATATCACAAAGATTATGTATTTGATACATGCACACGTAAATTTCGTGCATGCATGCAAGCATGCATGCGTACAATATATATATATACACACATAAACACATATAATTTATAAGGGGTTAGTCAAATAATGAGTAATATGTATGAGAATTTTATTTATGTGTTAACGTGTCTAACCTTAATTTTTAAGGTTGTCACATATATGTATATAGACCAATGGTTTAACAACCTTTTTACGTATCTCACTCATTATGAACATCAGCTATCGACGTTAGATGTTTATGACTCTTTAAATGGTAAGATTTTAAGTTGTCTAACCTAATAAGAATGATTTAGTTAAAATAATTATTAGTTGGCTATTATAAGTTATGAAGCAGACATGTATAAGTACTCAATGATTAGTCTATGAATAGGATCAATATTCATACGTGATTTACTAATTAGATAAAATAGAATTCAAAACCAAAATGTTCATACTTTTCAATCCCTATCACCCAACTAAAAAACTGAATAAGAACATATACTTATTAACGGAGTTCTCGTGTATAGGAAAGATGGAGCTTCAATAGCATATTAGCATTAGTGTAAACCAAGTGCCACGTGTAAAAGCTAAGTGCTAAGTTGGGTGCCTACTATAAAATATATGGGGCTTTACTTGATTAATGATTTTTAGATAAATATTTTAAATAGAATATCTTTTAAGTTTTTAAGATTTTTTTAAGTTTTCAAGAATTATTATTTTTACTTATTTAAAAAATGTATTCTAAAAATATCTTTATAAATTGTTTAGTTGTTATATATAGTCTAATAATAATAAGTTGATTGCTACAATAACCATATACTTATACCAGAGTCATGTAAAAGTTGATGTTACTTGTCTTTTATTTATTTTTTGGTTTTTATCTATTGTAATGTATTTATATCAAATAACTTTATATAGTAATATTTGGGGGAGAATTTAAATGAATGTTAAATACTATAAAGAGTTAAGCTAAAAGCAATAAGATGCTAAACCACTAAGAAAAATTATAGTTCTTTTAAGAAACAATGTAGCAAAAATCTCAGAAAGCACACTGAAGTACGAGTCAAAGACGGGTCCACACCAACATAAACAATCGTAACAACCACTACACCAAAAAACATATTTATTTAACCATTCCAGACCAACAAAATAATCAAAAAATAAATAAAAGATAACGTAACATCACTTTTATATAACTTCATGCCATAAGTATACGATTATTATAGCAACCGACTTATTATTATTAGACTATATATAATAACTAAACATTTTGTAAAGTTATTTTTGGAATACATTTTTTAAACAGTGTAAAAGAAAAAAATTCTTGAAAACTTAAAAACAAATCTTAAGAACTTTAAAAAATGTTCTATTTAAAATATATATCTAAAATATTAAAGATATCATCCTTATAAGAATAAAAAAACTTTAAAAAATAATTAGGTAGCCAATAAAAAAATAAATTTTAAGCAGCCAATTACATTAAGAGTATGAAACAATAAAGTTTTCATAACTACACTATTTTAATAAATAGTTTTTTAAAATACACTATTTTAATAAATAAGTTTTCATGTTAGTTTAAGAAAAAAAACTAGTTTTATCAGCATTTATGTGTCTGTGTATATGTGTCTTTATTGTTTAAGTTTCAACATTTATGGTTTAGGGTTTTCTTTTGTTTTAATGTTATAAAATTTGACCCTCTGTTTTATCAGCATTTAAGACCATATGAAAATTTGTGTCACCCTCGTCGCGTAATGTGGTTAATCAACTTGTTCATTAGTATCTTTCGACTTGTTCATTAGTATCTATGTGCGCAAGTTATTATTTAGTTACATGAATGCCTCGTGATATATCTTTCATTTAAAAAATATTTTTTTTTACAAGATCGGTTTAACCCTGCTGCGTAAAGCAAGTTTAACCCTCATGTTTGTGTCGCGTAGCGCGGATATTGAACGCTAGTTATAATACATTTGAGGAAGCCGTAATTGTCTTAATGAGTTCAAAAGCGTAAAATTATATTTTATAAACTTGACTACTTTAATTATTTTTGTATACATGTCAACTCTGTAATTATAATTGTTGACATTTAGACCAACATTCATGATCTTTAAAAGACTTTCCCTTTTGCACAAATTAATATTTTTCGAAAAAATACATCATAAAAATATGCATATATTCTCTTTAATTTGATTATGATATTGTTATTATATTTTTAATAAACAAAATTGCATGTGTTTCATGTCGTATTACGCGTTCAATCTTTTTCGGATCTGCGATGTCGATACGTTGCCATTTGATTTCGTTTTCTTGCATTCCATGTTCGTTATTCACCTGATTATATACAAAGGGAAAACAGAACGTTTAGGGTTTATGCGTCTTCTTTGTTCATATAGATTCAAACAGGGATACAAGGTGAGAAGCATGGTGCTATCATTGAATCTATTTCTTCACTTCCACACCCTTATCGATGTTAACTTTTACGTATTTGTTTCTTAGTTTTGGTCCGCATATATTGGTTTTGAGATGTCAACTTTGAGCATCGATGTAGAAAATTAAACTTCTATTCAGAAGCCATCAACCATGTCCAATACCAATGTCCTTTTTGCTATCATAGGGTTCAAGATTAGATCATAAGGTCTTCATTTTATACTGTTTTCTATTTGATTTTCCTGATTGTAGATTAGGATCATAAGGTCTTCAAGTTATACTGTTAATAAGCAATCTTATTTTTCATGGTAATGAATCATATAATTTACCTATAGATATCCAAGAATGGTGTTGTCTTATTGTTTTGTGATTTCAAGTATGCTTCATGTGGATGCTTTGCCTTCTGTGTCAATTTCTGTTGACATTAGAATCTAAATTTGATATTCAATCACCAACTTTTGCTTCAATCATAACTTAAATGGTTTTATATAATGAAATGGATAGTTATTTTTTTTATGTTAAAGATGATGATTATATACTTCAAATTGTTGCTAGTTCAGATTATTCATATATTGGGTTTCTATTTATGGTTTATAACAAAGTTTACCTTTATATTTTTGGTCTATAACAAAGATCTAAGTTTGTGTGTTCGTTCAAATTTTATTTTGATCTAGGTATGGTGTGCAACAATTGCAATTCAGCCAGTAGGTTAGATTTATTTTAAAACCATGCTTTATGATGGACAAAGCTTATTTCAGACTTGTGTTTAAATATCAAATTCTTTTTTATTAGTTTGCGTTTATATGATTTTGAAATGTCTTGTGTGTTGTGTGTAGAACATTAATATCTTTTAAATCCTAGGAGGACCATTCAAATGATGCTACTCTATTGAGATCTTTTAAGTATATTTCTAGATTAGATCCATTACAGCTTTTCCTTTGATAGAGTGGAAGTTTAGTTCTTACATGTTACACCGAATGGAAGGCAACGAACAGCACGGGGATTATAATTCCATTAAAATACTAAACCCAAAAAAGACCCGCGGCAATATGCGTTCTCAAAAATGTCAGTTAAATTGTTCATTATTTACGAGTCTCAAGCATGAGTTGTTACATTTCAATACAAAACATATCAATTTTTTGATGCTTTTGTGTAGTAATTTATTTATTATTTTATCGATAGAGATAAGTAACTCCAAATGAAAGCCAAATAAGGAGCCGGCAACAATATTCATGGCAAACTCTATGAACAGACAACTACAAGATCTTACTCAACTCTTAATACATTACTTGCAATACATACATATAATAGACTAAGAAAACATGTAAACATGCGTTAGTGACTTAGTGCTCCTATAAAATAGACCACTACTTGACATCCACCCACTACTCTACTACCTAGATTAATTCAAAATAAAAACGTGCTGCATAATTTAAATAAAACATATGACTAGAATACTATACCCGTGACTCGTAACATGACCCGGCTTGACCCGATCAAGATTAATCCAACAATTATTATTAGCCTTGAATCTGAACATTATTTTTTTATCTGTTCTCTTCGATTCTAATTTAGTTTCCTTTTTGTATCTTGACAGACAATAAACTGTGGCGGATTGGGAAGAGTCGTAGCTTCAAAGCACCCAGACTACCAAGAAAATGATATTGTATATGGATCACTAAGTTGGGCAGAATATACAATAGTAAAAAATGGAGACACGTTAAAGAAACTAGACACCATGGAATTTCCATTATCTTACCATGTTGGGATTTTTGGTAAATAAAGTTGGTCTTAACTTCGCACCTTAACTCATATAAAACGCGCTCACACGCACTTGTTTTACAGGTGCTAACGGGATTACTGCTCATGGAGGGTTCTTTCAAATTGTAAGCCTAAGAAAGAAGACAAAGTCTTTGTTTCAGCAGCTGCTGGATCAGTTGGTCATTTGGTTGGTCAATATGCAAAGTTGTTTGGTTGCTATGTTGTTGGGTGTGCGGGAACAAATCAAAAGGTCTGAAATTTTCAATTCGATAAGGTTTCTAAATCGCTTATATGTGTATATATATATCATACTACTATCTGGAAGTCTAAAGTTGATATCTAGAAGTTAATTGGTTATTAGTTCAAATCTTCTAAATACAAAGAATTGTTATTTCATTTTGTGTAATAGGTAGATTTGCTCAAAGAGAAACTTGGTTTTGATGAGGCATTCAACTACAAAAAAGAAACAGACCTAAAGTCTACTCTCCGAAGGTTAGAAGCAACAAAAAATAAACACAATTTTCATTGAACAGCAATATATTTATGACAAATAAAGTTAAAGTAAATAAAGATGATCATAACTAGCATATTTAACTTGCTGTAAATTAACAGGTACTTTCCTGATGGCATAGACATATATTTTGACAATGTGGGAGGAGAGATGCTAGAGGCTGTTGTTGGTAACATGAATGCATTCGGTAGAATTGCTGCGGTGGTGCGATTTCAGATTACCTAAATTCAGGAACAGGAATACATACTGCAGTAAGCATGGTAGATGTCATCTACAAGCGAATCATGATCCGAGGGTTTTTGTGCACTGATTTCAGCAAAGATGATTACAACAACTTCATGTCAATGACAAGGGATTATGTTCGTGCTGGAAAATTATGTGTGCTTGAAGACATATCTTGTGGCATAGAGAGCATTCCTTCTGCTTTTGTAGGCTTATTCCGAGGTGATAATGTAGGAAAAAAGATTGTTCAAATTGCTAAAGAATGAGTACAACTTATGTCAGGTTAATGGGTACAAAGTCCAATGACTTTTATTTTAGTCGCATTGAGTTTATTGAGCTAAAATGGTGGGCGAATTATTTTTCCTTTTCTGTAGACGTAAGGGTTGTTTTCTTATACTTGGATGTAAATTTAAGTATGAATGAAAGGGGTCTTAAAGGCACTAAATTCTAGTGTGCGTGTGAGTTTTTTTTTGTGTATATTTTAAAGCATGAACCAACAATTGATATCAGAAACAAGAACAAGGAATATCAAATTAAAATTTTTACGTGAGCTAGTGTTTTGCATGAGTCAAATATCAAAACCATTGAAAGAACTTGCGTCAGTTAAGAGGATGAAATCCGTGTGATTGGTACAACATCAAAACAAAAAAAGAGGAAGGACAATTTTTTTAATGCGACCAAAGCGTA
Source organism: Flaveria trinervia (assembly GCA_025506515.1). Lineage (NCBI taxonomy): Eukaryota > Viridiplantae > Streptophyta > Magnoliopsida > Asterales > Asteraceae > Flaveria > Flaveria trinervia. Next base: position 32,796,195 of record CM046444.1, read on the forward strand.
GGCAACAAACTAGATAGATAGACTCTTTTATAGATATATTTATCATCTTATTCAAATGTTGTTAGAGTTATGAAATGATTAGATTTAGTATTTTTTATAAATATCACCCATGTGTGACATACCAATCAATGATATACTATATTTCTCTCTGATATCTCTTCACATATTCAATTTTTTATTGGTAGGCTTGTTTTCCAACATCTTTCAACTTTTCCTGTGGTTAGTTGTAATGAAAATCACGGTACCTTAATAACTATATACAAAAGCATTACTATCACTTAAAAAGAAAGGTCGGTGGGGTTTCTCACAAGCCTTTTTCCCGTTCAACTTTTATTCTTTACATTTTCAACTCTTGATATTTTTAAAAACTTTGTAACATGTCACTTTAACCCTTTTAAGTTTTCAAACTTTCGAGTTTACTCATGTGCAATATAAATTCAGGTGCGTCTACATTTAGATGTGATTAGAAACGACTCGGGTCAAATATAAAATGTTTTTAAATCTAACTCAATACACATTAAGACTGTCTACGTTTCGGCATACGTTTATGTTTTGACGTTAACTTTGTTCAGAAATGGGTTGGGTCAAATATAAAACGTTTTAATTCTTATTTTTATGTACAATTTGAGTTGACCTACGTTTCAACATTGGTTTGTTTGGAAACACGTTGCGTCAATATAATACTTTTTCATTTACTATACATTTGGACATAAATTTAGTTCAAAAAAAATCGAAGCGATTGTAAGTCTATGTTTCGACAAGGGCCCATAAGACATTGCAAAACCGACCCAAAACAACCTGCCGTGGGCTTAATAGTCAAGAAGACACAAGTGGAGATAAGAATGAATAAAAAATGGGGCTTACTCTAGCCTAATGGGTAACACTAGGAAGCTCGAACCTGGTTTTTAATCAACTATACTTATGCCTTAATTGGATATAAGATTAGGGCCTTTTCTAGAATGAGACTGCCAGCACAAGCACAAAAGGTACGCACCGTAGAGGTGCACAAGCCTGGTTAAAACGTGAAACCAGGTCGGATTTTGGTAAAGACCGGGTTCCGGCTCGGATCTAACCCAGTTTCAAGAGGGCAAATGCTACAAAAATTTGGGTTTACACTGGTCGGGTTGGGAAAAGTGGGTTGGGGTATGGAGGGGACAGACCGGTTGGAACCCTATGATTTAAATTGGGTCGGGTCACGTAACTAGGTTGGATGTAATGCAATATCAACAAGGACCTGATCATTTGGCTAGCAAAGTACAATTTGTTTTGTAATTTGTTGGCCAGGTGGTATCTACCATTAGGGGACATGTGGGCTGCTAGAAACGTTTGGATTCAGACTTGTGTCATCCCAATTAATTACTCCACAAGGACAACCAAAGAATATAATAGTTAGTTATCTGATCTTCATGTTTAACCCCTTAGTATTCTAATTCAGAGCTTCGTAAAGGGTATGTTGATTGTATGTTATGGTATTGGCTAGTGACTGTAATCACCCTTATCTAGCCATTTCACAAATCACTATTTTTTTCCGTCAACTTAGTTCAACATTAGAAAACAATCCGAATACGACTATGCCTACTTGTTTATGTTATAATAAATTTGGAGGTAAATTTCATTCCAAACTGAGTTGCACATAATAACATACATGTTAAGCTAAAAATATGATTGTTTATAAAATTTTGAGTTTTACGTTGCTACATGCCTATTTTTATCTACGTTTTGATATTCATGATTAATTTTGATATTGACTGGTTCTTTTAAACGTTGTTGAAACCATTTGACTTGTTAAACATTTCCATGCTAATCTCCAAATATACCAATAGAATGTGGTTTTTATCTATGTTACCCGACTTGACGTGGTTCGAATGGATACTAACTTGATACTTTTAATTATTTTGTTTATGGTTAGATTAAATTTCTTTCATACAAATAAAATAATAATGTCTGTTGTACAGTAGTTTACGAACGTACAATTACAACCACTCCTTTTGTATGTCTATTCAAATAGCTTATGGTGTGTGTCATTCTTATAAAAAAAATAATGATTCACTCTTACAACTTTTTGATTTTATAAAATTTCGAATTTGACATCGCAATGTATTTATTTTTATCTATATTTCCACATTAAGCTTTAAGTATTATCAATAGACTCACCACAACGCATAGGTTTGTGACGGTTTTGCTTTTCACATTAGGTTTTGTTGGTTGCGTTTTCATTATCTACAATGCGAGGGTTTATGACAACATGTTGACGTTACCTTTTTTACGATTTTACACTCTTGTCATAATGCAAAAGTTATCGATGCTATTTATATACTATTTTAAAACTAAGATAAGAAACACTAAAATACAACTACTAAAAGAAAGAATGTATAATCATTTTTCGCATAGGATCAAGTATCTAAGTTCTATATGAGTTCAAATTTGAAGGCTAAGTTGCAGGATCGTTTAAGAGATGGTTAATACAATTAGTCTCACAATGAGGAGAGTGTTTAGAACACTTAGCATATCAAATAAGAAACCGGGACAATATTATGATACTAAGAACACAAGCAAATAATGAGACAGAACTAAGAACAATAACAAGATAATATGGGTTTCAAGGATAATGTATATTGCTTTCAAGTTCTTTTACAAGTGTTATAAAGTATACATAGAAATACAAGAACTTGAGATACTTTATAATACAATCCTACAATCGACCATACTTAGAAGGCTAGCTGGAAACACTAATATAGAAAACAAGATCAATGTAAAACTAAAAAGAAGATTGTCTTTTGACTAGTGACTATAACACGTCGTAGCTCATATCCTAATATAAAAAGGATAAAAGTACATAAAGTAGAAAGTTACAGACTCAAGATCTCAATATACAGTTGCAAAACATGGACTTTTTAGCCAACTTTTATAATTTGTGAGTCTTCACAGTTGCAGCGGAAAGTATGTCAGCTTTATGTAAAAGTACGTCCAAGAAAATCATATTCTTTTTTGTCTTCGGAAGAACCAGTCTTCACCTCAAATGGCTTCGGAAGACTTTGTCTTGAAGCTTCGAAAGACTTCATCTTTAGCTTTGGAAGATTTAGTCTTTGGCTTTGAAAGGTTTTACACAGAATATTTTATGCGTAGAGTAAAACTTCAAAAGAAACTTCTACCGAGTACTAAGTGTATGCATGGAGGAAGCACTTTGGTTGTTTTGGTTGCACCAACCTTTCAACAAACCTTACAAACTCCCCCTAGGCTGATGCCACCAAAATAGAAAAGTTCTTCAGTAGCTGACAGTCCTTATTAGGATCAAGACCATTCCTTTCTTCATCATTTGGTCATGATCCTTCAAACTCTTATAATATCTTCTCATGTCATAAAGATCATGCAGAGGTAGATCAAGCATGTCTTGCTAGAAGTAGACATCTTTACCACCTTGATCTTTGATAACATAACATCTCTAGATTAGTAGTAAATGTCCAACAAAAGATGGGTCTTCCAGATGCAAGAGGCTCTACTTGAGATAGAATTGGTTTTAGCCTCCTGTCACACTTCCTCAGGATGCTCTGACTTATTCTAAGGGTTGGAGGTGGATGCTTTTGGCTTGTTCTTTGATACACTCTTTAAAGCCATACTTTTCTCCTTCTTTGGAGTCTTTGACTAAGAGGGCTGGTCTTGAGGACCAGGTTATTCTATTGTACCATCTCAGTTTGATCCTCTTCCCTTACTAGTTCATAAGAAGAGGGAGCAGTACCCTATTATGGAATAGAAGATGAGGTTGGCTGAGATGTAGCTCTAGGTCTAGGTTGTATTTTCTAAATGGGTTCAACCTTAACCTCAACTTTAAGGAGAGTTGGCTTGGTGGAGAATGCAAGTCCATAAGCTTTCCCTTCTTAATCTTCTACTTGATGACCCTAATGTGCTCATCCATAATGGATAAAGACATTAGATGAAGCCTTCTTCCGACGAATCCATACAGCTTCAAGAACTCATCATCCTCTGCCTATCAGCCGGCTTCTTTTGACTTTTCTGGATGTAGCTCTTGACTTTACAGCTTCTTCCCTTATTTTTCTCTTAGCAGCCTTTTGTTCCTTAATGAATTGTTGTTCCAGCTGCTTAAGATATTCAAATTCAATGTACTCAAATGAGAGGGAAAGCCGTGCAAATGCCTGATAGAGGCATGTGGCACTCAGATAGTTGATATGTTTTGTCTATTACCTTCCTTATCTACCTAAGGTTGTTTAGTTGGTTTTTTAGCTACCATAGCATCTTTCTCAAGGCTTCTGAACTAGGGAGAAAGTAGGAGCATGCTTGTAGAGCCTATCTGTTTCTCTCTTCTTTAATCTTGAGGAGAAACTCTGCATCCTCTGCCTCCTTAGACATTTTTATGCTGCTAGTTCATTCAATTCTTCTAAAGGGAGAGATATAATCTCATCCACTTCATAGTTCCTGGTCCCCAGATAGTTATTTTGGTTTTCTTCAACTCATCATTCTGAGTGTTTGGCCTGGGGGCAGCCCTAATAGCAGCTTCTATAAATTTGAAGGAACCAATAGAACTTTCTCCCCTAAATTCCTTTTCCTCTCTCTCTCTCTCTCTCTCTCTCCTTCTCCTCCTCAATCTTCTCAGGAGTCAATTTTCTTTTCCTTTTATTACTCATAGGCCTTTGTGACTCAGGGTGAAGAGAACTTTGGCCTTCATTGCCTGATGGAGCAGTCAAGCTCTAGCCAGATAGAGGTTGTGAAGCACCTTCACCAACTGGTGCCTCACTGAGGGTAATGGGTGCTGAAGGGATGCATGTCTCAAGGTTTACAGGTTCAGCTATTGGGCCTTCAGTCAAGGTTTCTCCTTCAAAGCTAATCTTAGGGTCCACCTTTACATCCAATTGACCAATAGCCTCACCTGCTAGCCTCTGTCTATATAGTCTTGATCTATTCCTTAACTCTTCATACACCTTCTCTTGAATCCTATCTGCTAACCGTGTAGCTTATCTGTGTTGGCTTAGGTTGACAAGTGGAAAGGCAATCAGATATGTGCTCTCATAGAACCTCAGGTTGGAGAAGTTGAAGATTTCTTGTTGTCACACCCCAACCTTAACGGCGGAAACGTCGAGATGTGAGAGTTAAGATTGTTCATGCCTCACAACGACTATTAAAGGTGTCATTATTATTAAACATCATGATTCATATCATACATGAAGAAATAACATAAGTCTTCCAAGATAACAAAATATAATAAAGAAAATGCCATAGGGAATAATAAATATCTTTTGATTATTAAACTAGGTCAAACCCTAGATTGCAACAATCTTCCAAAACAAGCAAAGCGTTACCATTTACTGAAACATGTTAAGATAAAGGGGTCAACATAACGTTGGTGAGTTTTCCATAGTTTCCATAAATATATAATATATATATATATATATATATATATAATATATATATATATATATATATATATATATATAAAAGATTGCAATTCATGTTGTAGGTTAGTGAGCAAAGTAACTAGGATGCATCACAAATATAACAATCAAACCTTGACAGATTACAAACATTAAATGATTAGTTAAGTGTACTTGGATTAACCAAGTAGGCTTGTCAGGCCCATAGATCTATGACGTTGCCAGGCTAGCAATAGTTAATGATTGTAGATATAATAGTCATCACATGGTAATTACTAAAGTTCAACTAACCAAAATAGCAAGATAAATTGCTCAAGTGTTTACAAGATTCAAAGAGATTACAAGTGCAATAAGCATAAGGTAACATGTTTCACCCCAAAGTGTAAAAATAAACAAAAAGGGGTATGGAAAAACTCACCAATGTTATGTTGACCACTTTATCTTTAACATGTTTTAGGAAATGGTAACGCTTAGCTTGTTTTGGAAGATTGTTACAATCTAGGGTTGGACCTAGTTTAATAATCAAAAGACATTTATATTCCTGTGGCATTTTCTTTACTATATTTTGTTATCTTTGGAAGACTTATGTTATTTCTTCATTTATGATATGAATCATGATGTTTAATAATAATGACACTTTTAATAGTCGTTGTGTGACATGAACAATCGGATTGCGCCTTGAACCTTTAAGGTTGAGGTGTGACAGATTGGTATCAGAGCCCATAACTATAGGCATCTAGGTTATTAAAATGGTGGCCTAGACTCTGGTTAACCTAGGAACCCTTTCATAAAAACTCGTTATGATCTTGTAAGCCTGTTTATATGTTCATCTTATGTTCTCCTTGTTACATGCTAAATCCCTTATGTGCTATTTGTTTTTATTTATAATAGTGCCTTTGGATTGCGCCTTGAACCTTGTAAACTCCAACTTCCTAATCCTCCCTTATGCCTTTAAGTCTTACGCGTCTAATATTTCTTGATCTTATTCTCGACTATGTGTGTAAATCTACGCATCTTATCGGGTGGAACAATTCCTTAGACGATATGTCTAAACCTTGAAAATCTCATCGAGGTTTTAATTCTAATAACCTTAGGGAAGTGTGTGACACATAAACACCTGTATTCTGGATTTTCTAGCAAAAGACCCTTGGGCTAAGGCAAGCATTTCGTATAAATCTCATTGCGAGACTTGTTATGCTTACCTGGGGATTCCTGGGATGAGTGCTAAATTATGGTCAACATACACATCTTCCTTGAGGTAATTGGGATTAAGTCACCTCGACCTGTCCATGTTCCTATTGGCTATGTGATACCAATTGGAACCACCCTGAGTATATCAATAAGTATCTAAAATTCTTGTTTTCTCTGAACTAATGTATCTCCAAATACTAATATTTCCTTTATTTATCTTATAGAATGTCTCGCCATCAAGGAAAGCATACGACCTCCGATCGTAAACTCGCTACAATGATCGCTCGACAAATGGCTGTTGTACTTCCGTCAATGGTTGCTGAACTTAGCATCACCTTAATGGCCAATAACAACAACACCCCAATGGAAAAAATGGTGGTTATGACAACAATGCTCAAGGGGAAGCTAGCAATAACCAAAGTGAGAATAATCGCACGTGCTCATTCAAGAATTTCAACTCGTGTAAACCCACTAGCTTTAGTCGAAAGGAAGGAGCCGCCGGACTTCTCGAGTGGTTTGAGAGTATGGAGAATACGTGTTTTGTTAGCGAGTGTCCCAACAAAATCAAGGTCCGCTATGCTGCAAGCGTCCTTCAACAACAGGCGCTCACATGGTGGAGTAGTGAGAAAAGGAACCGAGGGACTGAAGTTGCCTTGGCCTTACCTTGGGAAGAATTTAAGGACATAATGATCCAAAAGTTCTATCCGAGGAGTGAATTATAGAAGCTCGAGGAGAGTTCTGGAACCTCAAGTAAGACAGTGGCAACCATTTGGCTTATTCCACCCGACATCATGAGTTGAGCATGCTCCTACCCCACATGGTGGATACCGTGCTCCGCAACATCGAGAAGTTTATTAAGGGAGTACCACCTCAAATACAAGATGCTGTGGTGGGTAGTAGGCCCACAACCTTAGAGGAGGCAATTACTATCACCGCCCAGCTCATTGAAAACCATATTAGGGCTGGCACTTTGTCGGTGAAAGGTGCCAAAACTGCTACGAAGGTGACTCCCGAGGCTACAAAGGAGGTTAAGGCCGAGTCCTCTTTCCAAGCAAGAAGCGCTAGTTCACACTGACTTGTAATTATGCGGTGACAGGACCAAATGGCCCTCAAAGGCAAGCTGTTGTTGCAAAGGCAAGGGCTTATACTAGGCCACATCTGATGTGCAATACTTACAAGTACCATTAAGCGAGTAACACTGCCTGCCGAGTTTGCTCGTTGTACGGAAGTATGGGCAACTTGCCTTCGTGGTCCGAAGAATGCTGCGATGCTTGCTAATCGAGCCTGTTACAACTATGGTGAACCTGGACATTTTCCTCCATAATGTCCTCGCAATGCGGGAACTGTGCCACTGGCTCGTGGAAGGGCCTTCAACATCAATGCCAACCAAGCTCAAGCCAACAATGACGTGGTGAATTGTACGTCATTAATTTCCTTTAATCGTTCTTTGTCTTGTAAAAATCCCTATATGTGTTCATTATACCAATAATAGGTCAATACTGAACAAGTATGTATCTTGTAAATAGTCATTATGCTTCTGTACTGTTTGATTCGGGTGCGGATAAGAGTTTCGTGTCTTTGGAGTTCGAGCCTATACTTTCTAAACCGCATGCTAATCTAGAAAGATCCTTTATGGTTGAAGTCGCTGATGGATAATTGATCATCATTGACGTCATAATATGCGATTGTACCTTGATTCTTAACAAGCACGAGTTCCTCATCGACCTTTTTCCTATGCAACTGGGAAGCTTTGACATTATTATCGGCATGGATTGGTTAGCCAAGCAACACGTGGAAATCATATGCTTCGAGAAGTGCATTTGAATTCCTTTACCATCGAGTGATACTTTGAAAGTCTTTAGGGAGAAATCATCTCAAAGACTCAAACTTATGTCTTGCATCCAGGCCCAAAAGTGCCTAAGTAAAAGCTACGTAGATTTCATGGCTTATGTAGTTAACACGAAAGCCAAGGGTAAAGAACTAAAGGATATTCCTATCGTGCGAGATTTTACCGAGGTGTTTCCCGAGGATCTTAGTGGGTTACCTCCTGTACGAGAGATTGAGTTCAAAATTGACTTGATCCCTGGTGCAAACCCTGTGGCTAAGTCACCTTATCATCTTGCACCATCTGAAATGTAAGAACTAGCTATCCAACTACAAGATTTGACCGATAAGGTTTCATTCGTCCCAGCTCTTCACCATGGGGTGCACCCATGTTATTTGTGAAGAAGAAAGATGGTTCTTTCCGTATGTGTATCGACTACTGGGAACTCAACAAGCTCACCATCAAGAACCGATATCCTATTCCTTGAATCGATGATCTCTTCAATCAACTTCAAGGAGCTACACAATTTTCAAAGATCGATCTACATTCTGGATATCATCAACTACATGTTCATGATGACGATATTCCAAAAAACCAGTTTTCATACTCGATATGGACATTACGAGTTCATGGTTATGCCTTTTGGTTTAACCAATGCACCTGCTATGTTCATGGATCTCATGAATCAGGTATGTAACCATACTTGGACAAATTCATGATCGTGTTTATCTGTGATATTCTTATCTATTCCAAAACAAAAACCGATCATGAGTTGCACTTGCGACAAGTTCTCTAACTTTTAAAGAAGGAACAACTATACGCCAAGTTCTCTAAGTGCGAGTTATGGCTGGAAGAGGTCTAATTCTTAGGTCATATGGTGAATAGCCAACAAATTCATGTCGACCATGCTAAAATAGAAGCCGTGAAAAATTAGTGCGTTCCCACAACCCCATCCGAAGTTTGTTCTTTTCTGGTTTTAGCAGTTTATTGCCGTAGATTCATCGCAAACTTTTCGAAGATTGCTAAACCACTACTAACTCAAAAGAATTAACTCTTTGAATGGGGACCCGAACAAGAAGAGGCTTTTGATGTATTGAAACGCAAGTTCTGTAATGCTCCTATTCTAACACTCCCCATGGAAGCGACGATTTTACCGTAACCTGTGATGCCTCTAGTCAAGGTCTTGGTTGTGTTCTCATGCAATGAGGAAAAGTCATAGCATACGTGTCAAGACAATTAAAGGTTCATGAAGTGAACTACATAACTCACGATCTTGAACTTGGTGCTGTGGTTTTCACTTTGAATATCTGGCGGCACTATCTTTATGGGACACAATGCATAAGAGTCTCCAACACATGATCAATCAAAAGGATCTCAACATGAGACAAAGACATTGGATCAACTTGATTAACGACTATGACTATGACATTCACTATCACCCTGGAAAGGAGAATGTTGTAGCCGACGCGCTGAGTCGCAAATCCACAACAAGACTGTCTCACTCCAAGAAATCCAAGATCGAAGGCAGTTGTTTGACATGTTAGGGGAATTTGATATTGAGATTCATGTGGATGTTAACGAGGCTACTATCATGCTTCAAAACATAAAGATTGATAGTGATCTCGAGTTATGTATTCAAGAGGCTCAACAAGAAGCGTTAACCGAGGAAGGGAAAGATGAATATTTGGCGTTTAACATTCGGTCACAACTGGAGACAAACCCGAACAACATGTGGTATTTCTTGAATCGACTTTGGATCCCAAATCATGACAATCTCCATCACTTCATAATGAATGAAGCTCACCAAACCCAATATTCTATTCATCCCGGGTCCGATAAGATGTACATGGATTTGCGTGGTCAATATTGGTGGCCGGGAATGAAGAGAGATATCGCGTCTTATGTTTCAAAGTGCCTCACATGTGCAAGAGTCAAAGCCAAACACCAACAACCGAGTGTTTACTTGAACAACCAAAATATCTATGTGGAAATGGGAACACATATCCATGGATTTCATAACAAGGTTACCACGTACTCCTTGTGGCCATGACAGTATATGGGTGATTGTTGACCGTTTGACCAAAACGGCACATTTCTTACTAATACGAGACATTTACAAGGTTTCAAGATTGGCTCGTATCTACATTGATGAAATTGTGAGTCGTCATGGCGTGCTGTTGCATATTATTTCTGATCGTGATGCTCGTTTCATTTCGCATTTCTCGTCTTCGATGCAAGAACTCTTGGGTACTCAATTGGATTTAAGCACGGCGTACCATCCTCAAACGGACGGTCAAACTGAACAAACAAGTCAAACCCTCTAGGACTTGCTACGTCTTTTTGTCCTTGACTTTGGTGGTGACTGTGATACGCATTTACCATTAGCGAAATTCTCGTATAACAATAGTTATCACTCAAGTATCAAGATGGCACCATTTGAGGTTTTGTGTGGTCGTAAATGTCGTTCTCCGACTTGTTGGACTGACATTGGTGAGAATTTCATCACTGGTCCTAAAATTATTCAAGAAACGACTGACAAAGTTTCCAAAATTCGAAATAACCTTGAGGTGGATAGAAGTTATCAAAAGATTTATGCCGATAAAAGATGCAAACCATTGGAATTTCAAGTCGACGACATGGTTCTTCTTAAGGTCTCTCCATGGAAGGGTGTTGTTCGCTTTGGGAAGAAGTATAAGTTAGCCCCACGTTTTGTAGGACCTTTCAAGATTCTAAAAAGAATTGGGAAAGTGGCTTACAAACTGAAACTACCTTCTGAACTTAGCGGAGTTCATCCTGTCTTCCATGTCTCAAACCTATGGAAATGTCTGGCTGATGAAAATTTGCATGTTCCTCTAGAGGAAATTCAAATAGATGTGTCATTGCATTTCGTTGAGAAGCCTGTCGAGATCATGCACCGAACCCTGAAGAAGACCCGAACAACTACCACACCGATCGTTAAAGTTCGTTGGAAAAACAAACGTGGAGCTGAGTTTGCTTGGGAACGTGAGGAGCACATGAAGAAGAAGTACGCGTATTTGTTCGTATAGTTTCTTCTTAATTTCGGAACGAAATTCTTATAAGGTTAACTTGTATTTTTGTTAATTAAAAGTTAACTTTGTTAAGTTTTTATAAGGTCTATTTATGCCTTTTATGAAACTTGTGGTTGTTTATGCTTATGCGTTTGTTGGTCATTAGTTTTTTTAATATATAAAACTTAAAAACATTGGGAAATAATAATTATAATAATAATAGTAACTCTAATAATAATGTCCATAATAAATAGTAATAATAATAATGATAATTAGAATAAATAATAATAATAATAATAACAACAATAATAACAACTTAAATAATAGTAACAATAATAATATAGAATTATCAGTAACAATAATAATTTAAAAAAATTACTTAAACTTAAAAATGTTAAAACTTAAAATAATTAGCTCAGGGGGGTGTTTTTGTTATTTTATAAACTTTATACAAAATTTTTGTGCATAAAATAATAACAAACTAAACAACAAAGGCCAAATGTGTAACAACCCAACCCCCCGCCCACTTTAAAACCCCGCATTTCCAGTGGCCTCTCCGGCCATCGCCGGCGAGCTCTGCCGAGCCCCATAGACTATGAAAACGCTCGATTTAAATACCCAAACCGACCCAAATTGTTTCGTATACACGTTTCGAACTTAAATGAAACTATAATTTCGTTTAAACACCGGTTACAAACATCAAACGGACGCACAACCGAAATCTTAAATCGTATACCGTTCGAACCATAATCCCTAATAATAATCCAATTAATTAAACCTAAACAATCTTTCAACTATCCCTAAACTATCTACACATCCAATTTCAGCTGAAAAACAAACGAACACCAAAAATCAACCCTCAAACAAGTCGCGATCCGAAGCTAGTCGAACCCAACGTTTTCTACAATCTCACCCACAATTAACAGAGGGCTTTCGTTCATTGGGGTCTATATAAGCTACCTGCGCAATGAATTGGATAATCATCACTCCTTGCATGTCAACTAAATCAAACTTGTTGCGGTCTATTCATCGTGTGTTCTGATCATCATCTTTAATCAAAGCAGGCAATTGAATCCAGTTAACTATTCGATTTTACATGGGGATCAAAATCCCCATGATAATTAGCATTAACAATAATGAATTGACATTCAATTTGGAATTAATCAAAACTAGGGTTCTTGGGAAATTTGGGGATTTCTTGAAATCTTGTTTTTAAGAATTAAAGTCCAAGTCTTAATACGGTTGAGGCTTTGGTACGCTGGTAACACTTGAGACTTCTAAACTAGAGGTTCCTAGTTTAAATTCGGGGAACCTCATGTTTTATTTTTAGGCTTTTTGGCCGTCAACACTAATTTTATATTTTTTTAATTATAAAAAGCATTTTATAAAAGCTGATAATTTTAAAATACTTTTAATTATTTTCTATAAATTAGTTTCTTAAATAGAAATACTTTTATACTTTTATCAATTATTCTAATAATAATATAAATAATTTATTTTTATAAAAACTATACTTTAACTAATACTTTGTTCCACAAATATGATTTTTTAAATGTTGCCTTTAAACTATTTTTAAAATTGTATTTATTAGACTTATTATCTTTATATATACACAATTATTATTGTTATATTTTTATATATAAAACTTTATACATAACATAACAACTTTCTTTGTTAATATAATTGTTCCCATTTTGTTAAAACATAATTATTGACAATCCCTAAATTCCACTTAGAAGCGTAGTCCTCGTTAATTCGTTAAACTTATTATTAAGCTCAAATCTTGTAAATATATATATTTAGGTGCCTTGTGATGGTTTACGTTGGAACGACGCCTGTTATTATTCTTATTAACCATCATTTATACACTTATGCATCATGTGAGTTTTTCCATACCCCTTTTTATTTACTTTTACACTTTGGGGTGAAACATGTTACCTTATGATTATTGCACTCGTAATCTCGTTTGAATCTTGTAAACACTTGAGCTATTCATCTTGTTGTTGTGGTTAGTTGAACTTTAGTAATTACCATGTGATGACTACTATATGAACAATCATTAACTATTGCTAGCTTGGTGGCATCATAGATCTATGGGCCTGACAAGCCTACTTGGTTAATCCAAGTACACTTTGCTAATCGTTTAATCTTGTAATCTTGTAATTTGTCAAGGTTTGATTGTTACATTTATCATACATCCCTAGTTACTTTGCTTGCTAACCTATGACATGAATTGCCATCTTTTATATATATGTATGTATGAAACCTATAGAAAACTCACTAACGTTATGTTGACCCCTTTATCTTTAATAGGTTTCAGGAAATGGTAACGCTTAGCTTGTTTTGGAAGATTGTTGCAATCTAGGGTTGGACCTAGTTTAATAATCAAAAGACATTTATTATTCCTATGGTTTTTTCTTTACTATATTACGTTGTCTTTGGAAGACTTATGTTATTTCCTCACATATGATATGAATCATGATGTTTAATAATAATGACACTTTTAATAGTCGTTGTGTGACATGAACAATCTGAACCCTCACATCTTGACGTTTCCACCGTGAAGGTTGGGGTGTGACACTCGTTGCCCCTGAGTTCTTGAGATCACAAGAGCTCTCTTATCAGCATCATATCTCCATACCATGATTAAGTTCTCAAAGTGATGAGATGGAGTAGGCATAGCATTGGGTATACCCTCCTCAATCATGCTTTGAATGAGTGAATCCACATTAATATGAACTTGAGGAGGTTGCTAGTCATGGAAAATTGCAAGTGTGGGTGGGGAATCCTTAATGTCCATATCTTGTGAAGAACTTCTAGGTTTTATGATTGTTTGGACTTTCTCCCCCTTTTTGGTAGCATTACCCTCTTGCGTAGGTGAGCTAGGGGTTTGGTCTATCACATCCATAACTTCTTGTGTTCCTGGTTGAGCTCCTCTTAAAGGTCTCCTAGCTAGTTTCTCTTTGAGATAAGAAATTTCAAGTTGCTAATCATTGACCCTTCTTTGTAAGGTAGTCACCTGAGATTCCAAATGACTAACTTTAGAGACTGAGTGGGTGCATATTTTTGAAAGTTTTTACATTTTAGCATCATGTTTCCCTTATCTTCATTAGAAGAATCATTGGGGGATGAGAGAATTTGACCAAAATTCTCTTTCTCACCATCAACATGGGTTCTTAGCTATTGGATTTCCATTGCACACTGACAAGTTTGGGTGAAGTGTCAATGGGCTGAGTTGCCATGGTTGAGGTCTTAATGATGTAATCACTTGCAAAAGTGAAAGCCTCTTCCACATGGACCTCCTGAACAGGTTTAGAGAGATCCACCCCAGTAATGGGTGAATGATATCGGCTAGACAAGGGAGAGACATGAATACTCATCTCTCTTTGAGTAGGGGAAGAGTAGAGAGACTCATGGTACTCACTAAATCCCATGTCTTTATCATCATAGAACTCAAGGATGGGTATTGGTTGGTTAATATCAAGTGGCTAGGGATGGTAACTTTCCCCTAAAGGTTGATCACTAGAGTTTTGAGACTCTAAGTGAAGGCTTAAGGCTATTGGGGTTGTGAGCTCATCAGGCTGAGCATAAGGAACTTCAGTACTAATCATTTATGAGTTGAGAGTGGTTTACTCCTTAGGATATGTGGGTGCTCCTATGTCCACTTCCTCTTATATAGTTGGTGATATGGGGGCCTGCACAAGCTGAGTAGCTTGTGTAGGGGTTTGTTTGGATTTTCTTTGGTAGGTGATTGTTATTTTTGGTTATGTGGGTGGTTGTGAAGTAGAAGGTGTGGGTTCAACACTAGCTGTTGTTGATAGGTTGTCACCTTGAGCATTGAGCTCTATCATTTATGGGACAAAGGCTGTTTCTACCCTTGAGAAGACAACAATTGGCTTCTTTATGGTTTTGAAGATGTTGGCTTCATCTATCCTAATTTAGAACTTTACCTGTTCTCCTCAACTGTGAGCCCAGTTCATAGTTGAGAATGTGCTGGAGATATCTAGGGAACAATTAATACTCTAGGGAATCCAAGTTTGCAAGGAAATTCGTATACAAAAATTATGAATACCTGAACTTGATCCCCTAAACTATGAAGAAGAGATCCTTAGGAATCTGGTCCCATCCTCAATGCTTGTTGGACAAGCTGTGTTTGACTACATGGAGGAGTACTTCCATTAACAAGAGACCCTCCCTTTCCTAAAGGTCTTAATAGAGAAATCTCCCTCATATCCCATATGCTCAAAGGAATGGTTAACAACATCTTTTGGAAAGGACAAATCACCTTCTACATCATCTAGCAGAAGATGAGTGTTTATGATGGCCGGAGTGATGATGACTGTCCTCCCATACATTGTGGCAGACAGTGCCTTCTCCCCATCCATGGTGACCTCTTCACACATCCTCCAGAAGTCCAAAAGATGATCCTCATAGAGATAAGGATCAATGGTGAGGGAAGTGAAGTAATTCGACATAGAAAGAAAGCGTCAAACCTCTAAGAAACTTGGATCTTTTTCAGAGTTCAAAAGAGCAATTTGATTGTGTTGCCTATGAAGTTGTATGGAAAAATTAGTCTGGTTTCTACCATCAGGTTGGCCATTTTAGAAAGCTTAATGGTGAAGGAAGATAAGAACAAATACGGTTTATGGGTGAATTTAGGTTAAAGAAAGTTGCAGATGAAGAGGAAAGGGAAAGAGGGGAAACCATTGAGTATATATATGAATTGGATTTGAGACAAACTTAATGGAAAAAATAAACCTTAAAGTCTGGAGTCTGTCTCACCACTGATAAAGTGCCCAAAAAGGTAGTTTTCTTGGAAGTCGAAAATCTTCTGAAGGAATTTTGTCTTCGGAAGTTTCATAAAAGCTTCCGAAGACAATTTGACTTCGGAAGATATTTTTAGACTTGTAAAAATATTGTTTCGAAAGTAAAATACTTAGAAATTTTCACTTCGAAGACATGTTTGGTTTCGGAAGAGATCAAGAGTTGGAGTTTTATTCTAAAAAGAATAAATATTCTGAGACTTAATTGCTTTCGGAAGAAATTTGGTCTTCAAAAGCATATAAGTACTTATGAACAAATTTAAGCTTCGGAAGATAGTTTAGAAATTCTTTCAAAAGTAAATTTTCATAAGTAGTTATCTGATTTGAAGACATAAAATTATGCTGAAGGCAACTAGATATCTTCCGAAAGAAATGTTAGGACCGTGTACGGACAGAGTACTAACTGATTTACGCGTATACAAACTCAAATAGTGCGGAATCCTATTTGATTGGTGATCCAATCAGTAAGAACGCACGTTGTTGGACCAAAAGAACCAATGAGCCAGATCAGAAAAACCTTTAAGTCCCACAAGACATCACAACAACTGCTGAAGACTTGATCAGCTGTTTGACAAAGTCTGAAGATCAACAGCTGAAGACTAAAGTACTGAAGACTTCAACAGCTGAAGACCAAAGTCTGAAGATCAACAGCTGAAGACTATAGTACTGAAGACTTCAACAACTGAAGACTAAAGTACTGAAGACTTCAACAGCTGAAGACCAAAGTCTGAAGATCAACAGCTGAAGACTAAAGTATTGAAGATCAATAGCTGAAGTACAAAGACTGAAGACATCAGCTGAAGACATCAGCTGATGACAACAACTGAAGTTCAAGAAGTCCAAGTACTGAAGCCTTCAGAGTTTGTCACAACAGATGAAGAAGCATTCTTCAGTTGTTGTGATGGTTTCCTTTCAGTAGTTTTCTTTTCTATTTCAGTACTTGTAAAACGACTGAAGAGCATGTTCTTCAGTCGTTGTTGTTCTAGTAGTTTTCTTTTCAGTAGTTGTAGTGATAGTTAACACTTGGTATTTTTGTAAGAAGATGTCAGCTGTTTGACATCTTCAGTAGTTGTGTTAACTTTCAGTAGTTAAATAACAGTTAGATGTCACTGTCAAGTGACATCAGCTGATGTCAGCTTTCCTTATAAAAGGAAAGATGACCTAATTGTAACTGTGCGAAAGCCAGCCGAAGCATATATTGAATGAATATATTCCTTTTGGCAGAAATTCTCTCTCTATAACAAACACTGTTTCACTGATAAATTTCGTGTGTTCTTGTTTAAATTTGTTAATTCGTGGGCTCATTCCGCTGCAAATCCAATCTAATTGATCAAACTAGATGCCAAGATCCTAACAAATGGTATCAGAGCAGGTTAATCATTGATCGGTTTAACAATTGATCATTGAAACTGTTCTTTTGCTATCTACGTTTGATCGAATTAGCAAATTTGCAAGAATCGGTTACAGAGATTGAGTTTCTGTTGCTTCTGGCCATTTTGTTTGAGGTTCTAAGTGGTTATGAGCTAGATTTAATTTGTTTACCTTGAATTTGTCTGAATTCTAAATATGACTACTCCTTCTAATGACCCTCACAATACTGGTTCCTCAACCAAGCCTCCGATGCTGGTTAGGACTGAGTATAACATATGGCAACGAAGAATGCTCCATCACCTATCTGTTAACAGTTTAGGTTGTTGGACATCTGTGTTACATGGTCCACATAAGCCTATGGTAAACAATCCAGAAACCAACCAAATGGTTCCAAGAAGAAGGAACAATACTCTGATGAGGATCGTAAACTGTTTGAGATTGATGCTAAAGCTCATGGAATTCTGGCCATGGCACTGCCTAATGAAATCTATTCTGGGCTTATGCATCATGAAACTGCTCATGACCTCTGGAAAGCACTGAAAGAACAATTTGGTGGTACTGATGAGGTCTTAGCAAACAATAGGGAAATACTTGCCCAACAATATGAGACATTTGCTCATAGGAAGGGTGAGACTCTGACTCAACAGTTTGAGCGTTTTTCATGTTTGATCTCTGAGCTGAAAATGGTCAAACATGAATACACCAATAGCCAGATGAACCACAGATTCCTCAGATCACTGCCTGAGAGATGGGACACATATACAATTGTCCTACACTCTAATGCAAATCTGGATAGCCTATCTCTCACCCAACTTCATGGGAAACTACTTACATTTGAAAGAGAGATAGAGCAGCAAAGGAAACTGGCATCATCAGGAAAGCTCACTGAAGACTTTGTACCAGGGAACACTGCCTTGGTCGGTCATGAGTCAGAATATGCTGCATCAGAAGTAATTATGATGTGCATATAGATTTCTCTTCAAACAGTTGTGATCATGCATTTGTGAGTGTTGATAGTCAGTCAGGCTGTAATAGTGACAATTTGTGCTTCATTATGGATGATTTGAAAGGTATAGCTGATGATGACTTAGAAGAGATGGATATTCTGAGCCAAATGGCTTTGATTAATATCAGATCTCAGAAGTTCTACAAGAGAACTGGTAAGAAATTCCTTGGACTCTGGCAAAACCAAAGTTGGTTTTGACAAGAGTAAGTTGAGGTGTCACAAATGCCACAGGCTTGGGCACTTTGCAACAGAGTGTAGATCATCTGGATCTAACTCTTCTGCACCCTTTGTGACTTTTCCAAGTAATATTCAACAAAAACAGAGGGCAACATCCTGCTAGTTCTGGTCATCAATCACAACCTCTATCTCCTGCATATTTTGTCCCTCAGGGTTCAATGCCATATCCATATCCCTGCTATTACATGCCACAAACCAGTCAAGTTCACGTACCCATTGCTCAACAACCACCTGCTCTTCCTGAGCCTCAACCTTCCCAATCTCATCAATAATCTCAACCTCAACAACACAACTTTTTCACCCCAGGAGTTGTTGACTGGAGCAGTTTACCAGATGATATGTCTGGTCATGAACAACTGTTTGCTGGTGCTAGTCAACATGGTGGTGACAATCCTTTTGGAACCTTGCTCTTATGGCCCTGGAGTCTGCTGATACCTCATCCTCTAATGCCTCCACACCACAGGTATCACAGGTATCCTCTGAGGGCAAAGCCAAGCTATGTTCTGAAACATGCATAGCTGCATTTGCATCTATTAGAGAAGCAAATGTAGCTTTAATTAACAGAACATTAAGCTAGAACAAATAATATCCAAAAGAAAAGCTAAATTTGAGTCTGTGCTTAATGATAAGAATGATGAGATTTACAAACTTAAATGCCAAATCACTGATGATAAGGCTAGGGAAGAGGTACTTCTAGAGAAGTACAGAGACCTCAAAGAAACACTTGCAGCTACCCAGGTAGAGTGTGATCGATGGGTACATTCCTGCAAGGGTTTTGAAATGCTTCTCAGTAAGCAGTCTGCTTCCAATGTGAAGTTTGGCATTGGTTATAATCACACTGCTCCTCTTACAGATTTTACTCCCAGAGCAGAGGTAGAATCTGATGGAGAAAGCAATAACCAATCCTTTTCATCATGTGATCTACTATCTGATACAGCACCATCAGAGGTTGGTGTCAGCATTAATTCCTCCCAAAACCTATCAGCTGATGTTGATGGTTCAAATGCTGACACTCACATGATCAAAAGGTTGATCACTCCAGGTGGTATTACACAAAGTACTGAAAGTATTAAAGAGCAAGTCATAACACCTGGAGAACAAACCCAAACTACTGCATGTACTAAAGGAAAGAAAACTGCCAGTAGAAAGGGTGGGAAAACTACTGAAGAAGATATCAAGAAAGCATGTACTGCAAGGAAGAAAACTGCTAGTACTGGTCGCAAACTGCTGAAGAATAAGTCTTTAGTAGTTTCATCTTCTTCAGCAGATGATCAACTTAAGATGAAGAAAAATCCATGTGAAATATGTGGCTTATTCAATCATCTTACTGATGATTGCTGGTATAAAAAGGGCTCCAAACTCAAACACAATGAAAACATTAAAAAGAAAATGGATAAAATGAAAACAGAGTTTGAAACCAAGTTTGTACCAGCAACATCAAAACCTGTAAACCCAAAATCCAAAAAGAAATCCATAAAAGAAGGGGTTAATCAGGCAACAGCTGAGGTTGCTCAAAGGGAGATGGTACAACACAGGAATCCATCAATCTCAAGCACTAATGTGTCTGATGAGCTAAAGGCTTTATCACAGAATCAGACACAACTTGTTATGATGGTTCAACATCTATTAGGGAGAGTCAACCAATTAGATGCTCCTGTGTTGAAACCACAGAGAAGAAAATCCATGCCAAAGGATTCTTCTTCTTCACCATCTCCATCTCCTCAGACTGTTCTTCATAGCAAATCTGTTAGTTTACCATCTGTTGATGTGAACAGACCCAAAACCAAAAAGGTTTGGGTCTCAAAAACTAACTAATTTCTTATGATTGTAGGGTTCTTCAGCATGCCACGGTAGCATCTGGTATGTAGACAGTGGAGGATCTATGCATATGACAGGGAACAACTCTCTTCTTCATGATTACTATCAAGGAAAGAAGGGGTTTGTTTCTTTTGGCAATGATGCTAAGGGTTACATCATTGGCAAAGGCTTTGTGTCCAATAGGGAAATAAGGTTTGATGATGTTAACCATGTGGAGAATCTCAAGTACAATCTCTTGAGTGTCAGTCAAATGTGTGATAAAGGCCATGTTGCTCTTTTCACCAGTCAGAACTGCAGGATTCTGTCATCCAAAGTTCTGAGTTTGATTGATAAGGTGTTGGATGATCACACTCTCCTGAGGGCCAACAAGACAGGAAGAGTGTATGCCTTAGATCTTTCCAAAAAATAGATCTCAAAGGCCATCCTTGCCTATTTTCCAAGGCTTCTCCTCAAGAATCTATTCTATGGCATAGAAGGCTGGGTCATGTGAATCTTAAAAACTTGAATCAGCTGATACATCATGGTTTAGTCAGGGGATTGCCTATAAAGGAGTTCAGATGTGAAGACAACTGCACTGCTTGTTTGAAAGGAAAACAACACAAAGTCTCATTCCCTCCTATTGAAGAACCTAAGTCCATTGCCTGCTTGCAATTACTACACATGGATATCTTTGGTCCTGTGAGAGTAATGAGTATGGCAAAGAAGAAATACTGTCTGGTAATTGTGGATGATTACTCCAGATTTGTATGGACTTTCTTCTTGCATTTAAAGGATGAGGCTGCTCAGACGATTATAAACTTTGTGTTGTATGTTAGAAGCAGTATTCCCTATCTGTCAAGTGTATCAGAAGTGATAATGGAACAGAATTCAGAAACCATACACTTGATGAGTTTTATCTCTCAAAGGAATCAAGAGGCAGTTTAGCATCCCAGGGACTCCAGAACAAAATGGAGTGGTAGAGAGAAAGAACAGGACCCTGTCCATGTTGGCTGACTCTGGTTTGCCACTGACCTTTTGGGCTGAAGCTGTTAACACAGCTTGCTATGTGCAGAATAGAGCCTTAGTAAATCAGAGGTTGATGAAGACTCCATATGAAGTTCTACATCATTTGGCTCCTCTAATTTCATTTTTCAGAGCCTTTGGGTGTCCTTCTTTCATTCTCAACACAAATGATCAACTCCACAAATTTGATCCTAAGGTGGATGCAGGGTATTTTGTTGGTTATTCATCTACTTGCAAGGCATACAGAGTCTTCAACTGCAGAACAAAGATAGTTGAAGAGACTCTGCATGTGAAGTTTAATGAATCTCCAAAGGACAAGATTCCACAAAACCCTGTGGAGTTATTTGATTTGGACATACTGCAATATGTTCCTTATCAGGCTTCAGCTGTTGCTCCTGTCAACAGTCTTCCACCTGGTGGTACTGAAGATGATGATGATATCAGTACTCACCTATTCAAGTTTAGTGACCAACTGTCTGAGGCTGCTAAACTTGATGTTCCTGTAGCTTTAGCAGCTCCATCCACAACAAATGATGATGAGATTTCTGTTTCCTCTACATCATTTGACTTGCCATCTCATACTTGGTTTCAAGAATCTGATCAACATCTGCTGCTGCTGAACCGGCTACAAACACTTGCACTGATCTTATTGTGTACCAAGAGCTGAAGAATCACCCCATGTCTCAAATCATTGGTGATATCAATGCTGGTGTCTCAACCAGAAGTCAATTGACTAACTTCTGCTTCTATGCTCTCTTCATCAGTCAGCTAGAGCCAAAGAACTATCATGTTGCTTTGAGAGACAATGGATGGGTTGAAGCCATGCAGCTTGAGCTACTTCAGTTCAAAAAGCAGCAAGTGTGGGAACTGGTTCCTCTACCCCCAGGTAAGTGTGCAATAGGCACTAAATGGGTATTTAGGAATAAAACTGATGAAAATGGGCTTATTTCTCAAGAACAAGGCTAGACTGGTTGTACAAGGGTTTTCACAAGAAGAAGGTATTGATTATGATGAAATCTTTGCCCCTGTAGCCAGACTAGAGGCAATTAGATTGTTCTTAGCCTATGTTGCATTCCACAATCTTAAAGTTTTTCAAATGGATGTCAAAAGTGCATTTTTATATGGTAAAATAAAAGAAGAGGTTTATGTTTGTCAACCACCAGGTTTTGAGGATAATAAACATCCAGATTGGGTATACAAGCTTGATAAGGCTCTTTATGGGTTGAAACAAGCTCCTAGAGCCTGGTATGAGACATTATCAAATTTTCTTCTTCAAAATAATTCACTAGAGGCTCCATAGATAAAACTTTGTTCATTAAGAAGGTGGATCAGCATAAGCTACTTGTTCAAATTTATGTTGATGATATTATTTTTGCATCCTCTGATCCCCAGTTGTGTGATGATTTTACCAAATTAATGCAAAAGAAGTTTGAAATGAGTGCAATGGGAGAATTACAGTTCTTTCTAGGATTGCAAATCAAACAAAAGGCTGATGGGACTTTTATTCATCAGTCTAAATATACAAATGATCTTTTGAATAAGTTTGATTTACAAAACTGTAAGCCCTGTTCTACTCCCATGTGCCACACCACACAACTGGATGCAGATCAGAAAGGTAAAGCTGTTGATGAAACACTTTACAGATGTATGATTGGGTCCTTGATGTACTTAACAACTTCTAGACCAGATATCATGTTTGCAACTTGTGTTTGTGCTAGATTTCAGGCTGCTCCTAAAGAGTCTCATTTGATTGCAGTCAAGAGGATCTTTAGATATCTGCAAGGTACACAATCTCTAGGTTTATGGTATTCCACTGGACACTCTTGCAAATTAGTTGCTTTTTCTGATAGTGACTATGCAGGGTGTAAGTTAACCAAAAAGTCAACTTCTGGTGGATGTCAATTCCTAGGCAACTGTTTGATTTCTTGGCAGAGTAAGAAACAAACATTTGTTGCTACATCCACTGCTGAAGCAGAGTACATTGCTGCTGCAAGTTGTACATCTCAGGTACTCTGGCTTCAGAACCAACTTTTGGATTATGGCATTACAGAGACTAAGACTCCATTATTAATGGACAGTGCTTCAGCTCTTTGCATTGTCAAGAATCCTGTCCAGCATTCTCGGACCAAACATATAGAGATCAGACACCATTTTATTAGGGACTGTTTTGAAAAAGGTCTGATTGATCCAAAGTTTGTGTCTAGTGCTGATGAGCTTGCAGACATTTTTACTAAGCCTCTAGATAGTTCAACTTTCCAAAACCTAGTGTTAAGGCTTGGTATGCTGCAACTAGAATAAGTGACAACTACTGATGATCTCAGTAAACAAGTACTGAGGATCATTAGTAACATGTCACAAATAAGTACTGATTCTGATACATACTACTGATGTAGTTATAACTACTGATGTTAGTAAAAACAGATAAGTACTAATGTCCTATGAAACAACTGAAAACAGCCATAAAGACTGATGAGTAAGTGTTGAGGACAGTATGAAACAGCTGAAAAGCTAAGAATTGACGAAAACTACTGATGGGAATTTTCTCTTTAGTTGTTTAACAACTGCTGTTTCATCTTAAACAACTGATGACAAAACCATGTCTTCAGTAGTTTCACAACTACTGATGACTAACAACAAGTCTTCAGTCGTTTACAACAACTGATGACAAAACCATATCTTCAGTAGTTTCACAACTACTGATGACTAACACCAAGTCTTTAGTCGTTTACAACAACTGATGAAAAAACCATGTCTTCAGTAGTTTCACATCTACTGATGTCTAACACCAAGTCCTCGGTTGTTTCCAACATCTGAAGTCAAAACCATGGTTTTCAGTAGTTTTATAACTGTTGATGCCTAAAACCAAGACTTCAGTTGTTTCAACCTCTGAAGGTTAATACCACGTCATCAGTCGTTTAAAACTACTGATGATTAACACCAAACCCCCAGTTGTTTTATAACCCTTACCCTATAAATACCTAATCGTATAGAGCTTCATCATCTCAAACCTAACGTTCAAAAACTCAAAACCTTCTCTCACATTAATGGCGACCATGCAGCTTATACCACGACACAACTGTGTTGCCTACCTTACCAAATCACCTTCTGGACAAAGTTTGATACTGCCATTGATCTAATGGTCCATTCTCCATTCAAAAAGGCCTTCCTTATCAATCCTACCATTTATGCCGTATCCCTAATTAGTTCTGGACGAACGTCACCCTTACCACTGGAGAGAATGACACCGAGTCTCTCCAGTCGTTCGTCAACTCCCGTAAGGTGGTCATCACTCCGGCAATCCTTCGCCAAACCCTACAACTAGATGATGCCACCTTCCCCACTGGATATTCAAAGGGCATCACTGATCTATCCTTTGCCCAACATGGATACCAGGGTAACCTCAGTGCTTCTACCATCCTAAAGAAGCATTTCCATGACGCAGAACACCTTATTTTTCATATGGTGAATGTCTGTCTAGCCCCTAAGACTTCTTCTTGGGATCAAATTTCAACCAGGTGGCAGCAGGTATTCTTCTCTATCCTTGAGCAACAAAACTTAAATTTTTCTGAAATAATATTTCTTGAACTTAAGGATATGCCTCAAAACCTATTGCTAACTGATGGATATTATATCCACGGTTCATAATGGCCATTATAGAGAACCAGCTGAAAGCTGAGGGACTTGTTGGCCTTGGAGTCCCTGCCTGGCTGTATTGCCTGAGGTATACTCCAGGCATAACTCAGACCAGTCACTCAAACAGGCTGCCAAGCTGTGAAAACCCATGCAGCTGGAACCCACAGCCACCACCTCCAAATCCAATGTCCCCACCAAACCCAAACACAAGAAACCCAAAAAGGCTGCTCAGGGAGATGAGTCCCCTGAGGATGCCCCTGCAACACAAACGCAGGATATATCTACTGGCCATAACCCCCTAGTAGATATAAGTACTCACCCAACCTCAACCGCTCAGGCTTCCTCTCAACAGGAGCCTGCAACAACCACATTTGGGGCACCTATACATCTGGAACCTTCCTCATTTGAGGAGATTGCCATTGAAACGCACCACTCTCCCCGGGTGCATACTGCTTCTACACCATCTCCCACTGCAACCGCCCCCCAAAGTCCTACCACAATAGTTGCAAAAGTGCTGACTTAGTTGCATTCCTCACCCCCTCCCCAGATACCAATCAAAACTGGGATAGCCTCAACAATTGAGGGGGAGGATCCAAATGCTTCTGATAACCCACAGCACAAGGGTTACATTGTTCCATCTCCAAGTGTAGAAACGGAGATTCGAACATTTGGTGAGGCTGCCACTTCTCCTGCTTCAGCATATGATGAGGATGCAGTTGGTAACATCCATAAGACCTCACCAGAGGCAACTGCCAATGAAGGACATAGTCCTGAGGCAGGAAGTCCCCAGTACCAAGAACAAGGGGCACATGCTACTACTGATCTACACTCAAAGCATGTACATCCTGATTCACTTAGGAGGTCAGGTGATTCAGCACAGACTGATGATGACCTGGGCTTTTTCTATGATGTTCTAGCCCAAAATACCATCCTAGAGAATGAGGTAAGCAGACTTAACGAGCTGATTGCCAAAATGTCTCAAGATCAAAGACCATCTACCCCAATAACCCCATATATGGCACCTTCAATTGAAGGTTCACCAAACACTAAGCCTACACACATAACTGAGCCACCAGCCTCTGCTTTTGGCACCACCTCTCAGGGACAGAACCCCTCTGAGTAGATGGTTGCTATCTTTCAAACTCCTTACCTCTCATCACTCCCATCATCACAGACATAGTGCATAAAGCCATTGATGAGAGGAGTCCCTCAAATCTACAAACCCTCATTGATGATGCTGTTCATAAATCTCTTTCTGCCTTCCAAACCCCTGATTCCAATGCAACCAAAAAGGGGGAGACTGCAAAGTCTAAGGCAGTGAAAGACAAGAAAAGAAAGAGAGTTGATGTTGAGAAAGAGCCTGAAAAGAGAAAGAGCTTGAGAAAGAGAAGGAGGTTAAGAAAGAACTGATCTCAGAACAGTTGATCACCTATAAAAGAAAGAAAAGTGATGTGTCAAGAGCTGATGAAGAAAAATCATTAGAAGACCTTGTTAAAGATGCTGATGAAGCTCATAGCAGATCAATAGATAAAACTATAGATCAACTATTTAGACATGGTCATGACACAGCCACATTAGACTCTAAGATCAATGGCTAGAAATAGAAGAGATACAATCAAGATGGTCTGGTTATATTGGAAAGGGAAAGATTGGAAATCATGATCGGGTTCATAGCTAAGTATCTTGGAAGATCATTGATTGAAATCAAGTCATGGTCCAGGGACAGCATCTTGGCAATAACCACCAAGATCTGTTCGTCTGAAGTATATACCAAAGGGCTGGTCATTGAAGCCTTGAATGAAGCTGGTGCTGGGAGCAGGACTGAACTAGTCAAACACTCTAAAGCCTCACTTACATCCAAAATGCTAGAACAGCCTGTCAAAATTCCCACATCAAAACCACCACAACCACAAACTACTAAACCAATTCCCTTATCCACAAAACCAATAGCTGATGATGTACCCTAGAAGAGGAAGAGAAGGGTACTGAGGCTAGAAGAGGAAGAAGAAGATAATGATGAAGATGAAGATAGGCTGCCAATCTCAGCTGTTCTACAGTTGCCTAAGGCCATAAGTCACCCTCCAACAATTTCTCTTGAATCTCAAAGGCAAATTGTGAAAGTGAGTTAGAAGAAGAAGAGCTTCACAAACAACATGATGAGGAACTGTTGAGAATAGTCGACAAAGCATACGCTACCACATCTTCAATCATCAATATGAAGAAACATGCTCAGAGATTATACACTCTCAGACATACCTTTCAATATCAAAAAGAGAGAGTGAGGATTTGGCCTGATCCCAGGGTGTCTCATAGGATTCAAAAGAAAAATATTCCACAGAGATACATTGGCCAAGTAAAGAAGATTGTAGATGAAGTGATCTCACTGGCCTTTGTAGTATCACCTTGGGAGATCCTAGATGACTTCAAGAAAGCCTATAAAGCTAAACTGACCCCACAAAAGATGCTGGAGAATAAAGTGGTGAAAAAGGGGTTAGTGTATAGGAGGCTTGAGGAAGTTAGAAAGAATAAGCTCCATTGTTCTTAGAGGGTATTCACCCAGATGAATTCACATATAGAATCATAACAACTGTGGAGCTAAAAAATGGAAGCAGGTCAATATCTCTCTGAGTACTATGGGCCAGAGTCACTCTTTGAAGGAGAAGCAGAAGAGCTTACCATGGAGGAACAAATAACCTTCCTTGAGGCCTATACAAGGGAGTCTTACAGACTCATAGTTGGGAAGTAGATCTCATGGATGGGGTAACAGCTCTGTGTCCAGTTCCCCAAGACAGAGTTCCCATCCATCCTTTGCCAAACAGATCATTGAGACTTCTTCCCAGGCCTGTGCTTACAAGGGTCACTTCTGAGCTGATCTAGAAGACAAAAAGACCAATCTTTCTGCCATAATAAGTGGGACATCTTCAATAAGCTTAAAGGTTTTGGCTGCATTGGTTCAGGGGGAGTTTGTTGGACCAAAAGAAACAATGATCCAGATCAAAAAAACCTTTTAGTCCCACAAGACATCATAACAACTGCTGAAGACTTGATCAGTTGTTTGACAAAGTCTGAAGATCAACAGCTGAAGACTAAAGTACTGAAGACTTCTACAGCTGAAGACCAAAGTCTGAAGATCACAGCTGAAGACTAAAGTACTGAAGACTTCAACAGCTGAAGACTATAGTACTGAAGACTTCAACAGCTGAAGACCAAGTCTGAAGATCAACAGCTGAAGACTAGTACTGAAGATCAACCGCTGAAGTACAAAGACTGAAGACATCAGCTGATGACACCAACTGAAGTTCAAGAAGTCCAAGTACTGAAGCCTTAAGATTTTGTCACAACAGCTGAAGAAGCATTCTTCAGTTGTTGTGATGGTTTCCTTTCAGTAGTTTTCTTTTCTATTTCAGTACTTGTAAAACGACTGAAGAGCATGTTCTTCAGTCGTTGTTGTTTCAGTAGTTTCTTTTCAGTAGTTGTAGTGATAGTTAACACTTGGTATTTTTGTAAGAAGATGTCAGCTGTTTGACATCTTCAGTAGTTGTGTGTTAACTTTCAGTAGTTAAATAACAGTTAGATGTCACTGTCAAGTGACATCAGCTGACGTCAGCTTTCCTTATAAAAGGAAAGATGACCCAATTGTAACTATGCGAAAGCCAGCCAAGCATATATTGAATGAATATATTCCTTTTGGCAGAAATTCTCTCTCTATAACAAACACTGTTTCATTGATAAATTTCGCGTGTTCTTGTTTAAATTTGTTAATTCGTGGGCTCATTCCGCTGCAAATCCAATCTAATTGATCAAACTATATGCCAAGATCCTAACACACGTAGAATCAATCTTAGAATGAATCTAAACGTTAAGAATGATTGCAATACGAATCCATGAGATCTATGAACTTGGAACAGGGTCTCTAAGGTCTCTGGACGGCTAGGGTACGAGTAGGAGTCAAAATATTGAAAGTGATCCGTTTTTCCACCAATTAAGTGTTATTTATTGGTTAGGGTTGTTGGATTCTATGTGCCCAAGACACATAGAATATTGATGCAGTTAGTACGTTATGATCCAAGTCGGGTTATACCCAATAATAAGCTTAGCAAACACCAATTAATAATTTAATTAATGATGTGATCATGCAATTAAATGTTTACACCAATTTAGAAAATGAGTTTTCTAAATAAATTGCATATGAAATGGAACAAATTATGAGGATAATTTGTTGATGGGTTTATTGTTATTTTGTTATTTAAAGGGTTAAATAACACAAATAACATGAGAGTATACTTTAATTAAATTGTTTAATTAGAGAAGACATGTCACATTTAAATATGTCTAGTAAATGACTTATTTCATATGTGACAAAAAGGCTTATTAACAAGTGTGTATGTATGTTTATAAGAGGAGGGAAAACCCACTTTGGGGGGGGGGGGGGCAATTTTCGGCCGCCCCATTTGGCTTTGATTGGCCCTTTTTCTTTGAAAACTAAAGACACACTCTACAAGCTTGACACACTACTCAAAATCTGATCCATCACATATGCAAGTAACACACACAACCCCTCTCTCTCTCTCTACATCTCTCGAAAGGCAGCAGGGTGTCGGAGCAAAATTTTCGGGTTTTTGAGTTGTTTTGGTGTGCTCTCCCTAGCAAGAGTGGTGTTTACTACAAGGGCTTGGGGTATACAGCTTGAGTTCTTCTTCCTTGAAGTTTTGGCCGATTCACAAGCATTTTCAACCTATTCTTGGTCGACAACTTTGGCTGGAACAAGGTAGTAATCACAGCTCATTGAAGCTGTGATTTATGTTGCTTAACTTGTGTTTAATAGCTTGTTCATTCACATATTTAAGATCCTTTGTTTTGGGTTTGCTTTATACATTCAAATGGTCACCTAAAGAACATATTTTCAGCTTATAAGTAAGTCAATAATATATTGATATTCCGCTGCGTTTTCAGTGAGTTTAATGGGTTAAACTTAGTTTTATGTTCTTGCAAACCCATCAAATGGCATCAAGAGCCGGTTATGTGGATAACTTGCTTGTTCTTGTTCTTTAAAATCGGTTTTAGAAGATTATTATCAACCTATTAGAGGCTGATTTTGGCTGATTTTGTAAACCCCAAATCTTTCATAGTTATATCTTCATGCTTGTGATTAAACTTTGAAAGATGGAAATGTCAATTGGTTGATAATTTTGGATGTTGTTTGTTTGGATAAACAAACCCAAATTTTCAGTTTATGTTGGCTGAAAATTTTGGGTTTGATGGGGTTTATTTAGGTTGTTGAATGATGTTTATGATTGTTCTCTTGATAGTGCATAACCTAGCTTTTGGCCTTGTGTTGTTTGGATGATTGGAATGGTTGTTTTATTCATTCAATTGGGTTGTAATGTTCATCTTTATTATTTGGGTTGTAATTATTTATTCATTTGGTTATGTAATTAATAGATTAGGTGCATTTCTTTTATTAGAAAAATGTATTAGGATACAATTTTTGTAATAGGAAGATGCACAAAATCAAGACCCAAAGATGGACATCAAAGAACATGGAACTTGAAGCATATGGATGCAAGTTCAAGTGGGGGCCTATGATGACCTCAATTTTGTGTTGATTTCAACCCTTAGGAAGACCAAATGACCACACTTGTGATGGCAAACAAGTGTGGTCACAATAGTAGCTATGGTTATGCACATTATGGTTGTTTATGTTTATGCTTGTTTGTATGTTTGTTATTTGATTGTATGGTTGATATTTTGATATGCATTACAAACTAATTAACAAACTTAACAAGCTATAAAAATGATGGTTCTTAATCATTAAAAGGTGATAAAATGTTATTAAAATGATTTAATGATTTTAAAGATTAAAATAGTTTTAATCAATGGACCAAAGAGTACCTTGTATTTGAAAGCATGCAAATACAAGTACAAAGAGTTTTCTAAACTAAATTAAGATATCTCTAAACATTTGGAAACAAGATCAACACCGTCCTTTTACATAGCACTTGAGTCACTTGGGAACTCTTAGTGGGATAAAGGTCACCTAACCACTTTGAGGGAACTTATGACTCAAGGTGAGAATGCCATATTCGTGGGATAAAGGTCACCTAACCACTCATTTTGGCAAACTCACACGTGTGTGTAAGTAGGATGTCTTGATTTGCAAACCATGTTAAATGGATCACCTACAATATGTTTCCAAATGGTGTTAATGGGATTAACATGCCGACTTTACATACGATGTTTAAAGTCGATCCCATACCTCTAGAAGTTGTAAATGGTTGCAACCGTCAATTGTTGACCACCTTATTAATTTAAATCGTGGGATAAAGGTCACCTAACCACAATTTAAATGTAATGTTGGGTTCTAGACTTTAATATAAAAATGACCTTAAAAGGCATTAATTATTAAGATAGCAATATCGAAAATACTAAAATAGATCTTTGTTAAATTTTGTAGATGGCCACCAACAATGAAAATCACGATAACTCATCCGCGTCAAACCAATCATTACGAGCGATCCTCCAAAAGGAACGTCTAAATCATAACAACTTTATTGATTGGTATCGAAACTTGAGAATCGTTCTCAAGCAAGAGAGAAGATCATATGTTTTAGACGACCCTATCCCTCATCAACCTACTGAGGATGCCGAGGAGGCCTACAACGATTGGCTCAAGTACACTGAGGACTCTGTCCAAGTGTCTTGTCTCATGCTAGCGAGCATGACTCCGGATCTCCAAAAGGAGTATGAACATCACGGAGCATATGACATGATAACCCAGCTGAAGAAACGTTCCAAATGCAAGCAAGGGTTGAGCGCTTCGAAACGGTTCGAGCACTCCATGCATGTCGTATGGACGACAACCAATCTGTTTCATCTTATGTACTTAAGATGAAAAGTCATATTGACCACCTCGAGAG
Source organism: Flaveria trinervia (assembly GCA_025506515.1). Lineage (NCBI taxonomy): Eukaryota > Viridiplantae > Streptophyta > Magnoliopsida > Asterales > Asteraceae > Flaveria > Flaveria trinervia. The sequence continues at coordinate 32,828,431 of CM046444.1, forward strand.
GCTTAATTGTCCCGTCTCGAAGGAATTGGCCACGGATTTGATCCTCAATGGCCTTACCAAGAAGTTCGAGACATTTGTGTTGAATTACAACATGAATGCTTGGGACAAAAGCATTGGTGAGCTTCACTCAATGCTAAAAATGGCCGAGGCGGCCATGGGTAAAAGGGTTTTACCCGTTCTCACCATCAACGAAGGAGGGAACAAGAAAAGGCCTCATCCCGCACCCAAGGCAAAGGTTGCCAGGGGTAAGGGACCCGTTTGGGGAAAGGGGAAAGGGGTGGCAAGGGTGCCACCCAAACCACAAGAGAAGAAGCAAAAGGTTGATACCAATGACCCATGCTTCAAGTGTGGGGAGATTGGACATTGAGCAAGAAATTGTCCTGTTCATCTCCAAGAGTTGAAAGCCAAGAGGGATGCCGGGCAGACCTCAGGTACAACATACATGATTCATATTGATCTTAATGTTACATCTTCAAACACATGGGTATTAGATACCGGATGTGGAACTCATATTTGCAATTTGTTGTAGGGGTTCAAAAGAAGTAGGGACTTCAATCAAGGGGATGTTAGCCTCTTCATGGGCAATGGAACCAAAGTCCAAGTTGAAGCTCGTGGGGACTACACCTTAAAGCTTCCAAGTGGCTTGGATGTTATTTTGAAGAATATTTTGTATGCTCCTAGTTTGACTAGGAACATTATTTCTGTATCCCAATTAAGACTTTATGATTATGTATTATCTTTTATTGAAAATGATATTCATGTTTCTTTAAATGATATGTTCTATTTTAAAGCTATACCTATTAATGGTATTTATGAATTGGTTCATGAAAATACTTTAAATAGTTCATTGTACCAAACTAGCACCAAGAAACTCAAGTTGGATTTGAGTGATACCTATCTTTGGCATTGTCGTCTTGGTCATATAAACAAGAAACGTATACAAACACTTCAAAAGAATGGTCTTTTAAAAACAAATGAATATGATTCATTTGATGTGTGTGAATCTTGTTTACAAGGTAAAATGACTAAGGCACCCTTTAGTGGAACTAACGAAAGGGCAAAATATTTATTAGGAATCATACATTCGGATGTATGTGGTCCTTTTAAACCAATTACTAGGAATGGTGAAAGATACTTCATTACCTTTACCGACGATTATAGTCACTATGGGTATGTGTACTTATTAAGGCACAAAGATGAAGCTTTTGAAATGTTCAAAATCTTCAAGAATGAAGTAGAAAATCAACTCAACAAGTCGATTAAAGTTCTCCGCACCGATAGAGGAGGTGAATACCTCAGTGATGCTTTTCAAGACCATCTTAGGAGTTGTGGGATTGTCTCACAACTCACTCCACCTGGAACACCACAACACAATGGTGTGTCTGAGAGGAGGAATCAAACCTTATTGGATATGGTCCGATCTATGATGGCTAGAAGCACATTACCTCTATCATTTTGGGGTTTCGCTTTGCTCTCTGCGGCCCGTATTCTAAATATGGCCCCAACCAAAAAGGTTGAAAGGACACCTTTTGAGATATGGCATGGAAGAGTTCCATCCCTATCATACTTAAGGGTCTGGGGTTGTAAGGCTTATGTTAAGACTCCCACCCCAACAAATTGGAAGTCCGATCCACCAAGTGTATCTTTGTTGGATACCCTAGAGATTCTATGGGATATTATTTCTATGATCCACTAGAACAAAAGGTGTTTGTTGCCAGAAAGGGTGAGTTCTTAGAAGCAAAGTTCCTTATGGAAGGAACTAGCAGTAGAACAGTGGATCTTGAGGAGGATCAAGAACCACAACCCGATGCACGTTTGGTTGAAGTTAGCACTCAACATGAGGATGTTGAAGTTGATCAATTAGTTGATCAATACACACAAAACGTTCGTAGAAGTGGTAGAACTAGTAATCCACCTGAAAGATACGTTTTTTCATGGATGGATGCTATGTGGTAGATTCAGATGAACCAACCACATACCATGATGCAGTGTCCAATTTGGATTGTGACAAATGGCTTGAGGCCATGAACGTTGAGATGCAATCCATGTATGACAATCAAGTTTGGGAACTTGTTGTACCACCTCTTAATTCCAAGGTAGTTGGAAGTAAGTGGGTTTTCAAGAAGAAAACCGATATGCATGGAAACTTGGATACTTATAAAGCTAGACTTGTAGCAAAGGGTTTCACTCAAACTCAAGCGGTTGATTATGATGAAACCTTCTCACCTGTTGTGATGCTAAAGTCCATAAGGATATTGTTTGCCATTGTTGCTCATTATGATTATGAGATTTGGCAAATGGATGTCAAAACCGCTTTCCTAAATGGATATCTTGAGGAAGATGTTTATATGGTTCAGCCTGAAGGTTTTGTCGATCCAAAACATCCTAATAAAGTATGCAAGTTAAAGAAATCAATCTATGGATTGAAACAAGCATCGAGAAGCTGGAATCATCGTTTTGATAAGGAGGTAAAGAAATTTGGCTTCATCAAAAACGCTGATGAGGCTTGTGTGTATAAGAAGGCTAGTGGGAGCATAATAACTTTCCTAGTATTGTATGTTGATGACATACTACTATTTGGAAATGACATTCCAACCCTGGAAGGTGTAAAAACCTGGCTTGGAAGTTGTTTTTCCATCAAGGATCTTGGTGAAGCTGCCTATATTCTAGGAATAAAGATCTATAGGGATAGATCAAGGCGGTTGATTGGTTTAAATCAAAGTGCGTATATTGATAAAATCTTGAAAAGGTTCAAGATGGAGAACTCTAAGAAATGTACCGTGCCTATTCAAAGAGGAACGATATTGAGTACGACTCAATGTCCTAGCTCAAAGGATGAGCAAGATAAAATGAAGGCAATCCCATACGCATCTGCTATTGGATCCATCATGTATGCGATGATATGCACTCGACCGGACGTGTCATGCGCCTTAAGCATGACCAGCCGTTACCAGCAAAATCCTGGAAACAATCATTGGATGGCTGTTAAGAACATACTTAAGTACCTGAGGAGGACAAAAGATATGTTTTTAATCTATGGATCTGGTGATGAGGGACTCGTTGTAAAAGGTTACACGGATGCGAGTTTCCAAACCGATTGTGATGATTCTCGGTCAAAATCGAGATATATTTTCATTCTGAATGGAGGTGCGGTCTCATGGAAAAGCTCCAAACAGGATGTGGTGGCTCTATCAACTACAGAATCAGAATAAGTCGCCGCCTCATTGGCAGCTCAAGAAGCTGCATGGTTAAAGAAATTCATTGCCGATTTGGGGGTTGTCCCTTCCATTCAGGACCCCCTAGAGATCTTTTGTGACAACGAGGGTGCGATTGCTCAAATCAAGGAACCTCGTGCTCACCAAAAGACTAGGCACATTGAGCGGAGATTCAACTACATACGAGATGAAGTTGAAAAAGGAAAGATATGTATTCGCAAAGTTCACACGGATCAGAACATTGCGGATCCTCTCACGAAGCTCCTTGAAAAGGCAAAGCATGAAGGTCATACTTGTGCCATGGGACTTCGATATTCTAGTGATTGGATTTGATCTGTAAATTTTGTATTTGGATATGTGGAACCTTTTATTATTTGAATAAAATTATTTGGTTATAATGGTTCAATTAATGTTCCAATTTAGCATGTTTAATCCATGAGTAAATTGTTTACTCTAAATGTCCGTAGTCGTTCATACTTGTGGGAACAAGTGTGAAGTAAGATTATTATGAACTTGGATTGGTTGATATTCATAAGGATGAATATAGAGCAATGGGTTGCTACCAAGGTTCATGGATATTTGTGGGATGCAAATATTGGACTAACCCGCAACTCAAACTTTACTACATGGAATCTTATTGATTGATCATAAGTAATTTGAGTAAAGGCGAATATCATTTGGTATCCTCCGACCTGAGATACATATTGGGTTTTGATATTCACCAAGTATTATGCCTTGAGCTGATTCTTCACTGCCCTGAAATAATGGACAGTACATAAGGGTATGTTCAGGTATGATACGAGGTGTTTGTGAGAGACGTATATAGTCAAGATGGAATTTGTTCCTCTTATTCGTTGAGAGTTAGATGTCTAAGGCCTGATTAAGTTAAATCAACAAGGAATGATCATTCTGTGTCCTTGGATTTAACATGACATCTGAAACAAAAGGATAGATGATTGATTCACCTAAATCTTTTCAAGTAGGGTACTTGAAAGGGATGATGTTATTGAATGGCTATAAGTCATGCGTATTAAGGGTAGTAAACCGTTGTTAGGCGGTATTTACTGCTTGCATCAATCTTCTATGAATCTTGGGCAAGTGGGAGATTGTTGGATTCTATGTGCCCAAGACACATAGAATATTGATGCGGTTAGTACGTTATGATCCAAGTCAGGTTATACCCAATAACAAGCTTAGCAAACACCAATTAATAATTTAAATAATGATGTGATCATGCAATTAAATATTTACACCAATTTAGAAAATGAGTTTTCTAAATAAATTGCATATGAAATGGAACAAATTATAAGGATAATTTGTTGATGGGTTTATTGTTATTTTGTTATTTAAAGGGTTTAAATAACACAAATAACATGAGAGTATACTTTAATTAAATTGTTTAATTAGAGAAGACATGTCACATTTAAATATGTCTAGTAAATGACTTATTTCATATGTGACAAAAAGGCTTATTAACAAGAGTGTGTATGTATGTTTATAAGAGGAGGGAAAACCCACTTTGGGGGGGCAATTTTCGGCCGCCCCATTTCGCTTTGATTGGCCCTTTTTCTTTGAAAACTAAAGACACACTCTACAAGCTTGACACACTACTCAAAAATCTAATCCATCACATATGCAAGTAACACACACAACCCCTCTCTCTCTCTCTACATCTCTCGAAAGGCAGCAGGGTGTAGGAGCAAAATTTTCGGGTTTTTGAGTTGTTTTGGTGTGCTCTCCCTAGCAAGAGTGGTGTTTACTACAAGGGCTTGGGGTATACAAGCTTGAGTGCTTCTTCCTTGAAGTTTTGGCCGATTCACAAGCATTTTCAACCTATTCTTGGTCGACAACTTTGGCTGGAACAAGGTAGTAATCACAGCTCATTGAAGCTGTGATTTATGTTGCTTAACTTGTGTTTAATAGCTTGTTCATTCACATATTTAAGATCCTTTGTTTTGGGTTTGCTTTATACATTCAAATGGTCACCTAAAGAACATATTTTCAGCTTATAAGTAAGTCAATAATATGTTGATATTCCGCTGCGTTTTCAGTGAGTTTAATGGGTTAAACTTAGTTTTATGTTCTTGCAAACCCATCAAGGGTTAGTCAGTCGTATGACTTGACCATTAGCATGGTTCAGTCATGCGACTAAAGCATGCGGCTGAGTCAATCACATGACTGAAGGTTCAGTCGTGCGACTAAGTCATCCGTATGTCTCAGTCGTGCGACTGATCCAGTCTCCTAGTTCAGTCGTGCGACTGGTCCATTAGCATGAAGTAGTCATGCGTATGAACCATTAGCATGGTCCATTCGCATGAAAACTTCATACGACTAAGTTTGAATATGTTTCTCAATCATTACTCGACTAAGATCTATTCAAACAACCACAAACCTATATAGTTGGTTCAATATGCCTTAATAAATAATAAACATTAAAACATATACTAAAACATTAAACATTAAGATCAAAAACCACATATTATGTTTCATTCAACTCATTTGTTTCATTACATTTAGGACATTACAAACATATTACATTAAGACTGTAAACTAGGTACATATGTATCAACAAACTCCCCCTTGGACCTAGTTTCCTTCATCGTCTGGCATCCTTCATTAGCTCATCAAACTTCTTATGCCTCTCCTCGACTGTGACTCCAGCATGTATTTCGAATGCAAAACAGAGTCTTATCATGTTCTGAAACTGGAGGGCCTGTACCATATCCTGCGTATCATAGAATAATGCCCACCTGTATAAAGTATAAACATCACTAGCTGACAGGTTGGTTAGCCACATTGGTCAAATACCCGGATGGTCTCTATTTGGCAGTCTTTCTTCAAAACTATGACCACTTCTCCTATTCTCCAATCATAATATTACCACTTGAAGTGGGGAATGAAGTCTTGTGGCATTACCCTCATGGGAATCTTTGACATAGTGCGTGGAGGACTCCACTTCAGCACCACTTTGCGTTTCCCAGTCCTTGGGTCCACCTCCGACCTTCGAATATATCTCATAGGTTGTTAAGCTTGAAGTTCACCCATCGAGTGTGGTATTCTTTCTTCAACGCAGCTTCAAACCAGCCTGGCATCTTCCTTGGGTCAGCATATAGCAGGTTTATGTGTGCCAGCTGGTTGAGCTCAAAACCAGGGAGAGTCTTAAGATAAGGTGGGAATCTGAAGTACTCAAGTCCCTTCTCCCTTTTCACTACATATACATTAAGATTCTCAAAATAAGCCCATGCTATAATCCTGCCAGACACCTTTAGATGCTTCTTTACTTTGTAAAGCTTGGCATAGGCACTCGGCTTTGGCGCTGTGCGTTGAGCACGGATCTCTGCAAAACAAGCCACCCATTCAGTTTTTGATCTCAACATCGGTGTCTGAGGCTTGGGCTTGGTTTTCTAATTTTTCGGCCTCCTTCTCCATCGTATCCAGTTTAGAATACATATCACTGTCGAGAGTATCCCCAAAATCAGGAACCACATTTCCCTCTCGATCAGTATATTCTGGATAATGCTATGTTGTGACATCTTCAATCTCTATCTCATCCACATCGTTGAGCTCGTCATCACTAGCAACATCAATGGTAGGTGCATCTTAACCATTCATCCGGATTTAACCGAACATCTCTGCGAGTTGCTCATCAGTGAGGTCGTGAATGATTTCTCCTTCTTCGGGAGTATAGCTTACTGATCTCCTGAGAATCCCTTGCAGATCAAGTATCATAGTGAATTGAGACTTGATCTGCTGTAGGGGAGCAACATCATATTCGTCCTGCTGAGATGGTTGATATGCTTGTTTTAGAACATGTAACACATCATTGATTAGTAAATAATCAAGACAGTTAAATAATCAATTATATACATAAACATTCAGTACATGAGTTTAATACATGATTCAGTTACACAAAAGTTCAAATACATAAACATCTAATCATTACTTTGCTCTTGAATCTTGGGTTTCTTCAGTTGGCGGGGCCGAGGATGAGGCTCCTTGATCTTGAGCCTTTTATGATCTTCTGTCTCTGGCTTGGGTGGTAGTAGATGCAGCAGCATCATCACCCTCCTCATCATCTCTGCTCTCATCCTCTCCCGCATCATCATCTCCTCCATCATCATCAGTATCATCCTTATCATGGTCATCATCATCCCCTTCTCTAATCTTTAGTTGCTCATCCTTGGATCCCTTGAGCCTCAGCATGAACTTCTTGTTCTTTGCCTCCAAGTCCTGTATCCTCTGTACAGAAGATGTCTGCATCTCACGTAGCTCTGTGATCTCCTGACTCTGAGCCTCAATCCTCTGTACAGTCGAAGTCTGCATCTCATGCAACTCCGTGATCTCTTGGCTCTGAGCCTCAATCCTCTAGGCTTGGGAGACATTGAGCTCCATCAGCTGATTAAGGTGAGTCGCTCTCTGCTCATCTGTCACCAGCAGCCTCAATACTAATGTCTTTAGGTTAACCAGCTGCTCCTCCAACCCAACAGAGGGAAAGAGGATCCAAAAGTAGGTGAGACCTATGATGAGGTCCCGGTTCTGTGAGTGGTGGTGGTGGTAGTGGATGTAGAGTAGATGGTGGTGGGATATGTATGGATGGTGTTGGACCAAAAGAACCAATGAGCCAAGATCAGAAAACCTCTAAGTCCCACATGATATCACAACAACTGCTGAAGGCTTCATCAGCATTCGACAAGTGCTGAAAACTACAACAGCTGAAGATCAAGTACTGAAGACTTCAACAGCTGAAGACTAAAGTGCTGAAGCTCAACAGCTGAAGAACATAAGTGCTGAAGCTGAACAGCTGAAGAACACAAGTGCTGAAGCTGACAGCTGAAGAACACAATGCTGAAGCTGAAGACCAAGTACTGAAGAAGAGTCTACAAGTGCTGAAGATCAACAACTGGTGTACAAAGTCTGAAGACAAAGACTGAAGACATCAGCTGATGATATCTACTGAAGTCATCAGCTGATGAAACGTCTGAAGTTCAAGTCTGAAGACCAAGTACTGAAGTTTCAGTAGTTTGTCACAACAGCTGAAGAGTACTTCTTCAGTAGTTGTGATATCAGTAGTTTTATGTTTTTACTTTCAGTAGTTTTGTAAAACGACTGAAGAGCTTGTTCTTCAGTCGTTGTAGTGTCAGTAGTTTTATGTTTTTCAGTAGTTGTAGTAACTGATAACACTTAGTATTTTTGTAAGAAGATGTCAGCTGTTTTGACATCTTCAGTAGTGTGTTTTCAGTTGGAATAATTCTGTTAGATGTCACTATCAAGTGATATTAGCAGACGTCACATCTCTTATATAAGAGGTGTCGACCTAATTGTAAGTGTGACATTCCGTTACCACGAAAGCGAATATTGAATGAAATATATCTGCAGAATTCTCTCTATCTATAACAGTTTTGTTCTTCATTGAATATCTTTTCGTTCTTGTGAATTGGCTAATTCATTGTTAGAATTCCGCTGCTTACTCTCTAATCAATCAACGTAGATCACTGATCCTAACAAGTGGTATCAGAGCTGGTTAATCATTGATCAATCTAACAATTGATCATTGAAACTGCTAATTGATATCTATGTTTTATTGAATTAGCATATTCGCAAGAACTGGTTATAGATTATTGAATTTCTGACGCTTTCGTTCAGTTATTCTGAGATCTCTCTTGGTTCAATGGTTGTTGTGTTTTGGTCTAAATCTGTTATAGCTTAATTGAATTTGATTGAATCTGAGATGACTACTCCTTCTAATGATCCTCACAATACTGGTTCCTCAACCAAGCCCCCGATGCTGGTTAGGACCGAGTATAACATATGGCAGCGAAGAATGCTTCATCACCTGTCTGTTAACAGTTTCAGGTGGTGTGGACATCTGTGGTACATGGACCACATAAGCCTATGGTGAACAATCCGGAAACCAATCAAATGTTCCGAAGAAGAAGGAACAATACTCTGATGAAGATCGGAAACTGTTTGAGATTGATGCTAAAGCCCATGGAATTCTAGCCATGGCACTGCCTAATGAAATCTATTCAGGGCTTATGCATCATGAAACTGCTCATGATATCTGGAATGCCCTGAAGGAACAATTCGTGGCACAGATGAGGTCTTAGCAAACAACAGAGAAATCCTTACCCAGCAATATGAGACATTCTCTCATAGAAAGGGTAAGACACTGACTCAACAGTTTGAGCGTTTTTCCTACTTGATCTCTGAGCTGAAAATGGTGAAACAGGAATACACCAATAGCCAGATGAATAACAGATTCCTCAGATCACTGCCTGAGAGATGGGACACATACGCTATTGTCCTACGCTCCAGTGCAAATCTGGATAGCCTATCTCTCACCCAACTTCATGGGAAACTGCTTACATTCGAAAGAGAGATAGAGCAAAAGAGGAAACTGTCCTCATCAGGAAAGCTCACTGATGACTTTGTACCAGGGAATACTGCCTTGGTTGGTCATGAGTCAGAATATGCTGCATCTGAAAGCAATTATGATGAGCATATTGATTTCTTCAAATAGTTCTGATCATGCATTGTTGGTATTGAGAGTCATTCTGGTAGTAATAGTGACAATCTATGCTTCATCATGGATGATTTGAAGGGAATAGCTGATGATGATCTAGAAGAGATGGATATTCTGAGCCAAATGGCATTGATTAATATCAGATCTCAGAAGTTCTATAGAGAACTGGCAGGAAATTTCCTGGACTCTCTGGCAAACCAATGTTGGTTTTGACAAGAGTAAGTTGAGGTGTCACAAATGCCAAAGGCTGGGACACTTTGCAAGAGAGTGTAGATCAACTGGATCTAACTCTTCTGCACCTTTGTGACTTTTCCTAGTACTAGTCCACAAAACAGAGGGCAACATCCTGTTGGTTCTGGTCATCATTCACATTCTAGGTCTCCTGCATACTTTGTTCCCCAGGGTCAAATGTCATATCCTTATCCCTGCTATTATATGCCTCAACCAAATCATGTTCAAGCTCCAATTGCACAACAACCACAAGCATTGCCTGAACCACAACCTTCCCAATCTCATCAACAAACTCAACCTCAACAACACAGCTTCTTCACCCCAGGAGTTGTTGACTGGAGCAGTTTACCAGATGACTTGTCTGGTCATGAACAACTGTTCTCAGGTGCTGGTCAACATGGTGGTGAAAGTCCCTTTGGAAATCTAGCTCTTATGGCTTTGGATTCTGCTGATACTTCATCCATTAATGCCTCTACACCAAGGTATCACAGGTATCCTCTGAGGCAAAAGCCAAACTATGTTCTGAAACATGTATAGCCGCATTTGCATCTATTAGAGAAGCAAATGTAGCTTTAATCAACAAGAACATTGAGCTAGAACAAATAATTTCCAAAAGCAAAGCTGAATTTGAGTCTGTGCTTAATGATAAGAATGATGAGATTTACAAACTTAAATGTCAAATAACTGATGATAAGGCTAGGGAAGAGATACTTCTAGAGAAGTATAAAGATCTCAAGGAAACCCTTGTAGTCACCCAGGTAGAGTGTGATCGATGGGTACAATCATGCAAAGGTTTTGAAATGCTTCTTAGTAAGCAATTTGCTTCCAATGTGAAGTTTGGCATTGGTTACAATCACACTGCTCCACCTACATATTTTACTCCCAGAGCAGAGGTAGAATCTGATGGTGAGAGTAATAACCAATCCATTTCATCATGTGATCTACTTTCTGATCAGCACTATCAGAAGTAGAAGTCAGCACCAAGCCCTCTCAGAACCTATCAGCTGATGTTGATGGTTCCACTGCTGACACTCACATGATCAATGAGTTGATCAACTCAGGAGTTAATTCTAAAAGTCCTGAAAGGACTAGAGAGCAGATTTAACACCTGAAGTTCAAACTCCAACTACTGCCAGTACTGAAAAGAAGAAAACTGTTCAGTAGAAAGAGTTTGAAGACTACTAAAGAGGAAGCCAAGAAAGCAAACAATGCTTCCAAAGCATTGAAGAGCAAGTCTTCAGTTGTTTCATCCTCTTAGTTGATGATCAACCTAAGATGAAGAAGAAACCATGTGAAGTATGTGGTTTGTTCAATCATCTTACAGATGATTGCTGGTACAAAAGAGGATCCAAACTCAAACACAAAGAGGAAATAAAAGAGAAAATGGTTAAAATGAAACTGAGTTTGAGACCATATTTGTATCAGCAACATCAATCCTGTAACCCTTAAGTCCACAAAGAAATCCAAAAAGGAAGGGGTTAAACAGGTGACAGCTGAGATTGCTCAGAAGAAGAAGGTGCAACATAGGAACTTATCAAACTCCACTGGCAATGTGTCTGATGAGCTGAAAGCTTTATCACAAAATCAGACACAGCTGGTTATGATGGTTCAACATCTATTGGGAAGAGTTAACCAATTAGATGCTCCTATGTTGAAACCACAGAAAAGGAGGTCCAAGCCAAAGGATTCCTCTTCTTCACCATCTTCTTCCTCTCAGGCTGTGTTTCCAATAAACCTGTTAGTTTACCATCTGTTGATGAGACCAGGCCAAAAACCAAAAAAGTTTGGGTCTCCAAAACTAACTGATTGTTTATTATTGCAGGGTTCTTCAACATGCCAAAGTAGCATCTGGTATGTAGACAGTGGGGGATCTATGCACATGACTGGGAACAGCTCTCTTCTTCATGACTACTCTCAAGGAAAGAAGGGGTTTGTTTCTTTTGGCAATGATGCTAGGGGTTACATCATTGGCAACGGCTTTGTCTCCAATGGAGAAATAAAGTTTGATGATGTTAATCATGTGGAAAATCTCAAGTACAATCTCTTGAGTGTCAGTCAAATGTGTGATAAAGGCCATGTTGCTCTTTTCACCAGTCAGAACTGTAGGATTCTGTCATCCAAAGTTCTGCATTTGATTGATAAGGTGTTGGATGATCACACTCTCCTGAGAGCCAACAGGACAGGAGAGTGTATGCCTTAGATCTTTCCAAGAAAATAGATCTCAGAGGCAATCCTTGCCTATTTTCCAAAGCCTCTTCTCAAGAATCTAAACTGTGGCACAGAAGGCTCGGTCATGTTAATTTCAAAACATGAATCAGTTAATCACAACATTAGTTAGAGGCTTACCAATAAAGGAGTTCCACTGTGATGAAACCTGCACTGCTTGTTTAAAAGGAAACATCACAAAGTCTCATTCCCTCCTATTGAAGAGCCTAAGTCCACTGTCTGCTTGCAATTACTGCATATGGATCTATTTGGTCCTGTGAGAGTGATGAGCATGGCAAAGAAGAAATACTGTCTGGTAATTGTGGATGATTACTCCATATTTGTATGGACTTTCTTTCTACATTCAAAGGATGAGGTTGCTCAGAAGATTATTCACTTTGTGTTGTATATTGAGAAGCAGTATTCCCTTCCAGTCAATGTATTAGGATGACAATGGAACTGAATTCAGAAACATCACTTGTGACTTCTATCTCTTCAAAGGGAATCAAAAGGCAGTTTAGCATACACGGACTCCAGAACAAAATGGAGTAGTGGAGAGAAAGACAGGACCCTAATTGAAGCTGCAAGGTCCATGCTGGCTGACTCTGGTTTGCCACTGACCTTTTGGGCTAAAGCTGTTAACACAGCTTGCTATGTGCAGAATAGAGTCTTAGTAAATCAGAGGTTGATGAGACTCCATATGAAGTTCCATCACTTGGCTCCTCTAATTTCATTTAAAAAGTATTTGGGTGTCCAGGTTTATTCTCAACACAAAGGATCAACTCCAAAATTTGATCCTAAGGTGGATGCAGGGTATTTTGTTGGTTATTCATCTACTTGCAAGGCATACAGAGTCTTCAACTGCAGAACAAAGATAGTTGAAGAAACTTTGCATGTGAAGTTTAATGAATCTCCTATGGACAATATTCCACAAAACCCTGTGGAGTTGTTTGATTTGGACATACTGCAATATGTTCCTTATCAACCTCCAGCTGTTGCAGATCCTGTGGATAAATCATCTTCTACAGCATGTCTTCCACCTGGTGGTATTGATGATGATGATGATATATCAATACTCACCTATTCAAGTTTAGTGACCAACTGCCTGTGTCTGCTAAATTTGATGTTCCTGTAGCTTCAGCAGTTCCATCCACAACAAATGCTGATGAGATCTCTGATTCCTCTACATCTTTTGAGTTACCATCTAATTCTTGGTTTCAAGAGTCTGCATCAACATCTGCTGCTGCTGAAGGTCCTACAAACACTTGCACAGATCTCATTGTTTATTAAGAACTGAAGAATCACCCAATGTATCAGATTATTGGTGATATCAATGCTGGTGTTTCAACAGAAGTCAATTGTCTAACTTCTGCTTCTATGCTCTCTTCATCAGTCAGCTAGAGCCAAAGAACTACCATGTTGCTTTGAGAGACAATGGATGGGTTGAAGCCATGCAGCTTGAGCTACTTCAGTTCAAGAAACAGCAAGTGTGGGAACTGGTTCCTCTTCCCCCAGGTAAGTGTGCAATAGGTACTAAATGGGTGTTTAGAATATGATGAAAATGGATTATTGAGAACAAGGCTTATGTTTCAGGGGTTTTCACAAGAAGAAGGTATATGACTATGATGAAACCTTTGCCCTGTAGCCAGACTAGAGGCAATCAGATTGTTTTTAGCCTATGCTGCATTCCACAATCTTAAAGTTTTTCAAATGGATGTCAAAAGTGCCTTTTATATGGTAAAATAAAGGAAGAAGTTTATGTGTGTCAACCACCAGGTTTTGAGGATAATACACATCCTGAATGGGTGTATAAACTTGATAAGGCTCTTTATGGTTGAAACAAGCTCCTAGAGCCTGGTATGAGACACTTTCCACTTTTCTTCTTAAGAATAATTTCACTAGAGGCTCCATTGATAAAACTTTGTTTATTAAGAAGGTGGATCAGCATAAGCTACTTGTTCAGATTTATGTTGATGATATCATTTTTGCATCCTCTGATCCCCAGTTGTGTGATGATTTTACAACATTAATGAAAAAAAGGTTTGAAATGAGTGCAATGGGAGAATTACAGTTCTTTCTAGGATTGCAAATTAAACAAAAGGCTGATGGAACCTTTATTCATCAGTCAAAATATACAAAAGATCTTTTGAATAAGTTTGATTTACAAAACTGTAAGCCCTGTTCTACTCCCATGTGCAACACCACACAACTGGATGCAGATCAGAAAGGTAAAGCTGTTGATGAAACACTTTACAGATGTATGATTGGGTCCTTGATGTATTTAACAGCTTCTAGACCAGATATTATGTTTGCTACATGTGTTTGTGCTAGATTTCAAGCTGCTCCTAAAGAGTCTCATTTGATTGCAGTCAAGAGAATCTTTAGATATTTGCAAGGTACACAATCTCTGGGTTATGGTATTCCACTGGACACTCTTGCAAATTAGTTGCTTTTTCAGATAGTGACTATGCAGGGTGCAAGTTAACTAGAAAGTCAACTTCTGGTGGTTGTCAATTCCTAGGCAACTGTTTGATTTCTTGGCAGAGTAAGAAACAACATTTGTTGCTACATCAACTGCTAAGCCGAGTACATTGCTGCTGCAAGTTGCACTTCTCAGGTACTCTGGCTTCAGAACCAACTTCTGGATTATGGCATTACAGAGACTAAGACTCCATTATTAATGGATAGTGCTTCAGCTCTGTGTATTGTCAAAAATCCAGTCCAGCACTCTAGGACCAAACATATAGAGATCAGACATCACTTTATTCGGATGTTTTGAAAAAGGTCTGATTGATCCTAAGTTTGTGCCTAGTGCTGATGAGCTTGCAGATATTTTTACTAAGCCTTGGATAGTTCTACTTTCCAAAACCTTGTGTTAAGGCTTGGTATGCTGCAGCTAGAATAAGTGACAACTACTGATGATTTCAGTAAAAAGTACTGGTGATCATTGGTAACCATGTCACATATAAGTACTGATGAGTCCTTTCACCTTCAGTAGTTTTTATAACTACTGACGGCTAAATGCCTCACAAGTACTGAAGAGTACTTTATCTGTTCTAAACTACTGATGTAGTTACAACTACTGAAATCAGTACAAACAGATAAGTACTGACGTCCTATGAAACACCTGAAAAGCAGATGCAAAGTCTGATGAGTAAGTGTTGAGGACAGTATGAAACAGCTGACAGGCTATGAATTGACGAAAACTACTGAAGAGAACTTCTCTTCAGTTGTTTCTACAACTGCTGTTTCATTCTAAACAACTGAAGCAAAACCATGTCTTCAGTAGTTTTATAACTACTGATGACTAACACCAAGTCTTCAGCTATTTACAACAACTGATGACAAAACCACTGTCTTCAGTAGTTTCACAACTACTGATGACAAACACCAAGTCCTCAGTTGTTTCATCATCTGAAGTCAAAACCATGGTCTTCAGTAGTTTTCTAACTGCTGATGCCTAAAACCACAACTTTAGCTGTTTCAACGTCTGATAGGGTAATACCATGTCAACAGTCGGTTTAAAACTACTGATGACTAACACCAAACCTTTCAGTCCTTTTCTCACCCCTACCCTATAAATACCTGTCCTCTTCTCTAATGTTTCATTAGCCGTTATTTTCTGCACTTCTCTCTCTCAAACAAGGCGACCATGAGTCTGAAACCACGACATAACTGCGTTGCTTACCTTACAAAGTCGGCTTTTTGGAACAAATATGATAATGCCATGACCTAATGGTGGATTCCCCATATCGCACAGCCTTTCTCTTGAATCCGACCATCTACCCTGAATCCCTCAGTCAATTCTGGTCAAATGCTTTTGTTCATACTGATGAGTCTACCGGCCAGATCTCTGTTCGGTCCCTTATCAACCAGAAACCAGTGGTCGTTACAGCCGACATCATTCGTCAGGCATTACACTTACACGACTCCACCGCTGTGACTGAATACCCAAAGGGCACAACAGATATGTCCTTTATCAATCATGGGTATGAAGGTGATCTTCGGGCTACAACCATTCTAAAGAAACATTTCCATGACACTGAGAAAGTTATTTTTCACACGGTAAATGTCTGCTTAGCTTCCAAGACATCTTCTTGGGATCAAATGTCATCCCAATGGCAACAAGTATTGTATTCTATTCTAGAACACCAACCGCTAAATTTTTCTGAAATCGTGTTTCTAGAAATAAAGAACTTGGCTCAGAAACCTGTGGCAAACCGATGGCCATTATATCCCAGGTTTCTGATGGCCATTATTTTAGATGAATTAAAATCTGATGGCCTTGTTGGCCTTGGAGTCCCTGCACCAGCTGTTTTGGCTGAGGTATACTCCAGGCACAACTCAGACCTTACACTCAAAGAAGCTGCCCAAATGCTAAAGCCCAAGCACAGGGAACCCACAGCTTCCTCCACCAGAACCAAAGTCCCCACTAAACCAAAACCAAAACACCCCAAAACAGCTATTCAGGGAGATGAGTCCCCTGAAGATGCTCCTGTACCACCAACGCAGGATATACTTGCTGGCTTAAACCCCCCAGCAGTATCAGAGACTCTACCAGCCATAACCGCTCAGGATTCCTCTCAAAGGAGCCTGCACCCACCACACAAGGGGTACCCACACATCTGGGATCTTCCACACTTGAGGAGATTGCCATTGAAGAGCACCATCCTCCCCATGTGCACACTGCTTCTACCCCATCTCCCCATGCAACCGCCCCCCAAAGTCCAACCATAATTATTGCAAACGTGCTGACTCAGTTGCATGCCTCTCCTCCTCCCCAACAACCACCAACAAGGGGAGAACCACAGATATTGAGGAAGAGGATCATCATGCTTCTGACAACCCACAACACCGGGGTTTACAAGTTCTATCTCCTAGTGTGGATAGGGAGATTAGAACATCTAGTGAGGCTGCCACCTCTTCTGCATCAGCACATGATCAGAATGAGGCTGGTAACATTGCTAAGACCTCACTAGAGGCAACAGCTGATGACGGACATAGTCCTGAGGCTGGAAGTCCCCAGTTCCAAGAAAAAGGGGCACATGCTAAAACTGGTCTACACCCAGTGCATGTAAATCCTGCTACAAGCAGGAGGTCAGGTGATTCAGCTTCTGCTGATGATGACCTGGGCTTTTTCTATGACGTTCTAGCCCACAACACCATCCTGGAGGCTGAGGTAAGCAGACTACAAGAACTGCTTGCCAAGAAGTCTCAGGATGTAGTCCATCTGCCCCCACCAACCCACAGATGGCACCTTCATTTGAAGGTCCCCCAACACTTTACCCTCTCACTCCACTGAGCCTCCAACCTCTGCTTTTGGCACTATCTCTCCGGGACAGAACCCCCAGAGCAGATGGTTGCTGTATTCCAACAATCCCTACCTCTCATCACTCCCATCATCAATGACATTGTTTATAAAGCCATTGATGAGAGGATTTCCTCAAGTCTACAACCACTCATTGATGATGCTGTGCAAAAGAACTTTCTGCAGTACAAACCCCTGCCACCAATGCATCCAAAAAGGGGGAGAGTACTGCAGTGAAAGAAAAGAAAAGAAAAAGAATTGAGGATGAGAAGGCACAAGAGAAAACCAAGGAGTTGGAAAAGGAAAAGGAACAACAACTGATCACTTACAAAAGAAAGAAAAGTGCTGGTGATCAAACGAATGCTGAAGAAAAATCCTTGGAAGAGCTGGTAAAAGATGCAGATGAAACACACAGCCGATCCATGGACAAAATCATTGAGCAACTCTTCAAGCAGGCTTTGACACAGCCACACTAGACAGTGAGATCAGGAGGTTGGAAGTAGAGGAAATTCAAAACAGATGGGCTGGGTATGATGTGCTGGAGAAAGAGAGATTGGAGATCATGATTCGATTCATTGCGAAATACTTAGGAAGCTCACTGATGGAGATTCGTTCATGGACCAGAGACAGCATTCTGGCTATAGCCACCAGAATCTGTTTGTCTGAGCAATTTCATAAGGGGATAATCATTGAAGCACTTGATGAGGCTGGGGCTGGAAAAAGGTTTGAAATGGCAAGATTCACAAAAGCCAAACTCACAACCAAAATGCTTGAACAACCTTCCCAATCACTCACTCAAAAACAGCCTACCCCTCAAATCTCCAAACCAATCTCAAAACCCAAATCCAAACATCCTCAACCTTCAAAACCAATTCCTTTACCACAAAACCAACCCAACCATCATCCAGTGATGCACCTAGAAGGAGAGAAGGGTGCTAAGGATAGAAGAATGAAGAAGAAGAGGATGAAGATGATAGTCTGCCACTCTCTGCTGTTCTAAGGCTACCAGAACCCAGGAGTCAACCCATGATCACACCTGACTCAAAGGGAAACGGTTAGAGTCAAAATAGAAGATGAAGAACAGCAGAAGCAGCACGATGAGCAACTACTGAAGATGGTTGACAAGGAATTTCCTCAGTCATCATCTATACAAGCCATGAAAGGGCATGCTCAGAGGCTGTACACTCTCACACACATTTCAGTATCAGAAGGAGAGAGTGAGAGTATGGCCAGACCCCAAGGTGAGTTCTAGAATCCACAAAAGATCCATTCCACACAGATACAATGGCCAGGTTAGAAAAACAATAGACTCTACAATCATGTTGGCCATTGTAGTCTCACCATGGGAATAATCGATGAATTCAAGAAGGCTCATCAATCAAAAATGACCCCTCAAGCCTTACTGGAAAACAAGATGATCAAAAAGGGGTTATTATATAGAAGCTTGAAGACATTAAAGAATGA
Organism: Flaveria trinervia; assembly: GCA_025506515.1. Classification (NCBI taxonomy): domain Eukaryota; kingdom Viridiplantae; phylum Streptophyta; class Magnoliopsida; order Asterales; family Asteraceae; genus Flaveria; species Flaveria trinervia. Next base: position 32,847,377 of record CM046444.1, read on the forward strand.
GCTCCAGTTACTCCTTGAGGGCACTCATCCTGATGAATTTGTCTATAGGGAGGTAACTATTGTGGAGTTGAAGAATGGCAGGACTGTGAAGTACTTATCTGAGTACTATGGTCCAGAGTTCTTCTTTGAAGGAGGAGTAGAAGAACTCTCCAAGGAGGAACAATTGTTCTCCTTGAGGCCTATGTTCGAGAGTCGTACAGACTCATAATGGGGAAGTAGATCTCATGAATGGGATAACAACTCTGTGTCCAGTTCCCCAAAACAGAGTTCCCATTCATACCTTGCCAAATAAATCTCTGAGATTTCTTCCCAGCCAGTGCTTATATGGGTCATCTTCTCAACTGATCAAGAAGGAAAAAGACCAACCATTCTGCCAACAATAAGTGGGAAAATAAATCAATTAGAGGTTTTGGCTGCATTGGTTCAGGGGGAGTTTGTTGGACCAAAAGAACCAATGAGCCAAGATCAGAAAACCTCTAAGTCCCACATGATATCACAACAACTGCTAAAGGCTTCATTAGCAGTTCGACAAGTGCTGAAGACTACAACAGCTGAAGATCAAGTACTGAAGACTTCAACAGCTGAAGACTAAAGTGCTGAAGCTCAACAGCTGAAGAACACAAGTGCTGAAGCTGAACAGCTGAAGAACACAAGTGCTGAAGCTGAACAGCTGAAGAACACAAGTGCTGAAGCTGAAGACCAAAGTACTAAAGAAGAGTCTACAAGTGCTGAAGATCAACAACTGGTGTACAAAGTCTGAAGACAAAGACTGAAGACATCAGCTGATGATATCTACTGAAGTCATCATCTGATGAAACGTCTGAAGTTCAAGTCTGAAGACCAAGTACTGAAGTTTCAGTAGTTTGTCACAACAGCTGAAGAGTACTTCTTCAGTAGTTGTGATATCAGTAGTTTTATGTTTTTACTTTCAGTAGTTTTGTAAAACGACTGAAGAGCTTGTTCTTCAGTCGTTGTAGTGTCAGTAGTTTTATGTTTCTCAGTAGTTGTAGTAACTGATAAAACTTAGTATTTTTGTAAGAAGATGTCAGCTGTTTTGACATCTTCAGTAGTTGTGTTTCAGTTGGAATAATTCTGTTAGATGTCACTATCAAGTGACATCAGCAGACGTCACATCTCTTATATAAGAGGTGTCGACCTAATTGTAAGTGTGACATTCCGTTACCACGAAAGCGAATATTGAATGAAATATATCTGCAGAATTCTCTCTATCTATAACCGTTTTTGTTCTTCATTGAATATCTTTTGTTCTTGTGAATTGGCTAATTCATTGTTAGAATCCGCTGCTATACTCTCTAATCAATCAAACGTAGATCACTGATCCTAACAGATGGTGAAGGGGTGGCTGTTTTAGTGATAGGTGGAGGTGTGGTAGTCATGGTGGGTGGAGTAGTAGTGGTGGTGGTGGGTGGAATGGTGGTAGTGGTGCCTGTGGTAGAGGTAGTGGTGGCTGTACTGGTGGTAGTGATGAGTGTAATCCTCCTCCTCTTAGTCTTCATCCCATGGGGTTGAGCCATCCTTTTTCTCCTCATGCCGTTGAGGAGGATGCTCCCCCTAGGATGCTGCTGGGGCGATCAAGGGCATAAGTGGGATCTGCAGCAGTCTCCCCAAACTCTCTAGGGCGTCCTCCAACCTCCCGAATACCTCGGTCGGTGGCAACCACCCTGCTCCCCACAGTACGAGTCAAAGGCTCCTCGTCTATCTCCTCCTCCTCATCAGGACGAAAGTCCCGATGGAAACCAGCTGACTCAGCTCCAACTTGGGTGGATGATGGAGATGCTATATCAGCAGTGGGGGCCCTCGATTGGGTGGGCCCCTACATCTCCACCATCACCACTATTATCGTCGTCGGAGTCATCATCCGGGAGCACAATCTGCTCGACATCCGAATCACTGTCCTCGTGGCGCCACTTCCTTCTAACGTGCACCACATAATCCTCTGGGCCAGATGCCTGAACAATCTCCTGACAGGGGGCTTCACTTGCTTCCCCCTGTACACCCTCATGCGGCCCAAAGTGGTATCATCCATCACTTCAAGCACTACTACGTCCTCCTTCTCTTTAGGCAGCGACGATAGCTTCTGATCAATGATCATCTGGATAAATCGAGGCCCTCCTTCCCCTTCTCCTTAATGTTCTCCACCAGATAGGTGAAGATCATCCTAGAGAAGCTGAATGGGTGGTTCAGCACCAACGCCACATAAGTGTTATGGATCTGATCGGAAGCTCGTCGAACCCTCCCTTTTGCGAAGCTATGCACTTGAGCAGCACATGGGCGAGTACTTGAGCTTGGGGCACAAGTTGCTCTTGTTGAGCACACCTGCATTGATGTCCCCAGAGTACTTAGCCCTCAGGAAACATCCTCACACGGTAAGTGGGTGTAATCGCATTGGACAATTAGCGTCATCCCCAAACTCTAGAATAGTTCGAAGATCATCCTCTGTGATCTCAATAGCCTGGCCGAATATTGAGCTCCTGATGCAATGGGGCTTAGAGGACCTGTCCACCACAGCGCTTTCCCAGAAAGCCCGCTGGACCGAGCGATAAGGAGTACATGGTGTCTAGATGGCTCGGAATATCCTAGATCGTCGTAGAAATGTGATGATGCCCAAAAAGTCTACAACATTCTGGAAGTCAAATCTAGGTGAGCACATATGTTGTGCTTCGTGCTCATGGTCCAACGACTCGCCATCTGTTACATAATATAGATAAACATTAGTGTGAGTAAAAGAGTAACCATTTGAATTTCTTAACTTGAATCTGTCTGTTTTGTCGTGCGAATGAACTGTGCGACTGAGGTTTAGTCATGCGATTGAGCTCATACGCACGACTGAGTCATGTGACTGTGATCAGTCGTATGCTCTACCAAGTGGTTGAACCAGTCGTGTGACAGAACTTATTCGCATGTTTCAATCGTGCGATTTTTCCATTCGCTCAACTCAGTCGTGTGACTGATCCATTCGCCTGGCTCAGTCGTGCGATTGAAGTTCATCAGAGCACCCATTCATATGACAGACTGTTGGTTCATTCAAATTCAAAATTTGCACAATTCGTAGTGTTAGACGTCGTGCTATGGTGCATTAGTCTCGCAAACACCTAACATAGCACCTAATAGCTTTTATTTTAACATTTTACTTAGTTTTGTCAGTTTATTTGTCAAACTAGTCTCGTTTAAGTTTTAGGGCACAATTTCAATCTTTTGAGGATGAATCGATTGAACATTTGACTGGAAATCGTTGCACATTACCTGTGGAGTCACTGGAAATCGTTAGAACGTAATAATCACAGTCCAAGAACAATCAAATGAAATTTGCGTAGAGTAACGTTAGGTCGTGACCCGAGAGTGGTGGGAACAACTATATCTTGACTTAGATTGTGAGTTCTAGACTCCGAATATGTAGCTGTTGGAGTTTGAGGTTCCGAAGTGTCAGAGGCATCAACATCGGATGCATGTGTACTTGTTGTAGCAGGAACCTGTTCCTCGTGTTCCACCTGAACTTTCTCCACATCTTCATCGTCAGAGGAGGAGTCACTAACTTCTGGTACTCCCCCTGAGCTTCTAGAAGATTGGCCTTGTGAACCAGATGCTGTCGAGTCTAGGGGCTGTGTGTTTAATACATCATGCATCATCTTTGTAGATATCTCCTCATCAGAAGGCATGAGAGGAATGTTGAAGGACTTGAAGAATCCATCATAATCAAAAAAGAAGGCTGGTCCTTTTCCTACAGGAGGGGTGGTGTATCTCTGAACATCGACGTTGCACCACACTTCTACTTGACCCGTTGAGTTGTTGTAAACCCTCTTGTTCGGTATGTTGTATCCTAGCAAAATCCCTTCTTCAGCCTTTTCACTGAAATTTCCTGACTGTTGTTTCTTCAGCAACGTACATTGTGCCCCAAACGGTTCAAGGTACTCCAGACTAGGTTTATGTCGTTGTAGCAACTCGTAACACATTTTTCCATGTCGTTTAACCACCAAGACTTGATTCAATGTGTAACATGCATTGGCCACTGCCTTGTTCTAGAATTGGATAGACAGTTTCGAGTCTGCTAGCATCGTCCTGGCAGTCTCTGTCAAGCTTTTGTTCTTCCTTTCAGCAACCTGGTTCATCTGTGGAGTGTAGGCAGATGTGAACTGATGTACAATTCCCTTTTCTTTGCAGAATGCCTCCATCCACTGATTCTTGAACTCTGTCCCATTCTCTGAGCGGATCTGACGTACCTTTAACTTGTATAGAGATTCCAAAGTGGTCACAAGTTGTTTGAACGAATCAAATTTTCTGATTTGGATTTCTGAAACATCACCGAAGAGAATCTGGAGTAGTCATCGGTGACTACATAACAATACAAGTCCCCAGCAATACTCAATGCTCACTGGACCAAACAGATCCATATGTAGAAGTTCAAGAGGCAATTCAATAGAGTTGACATTCTTTGCCTTGTGATACTTCTTGGTCTGTTTTCCCTTCTTACACGCAACACAAATCTAGAAGTTGAAAGTTTTTGACATTAACTCCATAGACCAAATCATTCTGAATAAGATGATTCATGTTCCTTGGATTTATGTGTCCCATCCTCCTATGCAAGGAGATGGAATCTTTCTCAGTTACCTTTGACAAGAAGCATTGGACATGTTTATCGGTTGTGAGACCTTTTTTAGATCCAAGACATATAAATCATTGTATCTTGCAGCTGACATTAAGATCTGGTCTTCAGGAATGGTGTACTCCTTCTTTAACACGTAGCACTTCTTGTTGATTCACTTGTTAGGTACATGTACGGATGGAGTACTAACTAATTTACGTGTATACCAACTCAAATAGTGTGGAATCCTATTTGATTAGCGATCCAATCGGTTAGAACGCACGTAGAATCGATCTTAGAATGAATCTAAATGTTAAGAATGATCGCAATATGAACCTGTGCGATCTATGAACTTAGAACAGGGTCTTTAAGGTCTCTGGATGGCTACGATACGAGTAGGAGTTGAAATATTGAAAGTGTTCCGTTTTTCTACAAATTAAGTGGTATTTATAGGTTAGGGTTAGTCAATCGTACGACTGGACCATTAGCATGGTTAAGTCGTCCGACTAAAGCATGCGACTGAGTCAATCACACGACTGAAGGTTCAGTCATGTGACTGAGTCATCCATATGTCTAAGTCGTGCGACTGATCCAGTCTCCTGGTTCAGTCGTGCGACTGATCCAGTCTCCTGGTTCAGTCGTGCGACTGATCCAGTCTCCTGGTTCAGTCGTACGACTGGTCCATTAGCATGAAGTGTTCATGCGTATGAACCATTAGCATGGTCCATTCGCATGAAAACTTCATACGACTAAGTTTGAATATGTTTCTCAATCATTACTTGATTAAGATCTATTCAAACAACCACAAACCTATATAGTTGGTTCAATATGCGTTAATAAATAATAAACATTAAAACATACACCGAAACATTAAACATTAAGATCAACAACCACATATTATGTTTCATTCAACTCATTCGTTTCAGTACATTTAGGACATGACAAATATATTACATTAAGATCGTAAACTAGGTACATATGTATTGTAGATACATATGTACCTAGTTTATAAGCTTAATGTAAAAGTCTTTCATGTCTTACATATATGTAATTGGATGGTTGAATGAAATACAATGTGTGGTTTATGCTTATAATGTTTAATATTTTCATTGATTATTGTATGTTAACGCTTATTGAACTAACTATACAGGTTTGTGGTTGTTTGAATAGATCTAAGTCAAATAATGATTATGAAACATATTCAAACTTAGTCATATGAAGTTCTCATGTGAATGGCCCATGCTAATGGACCATACGCATGAACAACTTCATGCTAATGAACCAGTCGCACGAGTGAACCAGGAGACTGGATCAATCGCATGATTGTAACATAAGATTGACTTAGTCGCACGACTGAACACTCAGTCGTGCGAATGGATCAACCGCTTGACTCAATCGCACGACTGAACCATGCTAATGGTTCAGTCGCCCGAATGAGAAACCCTAACCTATAAATACAACAAAAATCATGGAAAAACACAACACTATGAAAACCTACGTACTAAATCGTACCATAGCCGTCCAGAGACTTCCAAGAACCTGTTCCAAGTTCATAGATCGCACTAGATCGATTACCAATCGTTCTTAACGTTTAGATTCAATCTACAATTGTTTCTACGTGCGTTCTCACTGATTGGATCGCCAATCAAATAGGATTCCGCACTATTTGACTTGGTATACACGTATATCAATTAGGGTTTCATTCAATACACAATCCTAACAAGTGGTATCAGAGCTTTGGCTCTTGATTTACGTGTGATTCAATCGATTTTGATATAAAAATTGTGTTTGTCACACAAAAACGCAACCTTTTTGTGTCAAAAGTTGTTTTGGACTTCTCCAAATAGTAAGTTAAAGTTTTTCCGGCATACAACAATTAGGGTTCTTGAAAAATGCGTGTTTTAGCGTCAAAATACCTTAAACCTACGAGTTTTCAAGTTTCAGCAGCTTTAGTCGCACGATTGACTCAATCGCACGACTGAATTCATACGCATCCCTCATCGCACGATTGGACTCATTCGTACATCCATTTGTACGACTAAATTGCCCATTCGCATTGTTCATTCGCACCTGTCCATTCGCATGATTGAACCATCCGCATTTGCTCATTCGCACGTCTAAGTCAACCGGATTGTTCAATCGCACGAAGTGTTCAATCGCATACCTTCATTCGCACAAGTTAAACAGTTTGTTTCAAAGTTTAAAGTTCATAGAAATGGAGGATCAATATTCAGCGTTCACCGCAGGACGGGATTCAAGGATTCAAAACTTATTGCTTCTAGAAAATGAAGTGGGAAATCATAACAAGCCCCCTAAGCGAATAACGTTAGATGATTATCCACAATGGAAGCAAAGATTTGAGATTTACTTAAATGGAGTAGATCCTAATCTGTGGGAGTCGATAGAGACAGGATATAGCATGCGGTAGGTGCAGATGGAGTCAAACTCACCTTAAGCGATATGACTGACGGACAAAAGGTAAAATACAATGCAAAGAAGAAAGTATATGCGTTGCTGACTCAGTCAATTCCTAAGGACATCTTCCATCAATTTTCTAAGAACAAGCAAGCTAAAAAGCTATGGGATGCATTGGAAAAGAGGTATGAGGGAAATGCATCATTGAAAGCTCATAAGGCTAAAGCGTTGAAGAAGGAGTTTGATAACTTCTCGTCAATGGGAAAGGAGAGCTTGGACGATGTAATTGATCGTTTCTACCATCTAATGAGTGAGCTGCGCATTCATGGAGTTATTATGTATATGGAAGACAAAGTTTCAAACTTTGCAGATGGTTTGCCAGAGAAGTGGAGTTCGTTTTTCTCCAACCTTAGACATAATGATAGGCTAGCGAAGTTAGACATCAACGACTTCATTCTGAAGCTGCGGGAGGAAGAGTTGAGGATGAAGTACAGGGCCTAGAAGTCTACTTATGATCAAAATCCAGCTTTGTACAACTCAACTCCACAAGCCAAAACGTCTGGAGCTCCACTACAAACAGCTTTTGTGTTTAGTTCAGCTGGTCCACCACAAGCCTCTTCTTCAAGATCTGACACGTCAGGGTCGTCTGGTACCCAATACATAGCACCTGAAGCAAATACCACAAAGCTGAAGACCGAGAATCTCAGGAATGTGACTGTTGAGGTAGCAAAGGAGCACATGGACCTCTTAGCAGCAATAGTCCACTCCTATGATGGGCTAGTTGCTGGGAACTTTAGGAACTGCCATCTGGCAGACGAGGACCACAAGCAGGTAGACGAGATAGAGTTAGAAAGAATGGATATAATGTGGGGCTTAGCAAGTGTTGTTCGGAGAGCAAAGAAGTTTGTCAAGAAGACCGAACAGAATCTGATTGCCACTAAGGACACTACTTTTGGCTTTGACAAGACAAAAGTTACCTGCTTCAATTGTGGGGAAAAAGGGCACTTCAAACGTTGTAAAGCCCAAAAAGACGGGAAATGGAAATCCACTCTCATCTTTCACTCGTCAGGAGAAGCCCACAAACAGTCCTACTTCGTCGAGCAAGGATCCTAAAGCCTTAATAACTCATGATGACGAAGGACAAGATTGGAGCTTTCGGTTTGTGTCTCCCGGAGAATCAAACATTGCTAGTGTCGAGGATCTAGATGACGACTCAGCAAGGAGATATTGCAGTGGAGCTCGTGATGTCAAATGTGGAAGAATCTGCAACAGTAGTTGATCACCAGCCTAAAGAAGGGACAAGTCCAACAAGACCAGAATCACTAGAACCAGAGAAGTTAGTCACTGCTTTAAATGTTGATTCAACCACACCCTCTCAGGTAAGTACCACTACTCAACTTTTCAATAATCATGCTTGTTCAGATTGTAATAAATTTAGGGAAAGCATTGATATGAAATTTGCTAGGTTATTAGACCATAATGATAACTTAGTAAAGGACTTACAACTGTGCACTGAAGCGAATAGAGTCTTAAAACAAAATGAGCACAACTATAAAGAAAAGATAAAACTCTTAAATAAACATCTTAGGGAAACTAAAGTTGTAGCCTTTAACCAAGCTAATGACATTAAGTTCTATCTAAACTCCCTAGAAAACAGTAAGAAACAAAAGGCAGTTTTAGAAGTAAAGGTAAATTCATAAAACAAAAACTGGATAGTTGGACAAGTTCTTCTCACATTGTCCAACACTTAGTGAGAGAACGCAACAATGGGGAGGGCTTAGGATATAAAGTGGTACCACCACCACATGAGATCTTGATGAATAAAAAAGTAAACCATTAAAGAATAACCTAATCAAGGATCACATGGTGTCCACTCCTCTTGTAAGTGATTCAGATTCCGCATGTAAACCAAATGAATCTGTCACTAAACAAAAGGATACCACTTCAAAATCAAAAGGTAAAATACCTTGTGTTAATTTGGACGAACAATTTGATAAGGTTAAAATAAAATCTGGTTCAACAAAGTCTATTTCTAAGCCAAGAAATACCAAACAAATTAACCAATCACGTGTTTCATGTCTCAGTCCAAATAACAAAAGGGAAAAGGTGTTAACAATGTCCAAACAATTAATTTTGTTAAAGAAGAAAAAACATCTAAACAAGAAGTGTCAAAACCCAAACAGGGTAAAGTAACTCGTGTGTCACATACTTCTCCACAGAGACAGTTAAATCGTCAAGTTAAAAGCAGATCATGCTACAACTATGGAAAGTATGGACACATTGCGTCTTATTGTCCTTATTATCACATGCCAAAGAAAAAGATTGAACTTATGACACTAAAGCAAGCTCTTCCAAAAGAAGCTCCATGACTCCACCAAAAAGAGTCAGTGAACCTAAATTTCAACCTATCAGTCAGTCGTCTGTTTATCACAAACAGGCCTTACACAAAGTTGGCTTATGGAAAGAAAAGTCATTGTCTGGAAATGAGAAAAATAAGACAGTTGATCTTCCCTCACCCTCGAATGGGCAATGGGTAGAGTTTATGATGTGTGATGTCTCTAGGACACCCAAGCTGGTTAAGGCTTGGGTCTCTCACATTAACTAATGTTTTCAATTGAATGTGCAGGGTGTTTGCTATAGTGCTGAAACAAACACTTGGCTTGTAGATAGCGGAGCATCAAGGCACATGACTGGAAACCGGGCACTCCTATCAAACGTCAAAAAAATCAAAGGAGGTCATGTTTCTTTTGCTGGAAACAAAGGAGGATACATCACAGCTCAAGGGGAAGTAGGGAACTAGAAAGTTAAGTTTGACAAGGTAAACTACGTTCAACAACTTTAGAATAATATACTTTCTATTTCCCAAATATGTGACAAAGGATTTAAGGTAGTTTTCGATAATAAAAAGTGATGTGTCCTGAAAAAGGACTGTGATTTCAGAGGAACAATTATTAATGTCAGCCTCAAGATATAATGAACTTTATGTCTTGGATCTATCGAAGGCCTCCACAACGGATCATCAAGTTCAGTGCTTCTTGTCAAAAGCTACTGAGAAGGATTCTATCTCCTAGCATAGGAGAATGGGGCACATCAATCCATGGAAGATGAACCACTTGATCCAGAATGATCTAGTGCGAGGAGTCAATGTCAAGAACTTCAAACTCCTGGATTTTGTGTCGCCTGCAAGAAAGGCAAACAGACAAAGAAGTCTCATAAGGCAAAGAATGTTAATTCTATAGAACTGCCTCTTGAGCTTCTCTACATGGATCTGTTTGGTCCAGTCTGTACAAGAAGCATCGCAGGCGACTTGTACTGCTATGAAGTTACATATGCCTACTCAAGATTTTCTTCGATGTTGTTTCTAAAATCAAAATCAGAAACATTTGAGTCATTCAATGAATTAGTAACTACACTGGAGTCTCTCTACAAGCTGAAGGTAAGACAAGTATGCTTAGAAAACGGAACCGAGTTCAAGAACCAATGGATGGAGGCTTTTTGCAAGGAAAACAGAATTGTGCACCAGTTCACTTCCTCCTACACTCCTCAGATGAACGGGGTTGCTGAGAGAAAGAACCACAACTTAATAGAGATAGCACGCACAATGCTAGCAGACTCGAAACTGCCTATCTAATTTCGGAATGAGGCGGTAGCCAATGCGTGTTACACGTTAAATCGAGTTTTGGTAGTAAAACATCATGGCAAGACGTGTTACGAGTTACTTCATCAACGTAAACCAAATCTGGAGTATCTTGAACCGTTTGGAGCACCATGCACGTTGCTGAAGAAAACTCAGGATAGGAAGTTTAGCAAGAAGGCTGAAGAGGGCATCTTTCTAGAATACAACATACCGAATAAGTGAGTTTACAACAACTCAATGGGTCAAGTAGAGGTGTGGTGAAAAGTCGATGTTCAGAGATACATCACCCCTCTTGCTGGAAAAGGACCCGCTTTCTTTTTCGACTATGATGGATTCTTCAAGTCCTTCGACATCCATCTCTCCAAGTCTGATGATGAGTTAGTATCCAAAATGATGTTTGATGTTTTAAACACACCATCACAAGAATCTACATCTTTTGGCTTACAAGGTGAATCACCAACCAACTCAGGGGGAGCACTCGAGGTAAGTGACTCTTCCTCTAACGATGAAGCAGTGGAAAATAATCAGGACACTCAGGAGCAACAGGTTCCTCCTACTGCAAGTCCACAAGCATCTGACATTGATGCCTCTGAGTCTTCGGAACCTCACACTCCTACCGCCTCAGATACTGAACCAAATGTTCATAATCTTGATTCTGAGGTAGCTGTTCCCACCACTCCTGGATCATGCCTAAACGTCTATCATCCTCTAGACAATGTCATTGGGGATGTTAGATCAGGAGTTCAGACAAGAAATCAATTGTATTCAACTGATTATGCCTCGGTAATGGAGAAAGGGTACCTTCACAATGGTGCTTATCGTTGTTTTGTGTCTCTGTTTGAGCCAAAATACAACAGTGAAGCCCTAAATGATGAGGGATGGGTGAGTGCCATGCAAGAAGAACTTCTTCATTTCAAGAAGTTAGGTTTATAGACACTGGTGGATAGACCTAAAGGTGCTAAATTCATTGGCACGAAATGGGTCTTGAAGTGTAAGAAAGATGACCAAGGTGTCATCATCAGGAACAAGGCTCGACTTGCAGTTCAAGGATTTCGACAAGTCGAGGGAATTGATTACAATGAAGTATTTGCACCTGTGGCGAGAATGGAAGCCATCCGTATCTTCCTAGCCTATGCATCGTACATGAAGATTAAAGTCTATCAACTAGATGTAAAGAGTTCCTTTCTTCATGGTGAAATTCTGGAAACAGTGTATGTAAGCCAAGCCGAAGGATTTAAGGATCCATATCATCAAGACAAAGTTTACAAACTTGATAAGGCCCTCTATGGGCTTCACCAAGCCCCGAGAGCTTGGTATGAAAAACTCTCAACTCACCTAATGAAACATGGATTTCACAGAGGTGTAATTGACTATACGCTATTCATCAAAGAGAAATATGGTGATCTGCTGCTTGTTCAGATTTATCTTGATGACATAATCTTCGGTTCCAAGAACGAAGATTTATGTAAAGAATTTGAAGTAGTAATGAAGGCAGAATTAGAAATTAGTGCCATGGGAGATATGAAGTTCTTTCTCGGGTTACAGGTGGATCAAACACCAAAGGGGATATTCCTACATCAGACCAAGTATGTCAGGGATATTCTCAGTCGGTTTGGTATGGAGAATGCTTCCGCAGCTGGGACTCCACTTGCTACAAACCATGATGTAGCACCCGATGAGAATGGTGATCTGGTTGATGCCACCATGTACCGAGGAATGATCGGATCCCTCATGTACCTCACTGCCTCTAGACCTGATATTATGTATGCAACATGTCTTTGTTCAAGATATCATGCAAAACCAAAGGTTAACCATCTTATTGGGGTTAGAAGGATATTTCGTTATTTGAAGGGTACACCCACACTTGGATTGTGGTATCCTCATGACGATGACTTTGAGCTTACAGCGTACAGTGACTCAGATTATGGCGGCTGCAAGATGAACTACAAATCCACCTCAGTAGGTTGTCAATTCTTTCGGAGAAGATTAGTCACGCAGTGTAAGAAGCAGACATCAGTTGCGTTGTCAACTTGTGAAGCTATATATGTTGCTGCGACAAACTGCTTTTCCCAAATCATCTGGATTCAACAACAGAAACGGGACTACGGTTTGAAATTTTCTAACACCCCTATATTTGTTGATAATTCTGCTGCAATAGCCGTTACTAAAAATCCTGTCCAACATCCTAAGACCAAACACATCGGCATAAAATATCACTTTATACATGATTGTTTTGAAAAGAATCTAATCGATGTTGTTAAAATAAATACGGATTTTCAACGCGCTGACCTCTATACCAAAGCCTTTGATAAACCACGTTTTTTATATTTGCTAGAGGTCAACGGCGTTAAAAAGAAAGTGATGTAATTCCAGACGATGAACAGGTCTAGTTTGATGCGTCAAGTCTTTTGTCTTTTATTTTCTTTTATTTTCTTTTATTCCAGTTTATTTTATTTATTTTATTGATTTCAATTCTTCGCCTATTAAAATCCTAAAAACACAAATCGTTTACGGTTTTAGAATTTTAGGGGGAGAATAGGTTAAGTTAGTATTAAAAAAAAGAAGAGGGGGATGAGGAGGATAGGCATGCTGATAGAAATAAGATCTTATCTGAGATATCGATTCAAAGACTATGAAAAATGATAGTACACAGGAACAAAGCATTTGGGACTTTAAAAGATTTAAATTTGAATTAGATGCAAAGTTCAAAGTACAAGTCTGAGAAGGCTAAGCAAAAATAAAAGGAAAAATGATAGTAAAACTAGCTACTACTAAGGTAACACGAAGAAAGTCAACCTAGAGGTTGCTAGACCATTAGATGATATGTTGGTAGATTCAACACAATAGATAAGTAGACCTCTTTGGTGATCTCAAGATCAAACTAAACTATTCAACAAGCTGTGGTAATCATCTTATCCCTAGTTAACACAATCAACAAAGTTCCAATAAGGGGTGACGAGCAAAATAAACGCCACAAATCTGTGCGGATGACCAACATATGAGCAAAGCACATGATGAAAAATGCAAAAAACAATCAAACTAATAACCTATGTTGTTGGTGAGATCTGTGCAACAAACAAATTGCTCAAACAAGAAGATAAGTTATGTGCCTCTTTGTGTGCGGTGGCACTGACCTGAGGATAAGCATAACCTATATATTCTAGAATTCATTATTGTTTGCCGCCTTTATGCTATGCGGTGGCACTGACTTGAGGCTTGCCTTCTCTTTGAAAGCTCTAAGAATAATGTCTTCTTTTCAAACTACTAGTAGACCGCTCAAAAATCTCCTGAGGAATATTGATTACCATATAAGCGTGGGATCCACAAATGCTTGTTGAAATAATTAAACCTTAAACTATCACCAATTTGTGTCAAAAGTCTGTGTATGGATTTAAGTGGACATGTATACTGACAATCATCATGGCTGCAATTCTTGAAAGTCCAAATCAAAGTGTGCGTCCTTTAGTACTAGTATGATTTCCTTAATTTGCTAATGACTCTCGACGAAAACAAGAATCTAGCATCAAATGATTTTGGTAACACGTCTTGAATGATTTGATTACCTGTATGATTCCATAATGAATCATTCCTCTTATGGTCAAAATAACTTGAATATGCCTATTCAAGAAATAAATCTGTTAGATTTCAATCTTAGGATTTCCACCTCTCACAAAATCACAAAAATATGTCTTAAATTCTAGTAGTCTTTTTTGTTTAAGTTTGTTAATTTAGGTTATATGTCAGACTATGTCATGGAATTCAATATGGGATTCAATTACTTAAAAGGTCATGTCTAAGGTGACCAAACGTGCTTTCAAATGTTAAACGGGTCACGTCTGAGGTGACAAAATGTGTTTTGTTTAATAGGATCATGACTGAGGTGATCAAAAGTTTTCAAAGTTAAAAGGATCATGTCTGAGATGATCGTATGCTCGTAATGTTTAATCAACTGTTAAATGAAGTTAAATGTCAAATGGTCTTAAAGTCAAAATCATGAGCTTGATCCATTCGCACGACTGGACCATGTGTATGGACTAGTTTTCCGATTGAACCATACTTATGCCCTAGAAAACCGAATGGAGCATGAGTATGAACCATTCACACGAATGGCTTACAAGATTGAGCCAGTCGCCCGAATGGAGTTGACCGAATGAGTCAGTCGCCAGACTGAAACCCAGTCGGCCGACTGGATGTGATCGACTGAACCAATCGCACGACTGAGATCCAATCGCCCAAATGAAAAGAGCGAATGGGTCCAGTCACCCGATTGAAATCAGATTCAGTATAAATAGGGCAGTAGTCGATCACATATGCTTATCACCACTCATTCGCCCTAAAATCGCATAAAGTGTCGTTACTCTGCCGAAATTTCTTCAGACCGAATTTGACACCCTATTTCGGAATTATAATGATCTCTGGTGTTTATACAAGTACGATGCGGTGCCATCTAACCAAAATTCAGTCGATTTGACTCCAAAATTACAATTTTTGGCCCTAACAAGAACCGTGACTTTAGTTGGACAAATAACCTAACTAAACTAAGTAAAATGTTGAAATCAAAGCTATTAGGTGCTAAGTTATGTGATTGCGAGTCTAATGAACCAAAACACGATGTCTAATTTTAAGAATTGGTCAAAATTCGAATTTCTATCGAACAAACAGTGGGTCGTGCGACTGGACACCGGATGAACTACAATCGCCCGACTGAGCTGACCGAATGACTCAGTCGGCCGAATGAATGATACGAATAAGCTCAGTCGGCCAACTGAACCAATCGCAGGCTCAGTCACCCGATTGAACTCAATCGCATGAATAGTCACCCAATTGTATTCAGTCGCATGTTAGGTCAAACGACTGAACCTAATCATATGGTTCAATCGCATGATTAAACCAGACTAATTTCAAACTGGTTAATTAGAAATGGTTTCTGTTGGTTGATGATCTAACTCGTATGCTCCTTGTGTTATAGATTGATAGTTGATAGGTGGACCATAAACACCAAGCACAACATTTGTGCGCATCTGGATGCCACAACTCGGAACGCTGCCAAGTTTGCTGGCATTATAGCTTTTCTGAAGAGCTCACGGATCCACAGAGCCATATCTACACCGTGCAATCCATATAGGTCTATACAGCAGGCCTTCTGGGAGGGTGCATCAGTTGATCGATCTCAGGAGCCCTACTATATCCAGAGCACTATTTTTGGGCAGGTTATTGAGGTGACTGCTGATGATATTCGTCGAGTACTCGATCTGGGTGATGATGCAACACACCCGACCAGGCTTCACCCTCTGATAGTGAGAGGGTGCTTCCTCAGGATAAAGTACTCTGGGGATATAAATGCAGGGGTGCTCAACAAGAGCAACCTGTGTCCGCAGTACAAGTACTTAGCACATGTCATTCTTAAGTGCATAGCCTCTAGGAAGGGTGGGTTTGATGATCTTTCAGACCAGATTCAAAATGCTTACGTGGCACTGGTACTGAACCACCCCTTCAGCTTCTTGAGCATGATTTTCTCATACCTGATTGAGAATCTAGAGGCTAAAGGCAAAGAGGGTTTTTGCATATACCCAAGGTTTCTTCAGATGGTTATTGATGAGAAGCTGCCCTCTGTGCCTAAGGAGAGCTCGAATGCGGTGTCATTGGAGGTGATAGATGACATGATGCTAGGCCGCATGAAGGTCTACAGGGGAAAGCAGGTCAAACCCCCTGTTAAGAGACTGATTGGGCATTTGGCCCAGGTGGAGTACGAGGCACCAGGAAGGTGGAAGTGGCGCCACGAGGAGAGTGATTCAGATGTTGAGCAGATTGCTCTTCCATCTGATGACTCCGATGATGATGACGGAGACACAGGTGGAGATTCTGGCCCCGCTATTTCTAGGGCCGGCCCTGCTCAAACTACATCTCCACCCCTACTCATATAGATGCCACCACTGCCAGCTTTCACCAGGATTTATGTCCTCCTGATGAGGAGGCAAAGAGAGATGAGGAGCCTCTGACGAGGACTGTGGGTAGCAGGGTGGTTGCCACAAAGAGAGGTTTGAGGGAGGTTGGTGGATGCCCAGGGGAGTCCGGGGATGTTGCTGCTGATTCAGATCCCTCATATGCCCCGGACCCGCCCAGCAGCCAAGGGGGAGCCTCAGTGCCTAGAGGCACAAGGAAGAAGAGGATGGCTCACCCCTATGGCAAGAAGGGGAAACGACTGAAGTTTACGTTGACCTCATCTACCCCCACAACCACTACCTTAGCCACACCTTCCACCACTACCACCACCACTGCTACCACATCACCTGCCACCACCACTACCACCTCACACACCACTACCACACCAACTCCACCACTTACCCACATCCCAGCCACCACCACTATAGCTCATCCACCACCACCTACATCTATACCACCCCAATATTCACCACTGCCACCACCACCACCACTAGCCACCAAGCCGGACCATCATCTTACCCTACACACCACACAGGATCATCTCTACCCTCTCATTAGGGTAGAGGAATAGCTGTCAGCACTCAACTGTATGGTGTTGAAGCTGTTAGCTGCTGATGAAGAAAAGACTGCCCAACTACGTTAGCTTGTGGAGCTAAACGCTACCCAAGCACAGCAGATCTCACAGCAAGCTAAGCAAATTGCCCAACTCCAAGAGCAAAACGTCCACTTAGCAAAGAGGATAGAGGAGTTGGAGGTTTCGAACAAGAACATCATGCTCAAGCTCAAGGCTCAAAGGATGAGCCACTCAAGATAAGAGAAGAAGAAGAAGAAGATGATGATGATGATGATGATGATGGTGAAGATGATGATAGTGATGATGATGAGGCCAGTGAGAAGGAAGAGACAAGGGAAGGGCAGAACAGTGATGATGATGAAGAAGGAGATGCAGCTGCATCTACATCAGCTCAAGGTCAAGAGATACGTACAAAGAGAAATCAAGACCAAGGAGCCTCATCTTCTGCCCCTCCTACTGACACACCAGCTATTCAGGGTAAAAGTAATGTTTAGATATTCATGTACTTGAAAACTTTGTAATTGAATTTTTTATTAATATTATGTAACTAATGTTTATGTATATATTGGATGTTTACTGTTTCGATTACTGACTAATGGTTGATGTGTTACATGTTTTAAATCAAGCAGATCCAAATTTTGAAAGAGATGAATACAATGTTGCTCCCCTCCAGCAGATCAAGACTCAACTCACAATGATTCTTGATCTGCAAGAGATAGTCAGGAGGTCTGTGAGTTACACTCCTGAAGAAGGAGAAATAATTCATGATCTCACTGATGAGCAATTGGCCGAATATTCCGACTGAATCCTGACGAGATCGTGAAGGATGCTCCTACTGTGGACAAAAACAATGACGATAAGCTTAATGATGTGGATGAAATCGAGATTAAAGAGGTCACTGCACAACATTATCCAGAGTATGCTAACAATGAGGGAAATGTAGTCCCTAATCTGGGTGACTCCCTTGTTAGTGATACTTTTGAAACTCTAGATAAGAAGGAGCAAGAGTCAGAGAAGAAGGAAGACCAGGCCCAAGCCTCAGACGCCGATGCAATATCAGAAAGGCTGAATGGGCAGCATGTTTTGAATAAATTAGAGCCCAGCACAGTGCTCCAAAGTCAAATGTCTACACCAAACTTTATAAAGTGAAGAAGCATCACAAGGTGTTAGGAAAAATTATAGCGTGGGCCTATTTTGAAGATCTTAACGTTTATGCTGTTAAAAGAGAGAAGGGGATCGAGTACTTCAGATTCCCACACGATCTGAAGACTCTTCCGGGTTTTGAGCTTAACCAGCTAGCAAAATTGAAGTTGTTATATGCTGACCCTCGTAAGATGTTAGGCTGGTTTGAAGCTGCTTGAAAGAGAGAGTACCACAACAGGTGGGTCAACTTCAAACCTCAACAACCAGCGAGGTATATCAGAAGATCTAAAGTTGATGCCATTACTAGGAAGCCAAAAATAATGCTGAAGTGGAGTCCTCCGCGCATGATGTCGAGAATCCCTTTACGGGAAATGCCACAGGAGTTCACTCCACACTTCAAGTGGTGGTACTACGATTGGAGAATAGGTGAGGCAGTCATAATGTTGAACAGAAATGTTAGTATGGAAACTATTAGAGTGTTTGACCCCATGTGGCTCACTAACTTGTCGGCTAATGATGTTTACACCTTATACAAGTGACCACTGTTCTATGACTCGTAGGATATTGTACAAGCTCTCCAATTCCAGAATGTGATACGACTCTGCTTTGCTTTTGAAATACATGCAGGAGTCACAAGAGAGAAGTACAAGAAATATGAGGAGCTTATGAAGAATGTAAGACAATAGATGAAACTAGGTCCAAGGGGGAGTTTGTAGATACATATGTACCTAGTTTATGAGCTTAATGTAAAAGTCTTTCATGTCTTACATATATGTAACTGGATGGTTGAAAGAAATACAATGTGTGGTTTATGCTTATAATGTTCAATATTTCATTGATTATTGTATGTTAACGCTTATTGAACTAACTATATAGTTTTGTGGTTCTTTGAATAGATCTAAGTCAAATAGTGACTGTGAAACATATTCAAACTTAGTCATATGAAGTTCTCATGTGAATGGCCCATGCTAATGGACCATACGCATGAACATCTTCATGCTAATGAACCAGTCGCATGACTGAACCAGGAGACTGGATCAGTTGCATGATTGTAACATGAGATTGACTCAGTCGCACGACTGAACACTAAGTCGTGCGAATGGATCAACCGCATGACTCAATCGCACGACTGAACCATGCTAATGGTTCAGTCACCCGAATGAGAAACCCTAACCTATAAATACCACTTAAATCATGGAAAAACACAACACTTCGAAAACCTACGTACTAAATCGTACCCTAGCCGTCTAGAGACTTCCAAGAACCTATTCCAAGTTCATAGATCACACTAGATCGATTACCAATCGTTCTTAATATTTAGATTCAATCTACAATTGTTTCTACGTGCGTTCTCAATGATTGGATCGCCAATCAAATAGGATTCCGCACTATTTGACTTGGTATACACGTATATCAGTTAGTATTTCGCTCAATACATGATCCTAATATGTATCAACAAGAAAAGATGTTCAAAATTTTCAAAAATCTAAGGAAAATCATTTAAAAGATTTTCTTCCATAGTAAACATGGGATTATGATGGTGATAAAATAGACAACTTAGGACACATAGATTGTAGGAATCATATTGAGTTATGTTTTAAGAAAATCCACTCAAGATTAATCATTCCAATAGCTGATACAACATATTTGAATCTTTGTTCATCAAAAGCTATGGTGAACAGATCAACATATTATTCATTTGTGTTAACTTTAACTAGTTTGATTAATCTTTTTTCAAAGTTATCTCTAATCAAATGATACTTGATGTTGATATGTTTAGTCCTTGAATGTTGCACAGGGTTCTTTATAATAGAGATAGTATTATTGTTGTCTATGTGGATGGGAGTCTCTTTGAAGTTGAATACATAATCCAGCGTCTAATTCTGAATCCAAAGCCCTTGAGCACAGTAGTTAGCACAACAATGTATTAAGCTTTAGCAGTTAATGCAGACACACAGGATTGTTTCTTGCATTGCCATGAGACTATCCTTCCACCAAAGAATTGACAAACCTCGGATGTAGACTTTACAGTCATATTATAGCCACCATAGTCACTATCTGTATAGGCATACAGATTGAAATTATAATTCTTTGGATACCAAAGGCCTAGTGTTGGAGCACCTTTGAGATATCTTAGAATCCTCTTAACAGCAACCAGGTGTGACTTCTTGGGGTTGGTTTGATATTTTGCACAAATGCATGTGACAAACATGATATCAAGCCTTTTGGCTATAAGATAAATAATAGACCAAATCATAGCCGTGTAAAGTTGTTCATCCACACACTCCCCTTCAGGATCAGGTCTAAGGGAGTAGTTTCTTGCTTTGGGTGTCTTTGTAACCTTACAATCTGTCATGCTGAATCTAGTGTGTATGTCTTGTACATACTTTGATTGACTTATGAAGATGCCAATATCAACTTGCTTCACCTGAATCCCTAGAAAGAAATTGAGTTCCTCCATGGCACTCATTTCAAATATATTCTTCATCAGCCTCTCTAAGTCTTTGTAGAGCTTTAGATTAATTGACCCGAAGATAATGTCATCTACATACACTTGAACTAGCATTACGATGTTCCCTGTTGCTTTGATGAAGAGAGTTCCATCTATAGTACCCCTTTTGTAACCATGCTAACAGAGATGTTTAGATAGAGTCTCATACCACTTCCTTGGTGCTTGGTGCAGCCCATAAAGAGCTTTATCAAGCCTAAAAACATAATTAGGATGATCTGGGTCTGCAAAGCCAGGTGGTTGTTTGATATACATCTCTTCATCAATCACCCCATATAAGAAAGCACACTTGATATCAAGTTGGTAGACCTTGAAATCCTTGGATGTAAGAAAGGCTAGGAATATCCTAACAGTGTCAAGTCTTGAAACATGAGCAAAAAGTTCCGTGTAGTCAATTCTCCCTTCTTGTGTGTATCCTTGGACAACTAGTCTGGCCTTGTTCTTGATGACAAGTTCTCTATCTTCCTTCTTGTTTCTAAAAACCCACTTGGTAGTCTTCCATAGAGGAAGAGGACATAGGTTCCAAAAACCTTTTGCCTTTTGAATTTAAGCAACTCCTCTTGAATAGCTTCAACCCAACTTCCATCCTTTAAAGCCTATCAACTTTCTTTGCCTCTAATTGGGATAGAAAACAAATGTAGATAGAAACATTTTTGTCATGGGTTTGTCCTCTTGATTTTACCCCCTTGTTAACATATCTAATGATGTTTGTGTGGGGTATGACTTGTGAATCTTGAGTTTAGGGATCACAACAACTTGATTGGAGAGATCCAAATTAAAGAAATTCAAATTAAGTAATGAAGTATCACCCATCACATCAGCATACTTATCAAGAGAAGCTTGATCCAATGAGTGTGTAACATCATTGATGATATGTTCAAATGGATCGATCTGTGGTTGTTATCAAGCAATTGACAATTTAAATGAACAATGTAATCAACACAAATAGATATAAGAAGAATTTATAGAGTTTCAATTGATATTAGTAAGGATTACAATGTGCAAAATGAGAGAACTAACAACAGTTTCAATGTCTATCAAAGTGTCTACCCTGCACAAAAACAAGTAATCCTATTTATACTAATAACAAAAACAAAAGGAACATATATTTACATAATAAGTCCCTACACTATGACAAAAAGTAATCTAAAGACTAAAATGCTAATCTTTCTAGGGTTCCAACAATACCCCTCCTAAGATTTGCATTGGTCTTCATTAAAATAAATCTTCTGGTTCTTCCTTAATCTTTAAAATTGGCTTCTCTATATAAAGCTCTAGTTCCCAAAAAGCCTTCTTGATTGATGATTTGAACTTTTCTACCAGAATCCCTTGCTCGGGCTTTGAATTGTTAGTCTTTGTCTCCATTTTATCCATCATGAAAAGAGTTTCTTTGGATAAACCAACTATATCCACATTTGCATACATTTCAATTGGAATTGTATTATCTTTTGTATATATCTCTAGCACTCCTTTTCTTGAAATTCTCATGAACTCTATGTCTTTGATATCTTTCTTCATAATGTTAGCATATGCCATTGCCTTTCTCAACAAAATCCTTTCCATTTCAGCATTCATGACTTTAAGATAGTCATGAAATACTTTCTATCATGCTCAGCTTCAATAGAATGCACTTGTTCAAACTTTTGATTAGATAAGAAAGATATATAACTTGGATGAAGGAGTTTCAACTCAAATACACCAAATAAACTAATCATATCATCATCCCAATCATCTTCATTTCTAACCAACTTCAAGTGAAAGTCTGTTGAATCATAGAACCACCTCAGGATTGGTTTGGAAGTTTGAGTACCATTGATCACTTTCAATCCTAGATTAGTAACTTTGTCAAAATACTTATCACTGAATGTATCCAAATAACATTCTTCAATAGATACACTTGATTCTCCTTTCTTTTATTTTCTCTTCAACTTAGCAAAATACTCCTTATCTTCTTATCACAACGGGTTTATAGAAAAGCTGGCATTCTTGTTATTCCCTTGTCAAGTAATTTCATGAAGTTCTCTCCCCTAGCATCCTTTGAAGGGTTCATGAGAGGTAACTTGTATAACTCCTTTAGATCTTGAACAGGAAGTTTTATTATGCATGAGTAAAATGATATACATCACAAATAGCATTTACTCTTTTTATCAAGAAAGCACCAAATATATCATCATACTTCCATGCAACTATCTTTACATTGTATGTTTTATCAGGCATAATCATAGCATTCAGAAGCTCAGGGATAGATTGTTTTGTTTGAAGCACATTTCTCACTAAGTCACCTATAGATCTTGACTTGTTCCACAATTTCTTTTGATCTAAATCAACTCTAAAAGCATTTGCTCTGCTCTTGGAAACATATCCATCAATTCTTTCCTCTTTTCATGAGTTTTTCTAACTAACTCCATAGCTTTAGTATCTTGAGGCTTTAGAATCTTTGTTCTCTTTGTAATCTCCAGATATTGAGGATTGTCCATATCAAGAATGATAATCTTGTTGTATATCTTCTCTATTTCTTGGAAACTTTTAACTAGTCTTCTTAAAGACTCTCCTTGAAGTTTATTCAACCTATTTCTAGGATAGTTCCTTGACTGCAACCACATTCTTAAAGCACATATACTCTATCTTCAGGATTTGGGTGGTGCAGTTCTGTCACATGAATATCATCAATGTTTAAGCTTTCACTCAAAGGTGTCCATTCACCATGTTCCAGGCTTATTTCATTTGGATCTGCTGGCTTTGAGGACTCTACAAGCATACATTTTTCATACTCTTCATTTATCTAAGTCACTGTCAGCCCATTCAAGTATACTTTGTTATAATTTATCCTGATCAGATAATTATATCTATCTTCAAAATCTATAGGAATGTCATCTTGAATTGTATCAACCGATGAGTCAACAATATCACATACATCTTCATCTTCAAGCACCTCATCATACCATTCATCTAGTAAATCATACTCTATGTCGTCAAGGGCTTCTATTTGTTGTTGAATTTCTTCTTCTTCTACAATTAATGTATCTTAAGCAATCATTTGAGCTTTTTCCTTAGATATTGATTTTTCAGTTTCAATTTCATCCATCTTTCTTTTACCTTTCTCAGCTTTTGTATATTTCTCAACTTCTATGGCTTGAGATTCTTGTAAAGTTTCTTTCTCAACAACTACTTCTTTAGTTTCCTTTTCTGGTTCATTTAGACTTTATTTTAATTTTTCTATCACTTGAAACATTCTTTTCACCTTTTCTTCAAGTTCATTATGATGTTCTTCGTTTCATCATTTGCTTTTAACAAAGCATTTTCTTCTTTCAATCTCTCAATTTCTTTATTTTGATTTCCAATTTGAGACTTAACTTATTAATTACATCTGAATCATCATCAATTTTTGTTTGAACACAAACATCAGATGTTTGTTTCATTTCTTTTTCTTTCTCTTTTACAATCATAACTTCAACACTTGGAGATTGCACAGCAGAAATAACATTCTCCGTGATAGGCTCATACCATATAGCATCAAAATCAAAAGCTTGGTTAAAATAAACATTCTCAATATCTATTTGATCATTCATTTCAGTATCAACATTAGCATCTACATTTCTATCTTATCATCTCTATGATCAGAAAGAGTTTGCTCATTATCCATCTCATGAATAGGTTCTTCATTATTCCTTTCTACCTCACCACCTTGATCACCACCTTGATTATCATTATCATCATTGTCATCATCATCATAATTGGTAAAACTATCATCATTATGATCCTCTTCATCATTATCATCATCATCTTCAGATTCTTCAATAACCATTTCTTCTATTTCATCTTCTATAAGCTCATTAGGAATTACAGGCTCATCCTCAATCAAATGAAAATGTTGTTGATAAATATCAACCTCATCATTTGCAAAATTCCTCAAGTAATCAAATAAAGGTACATATTGAGCTCCTGTAATGACAGCCAATCTCTTATAAACACTCTCAAACATATGTTCAAGTTCAAGTCTTTCACTTGCTATACCATCTACATACATATTCGGATGTTATTCATTTATGATTAACTGAAGAAATCTTGGATATATCATATACTTGTTCCTTTTACCTTTTTCTAAATTGAAAATGAATCCATTCATGATCCATTTAGCTTTGTTGAATCTCCTATTAGTGGCTAAAGCAATGATAGGAAAAACAATGTTCACCGGGAATGAATTCCATCCTGTACTTCTCTTGGACATGCAATGTTAGAATGTGTAGCACAGTAACTTCCAATGATTAGATACCCTTGCCCTGAAGAATTATTTCTTAGGGAAGTTATCTGGATGACCCATCAATATGAACACCTCTCTACATTCATTAAATGTCTATTCGGCTAGATCTTGAGGTTCATTCTCACCCAGTCTTTAGAGACCTCTATCATTCTATCATTAGACACAAAACCTCTCAATTCTTTGTGTCCATCATCTCTTTCCACCTCAGCTGTTCTCCAAAACTTTTTTATGAGTTTAGCATTAATAGTTGGGCATGCACACATGACAAATACAAACTTAGTCCTTAGAATAAATCTAATTGTCTCTTCATAACCAGTTGCTTCTCTAATATCTTCATCTAGAAAAGCAGCAACATTGTGCTTTGACTCAAACTTTAATAAAACCATCTGTCAATCACAAAGAAACATAAATTAGTATGAAGGTTTTATGTTCAATAAGTTTTTACCAAACTTGTAAAAGTTTGAATTCCTTCATTAGTTTTATATTTTACTTAACAATTTTATATTTTAAAATTTGATCATTTTTATTTTTTTAAAAAAAATTCTAAGTGTTTAACACTTATTGTTTTATTAATCAATCAAATTTTATAATATATAATTGTAATTTGTTTCTTGATGATTTTTAAGCATTTTCTGAGTTTTAATGATTAACAAGCACACTTTATTTGAATATTTGATTTGTTGATTCAATTCTGTATATTTTTTTATTATTATTTTACATTGATGAACCCATGAATCATCCAACAATTTTTGTGATGAAATTCAGATTTGATACTATTAAACAGGTTGCAATCTAGTATCATTAACAATTTCAGATTACATTTTTAACATACACTCATATTTGAACATTATTTCAGATTTAATCAAGTGTTAGGGTTCGAGCGCCCAAATAGGGTTCAAACGCCCGAATGATTTTGACGATTAAGAACACTAATTTGATGAAATAAGATGACTAAGTTGTTTATGATCACTGATTTTACCTTCGAATGACAACTATCTCATAAAATCAGAGTAAACAATGAGTAATGTGTGCATCGAGTTAGTGAGAGTAAGAGCAGAGAGAAAAAGAGAGTGAAAATTTCGAATGAAATTAAATCTGATCAAGCGTAGAATTTATATAAGCGTGAAAAACTTTTGGACGCATTGCAACTGTGTAGGCGTATGACCACTATTGAGATGGATGAGGTTTAGGCGTATGAACACTGCATAGGCGTATTACCCCTGTTCAGGCGTATGTGACCTAGACGCATGAGTTACACTTGGTCAAATTTATATTCAAGTACATAGGCACATTTGCACTGTACATGCGCATGAGCACTGCTTAGGCGCATGAGCACTGTTTAGGCGCATGACCTAGTATGAAATGCCTAACACTTTGTTTTATTTTCAATATGAAATGTCTGGTACTGTTTAGGCGCATGAGCTTGTACAAAACACCAAACACTTAACCAAGATTTTTAGACTTATGACCAGTATTTAGGCGCATGAGTTTGACTCAAAACGTCCAACACTTATCATAAAACTAAAAATTCATCATGTGTCTAAACTTAGACTTATGATCACTATTTAGACGCATGAGACATCCATATGTCTAACCTTGACAATTTTTTCACACAAAATTCACTCAAATCCTAATTTTGACCAATTTCACTGTTCTTCATAAAAATTTTCAAACTTTGGTTAAACTTTGAATAATGACTAAGACTTTGACTATTTGACCAAGATTTGACTTTTTGACTAAATTTGACTTTTTGACCTTTTTATTTTTAATTAATTTCCTGTCATTTTAGTCTCAAAAATATCATAAAAATACAAACACTCTCAATTCTTTGCAAGAAGTTTTTTCACATTTTAAAACAATTTGAAAATTATTGTTTTTAGATTCATTTTTAATCATATCAAACACATACTTGCTTGAATATTTTGGCTTCATCCTTATTTATCCAAACATTTATTTTGATATTCTCTTTTTCATCTTTACTCCCCCTAAACATTTAAGTTTACAAACTTAGAAGTTTATAAAAGTTGAAATTTTAAGAAAAACCAGTCATTATTAACATGCCTGCACACATAAAATCATGCAAAAATCAAAATAAAGCAGAATAAAATTCTACACATTGAATCACATGCCTGTAGTTTGATCATATCTGTTAATAATCAACACATTGAAACAAAGAAATTGTGGATAGTCATAGAAAATGATTAAATCCTGAACAAGTGTGTTCCAGGTCAGTGTTACCACAGTAAAGGAGACACGAGATCTACGGACAGACAATGAGTGCTTTTGTCAAAAAAATCAGTACACTTACTTTTTCAATTCTTGGATTTATTGAGGTTGGATTAGATATGACATTATGTAATCCACACTTAGACTTAGAGAGTCCAATCCTCATCAAGGTACGCAAGCAAGCACTTTTAGTCAACTTAAAAACATGTCATATATGTATAACCAGATCTCATGTTTAGGTCAATGAGAGAATCATCATGGTTAAACTAGTTGATAATCTCCAAGAAAAACACCATGGACAAGCCATTAGGTAATCCCCAAATTCGTTTCATAAAGAAATAGATAGAGATGATTCAAAAGAATCATATGGTATCCATTTTGGACTTTTGAAAGGATTGTGCACATTGGTATCTTATGCATCAGGTGATAATATCAAGGTCTGTAATGACTTACAACAAAGGATACCTCATCACTTCAGGTCTATGATGACTCATAACAGAGAAGTGAATAGATGCGGTAAACAGATCTCATGGTGTAGAGATTAATGAAGAGGCTGATGCAACCTAAACATCTTTAGTCTTTCCTGCATGCTGCACAAGTGCATTGAAGTGGAATGCTTCGGAAGTTTCATATGTGCAACATAAATACTCTAAGTGTGAAATCTTCCGAAGCCAAGACCAACATCTTCCAAAGCCAAAGATGAAGTCTTCCGAAGCCTCAGAGACAAAGTCTTCTCAAGCTTCAAGTTCATGAAGACAGATTTTTTCTGAAGACTTTTAGTAACATGCTTTATCTGATGTACTATTCCATAAAGCTGGATACCTTTCCGCTGCAACTCTGCAAGTCACCAACTAACATGGTTTGGTGAAAAGGTCCATGCTTTTGGTAACTATACATTGAGGTCTTGAGTCTGTAACTTTCTACTTTATGTAATTTATCCTTTTTGTAATACATAAGAATGTGAGCTATGGCATGTCATAGTCACTAGTCAAAAGGCAATTTGCCTTTTGACTCTACAACTGATTTTATGTGTGTCTAGTCAATTGTATCCAGCTGGCTTTCAAAGTATAGAAGGTTGTAGGATGTTGTATAAGTATCTCATGTTCTTGTATCTTTCGAATATGCTTTGTAACACTTGTGTAAGGATTCCTTAAGTCTGATGCAACCCAAAACATCCAAAGTGTCTCAGCAACATGCACTAAGTACTGAAGTGAAGAATGCTTCGGAAGTTTTACACAATACATTAGAAAACATTCTAAGTGTAAAATCTTCCGAAGTCAAGACCAATATCTTCCGAAGCCAAACATGAAGTCTTCCGAAGCTTCAAGAGACAAAGTCTTCCGAAGCTTCACCCTATGAAGACAGATTTCTTCCGAAGACTTTTAGTACACATGCTTTATCTGATGTACTGTTCCATAAAGCACCTTTTCCGCTGCATCTCTGATAAGTCACCAACTTACAAGAGTTAGTGAAAAGGTCCATGCTTTTGGTAACTGTACATTGAGGTCTTGAGTCTGAAACTTTCCACTTTATGTACTTTATCCTTTTTGTAATGTATAAGGATGTGAGCTATGGCATGTCATAGTCACAAGGTCAAAAGGCAGATATGCCTTTTGATTCTACAATTGATTTTGTTAGTGTCTAGTCAATTGTATCCAGCTGGCTTTCATAGTATAGCCGGCTGTAGGTTGTAGTATAAGTATTTCAAGTTTCTTGTATCTTTAACATACTTTGTAACACTTGTAAAAGAACTTGAGAAAGCAATATACTGCATCCTTGAAAACCATATTCTCCTGTTCTGTCTCTTGCTTTACTTGTGTTCTTTGTATCACTTTTGGTTAACCCAGTTTACTGTTTGATTAGAGTTTAGATAATCTCCTCATTGTGTTGTTGTGTTGTAATTGTGTTCAAACCCTTAAACGATCCTGCAACTTGTAATAGAACATAGAGAATAAATATACTGCATTCCCAAACACTTGTGCTCTTTGTGTTCTGTCTCATATACTACTTGTGTTCTTAGTGTCACCACTTGGTTAATCCAGTTTACTGTTTGATCTAAGTTTAGTTTATCTCCTCTTTGTGTTGTTGTGTTGTAACTCTACACCCTTCAACGATCCTGCATTTGGTATCAGAGCTTTCCAGGCTCTTGATATAAGATCTCACCATCTTTAGATCCCTCACACACACAAATACTAAACTTTTCAAATGGCAGCCATTTCCAAAACTGATATGCAAACTGGAACCATGAACAAGTCCCCACTGATCACTCTTGATGAGTTTGACACCTGTGTGTTTAAAAACGGAAGGTTTCATCAGGTCTCTTGATTCAAGAATGTGAGACTCTATTGAGAATGGACCTTTCATACCCAGCACACCTTCTGCTACTGGTGCTGGTATGATCCCCAAAGATGTGGCTAACTACTCTGATGAAGATAGGAAGAGAGTAGAGATAGACAGAAAAGCCATGACAGCACTTCAAACTACCCTTCCAAACTCTGTATATAGAGGTTTCAAGAAGTGCAAAACAGCCAGGCAGCTGTGGGATGCACTAAAATTGATGTATGAGGGTTCTTCTGAAGCCAAGGAGAACAAGAAGGATCTCCTGAAGCAGCAGTTTGAAAACTTCACCTTCAAAACAGGTTAAACCATGACTCAACAGTACTTCAGGTATGTTGAGATAGTGGATACCCTAGTGGATGGAGAAGTTTCTCTTGAAAACAGAGACATTGTAAGGAAGTTCATGTCCTCACTTCCTAGGCAGTGGACACACTACTGTGTGGTGATCAAGAGAACTAAAAATATCAAAACTCTTACTCTGACAGAGTTATATGGGATTCTCAGTGGCTACTAGATGGAGATGAATATGCAAGGTTCGTCTGGAAACTCCAACAATCAAATGGGTTCAGCCCTACATGTGGTTGAAAGGGATAGCATAGAACCCAAACATCATCTCTTATGCTACCCTGACAACTCACCCAAGGGTCCTTTCATCACCTTCCCAGAGACACCAAAGGAGAACTACACTCAAGGAAGCCCATTCCAAGAGACAAGCTCTTCTCAAGCTTTTGTGTCTTCTGATCAAAGCTGTGGCAACTCTCTTTTCACTCTTGAAGACCTGGACTGTATCCATCCAGATGATCTGGAATACATGGAAATAGTCCAGCGGATGGCTCTTCTCACACACAGAGCCAAGAAGTTCTATAAGAGGACTGGAAGGAAGTTTCTAAGTAATGCAACTAGTGGAAAGTTTGGACTGGACAAAGGCAAAGTCAAGTGTTATAACTGTAACCTGATGGGCCACTTTGCCAAAGAGTGTAAGGCACCTATAACAAATGGTGGCCAAACACAATCCAGACCAAACTACACTGACAAAGCTCTCCATAATGAGAAGTCAAAGCAGCAAGTTGTTGTTGCTGTTGAAGAAGGAGGCTTTGACTGGAGCTTTCAGGTTGAAGATGCCTCTCCAAACCACGCACTGATGGCAGATCATGATGAAGCCAAGGTATTGGAACATCTCTGTACTCCTGAATGCATTGCTAAAGTTAACAGGTACAGGTCCTATAACTTGGAACTGAGATCTGATATTGAGTCCTTAAACATATTAAAATCTGATTTTAGAAAGTTTGAAAATGATTATAAGCTGAAAATAGAGGACTTAGAGAAAACCATTTCAGTTTTAAAACATGAACACACAGGTTTTAGGACTTAAGTTAAATATCTCATAACCAAGTTAACTGAGTGCCAGGCTGAGCTTGTGATCAGCAAAGCCAGGGCAGAAAAAAGTATTCTTAAAGAAGAGACCTTCAAGAACATGATATCCTCATCCCTACACAACAAAGTGTGCTATCAAAATAGACAGGGACTGGGATCCAATGAGATAGCTCCTCCACACACAATCTTTTCAGTAAGATCTCCTAGGTGTGGAACTTGTGAAGATGAGCTTCCTCTCATAGATCCTATAAGTGAGGAGGATGAAGAAGAGATAGTGAAGAATCCCTCTACAAAAAGTGAAGAGGATGATTCCAAGAAGGGCCACTATCCTTCTGAGGAGAAAGTGAAGACTGTGATGACCAAGTCCATGAGAAAGAACTTGATCAGAAAGAGCAAAAGAAAGGCAAGGAAGGCTCAAGAGATCAAGGCTACTTTTGACTCTAAGCAGAAACAAGTTTTTATTTCTGCAGGGTTTAAAGTGGTAGGGACTGAAGACATCAACCAAAACTCTGCTAAGAGTTCTCGTTCTTGTTCAACTCATCTCAGCAGCAAGAAGAAGACTGATCTGCTGTGTACCACTGCTGCACAGCCTGTTCCATCAAACTTCAAGCATAGTTCTCAGCCCAAGAGGACTGTCTCAGCATCTGCAATGATGAAGGTGGAGAAAGGAAGTGACCAAAGACAATCTTACTCTCAAGACAAGGCTCTTGTGAAGAAGAAGATGAATTGTGTTATGTGTGATAGCACCACTCACATTGCAAAGGATTGTCCCTTCAATCCTAAAGGTACTGTCCATATGGCCAAAACAAAGGCTTCAAAGAGTTCTAAGAAGATTCAGGCTTCGGAAGGAAAACCAGTTTCCTTTGGAAGTTCCAAATCTAACAAGAAGGAAGTGGAAAATTCTCTTCGGAAGAATATTTGGTCTCGGAAGAAAGGAGTTCTTCCGAAGCACTGAAGTCTACTGCAGTGTTTGCAGAATCTTTCGAAGGTTCAGTCATCAAAACTTCTGAAACTCCAAAAGTTTCTAAAGTTTTGAAGGTCAAGTCCAAGACTCCAAAGGTGGTGTGGACGTCTAAGAAAGACCAAGTGACTGAGATTTCTCCATCAAAAATAGCTCAAGATCCTTTTAGTACAACCATAGGATCAATTACTTTTAATTTACCTTCTGCAAATGAGCCCAAGACAAGCAAGGATTGGGTTTCCAAATGTAACTAATCATTCTCTTTTGTGCAGGGACAACTAAAAACAGACAGTAATGTCTGGATCATAGACAGTGGCTGCTCCAGGCACATCGCTAGCAATAGGTCACTACTCCAGAACTTTGAAAGGATTGATGGAGGACTGGTTGCTTTTGGAGGAGATGAAGGCGGTTACATTTCTGGTAGGGGCAAGGTCACAAATGGTAAGCTCAGCATAGAAAAGGTAAACTTTGTAAAGGAGCTTGGAGACAATCTTCTGAGTGTATCTCAATTTTGTGATCAGAGTCATAACATGCTCTTTACTGAGCATGAGTGCATTGTTCTTAGGCCTGGTGTGGTCATTCCTCATGAGCATATCCTGCTTAGAGCCCCCAGGAAAGGAAACATGTACAAGATGGATTTGCAAGAAACCTCTCCCTTTGGAGAAGTTTCATGCTTTCTGTCTAAAGCCAATAGTGATGAGTCTTTCCTATGGCATAAAAGAATGTGCCATGTAAACTTTAAGAACATGAATAAATTAATTAAGCATGACTTGGTAACTGGAATGCCAAAGAAAGAGTTTACAAGTGATGACCATGTGTTGCATGCCTGAAAGGGAAGCAACATAAGGTATCTCACAAGCCTAAGGAAAAAACTCAATCACTACTCCCTAACACTTGTTACATATGGATCTCTTTGGCCCCACCAGTGTAATGAGTTTAGGAAGGACCTCATACTGTCTAGTGATCACAGATGACTTTACAAGATTCACTTGGGTTTTCTTCCTTAGAACTAAGGATGAGACTCCTGAGATTCTAAAGAATTTCATCTTAAAGATTGAGAATCAATCTGATCACAAGGTCATGATCATAAGATGTGATCAAGGAACCGAATTTAAGAACCATATCCTTGACACATTCCGTGATGAAAAGGGTATTACAAGACAATTCAATGCTCCTAGGACTCCTCAGCAAAACGGTGTTGCTGAGAGGAGAAACAGGACACTAATTGAAGCTGCAAGAACCATGTTGTCTGACTCTAAACTGCCCATCACCTTCTGGGCAAAGGCAGTCAACACTGCTTGCTATGTGCAGAACAGAGATTTAGTAGTTAAGACTCATGGCAAGACTCCAATCATAGATCTATATAATGTTTGGTCTATTGATTTTCCTTTCGGATCAAGATCAATCTTGGTGTTTATGTTAGTTGGAGCTCTGATGGATTGACAATCTTGTAGCTTGAATTTCTTTAATAGTTTATCAACAAACTTCTCTTGATTGATGAAGATGCCATCAGCAGACTATGTTACTTGCAATCTAAGAAAGAATTGATTTCTCCTATAGACATCATCTAGAATTGTGATTTCCTAATTTCTTCAAATACTGAGCATAGTTTTTGACTGGTTGATCAAAAAATAATATCATCCACATACACTTGCACACAAAGAAGATCAGATGCATCCTTCTTTATGAATAAAGTAGGATCAATCTTCCCTCGTATATATCCATGTTGGATCAAATGCAAGGACAATGTTTTATGCTAGATTCTTGGGGCTTGATGTAGACCATATAGAGCTTTGCTGAGGTTGTACACACGATGAGGAAATTCAACATCTTCAAAACCTTGAGGTTGCTTAACATACACATCACCGGTGATTGGTCCATACAAAAATGCACCTTTAAAATCCATTTGATACACTTTAAATTTCATATAAGAAGCATATGCCAGAAAGATACGAATTGCTTCTAGTCTTGCAACTGGAGCAAACACTTCATCATAATCTATTCCTTCCTCCTGAGTGCAACCTTGAGCTACTAATCAAGCTTTGTTTTGAATAATTATTTCTCTGTCATCTGATTTGTTTCTGAATAACCATTTTATGCCAATGGCATTCTCTCATTCAGGTAAATTCACCGGTTTCCACACTTCTTGTTTTCTGACTATTGTCCTTTAATGCTTCAGTAATATTTTTAGGGACATTTTGAGAAAGAAAACATGAGTACAAGCCAAGATTTGCTTGTTTGAAGTGAATTCTCATTGTTCTTTCATTTAAAGGACTAATAATCTGAGATATGGGATATTTCTTGTGAATACGAGTTGTTGGAATCTCGTCTTGTTGAACATTCACTTCTAGATTGGTTTGGTTCAGGTCGGAGAGCTGGTGTAATAGAGATGAAGAATGTGGAATGAAATTTGGAACTTGAGTTGGTGAATTGAAAAAGTAATCAAGCTTGTCATTAACATCTATATCTCTGGATACAGATGAAGTTCCAAACTCAGGATGGTGAATTTCTAATCTATTATTAGGAATAGGTTAAGAAACATCAGAATTTTCAGGAACTTGTTGATGCTCAAGATTTTATTGATCATGATTCTCTGTAGTGAATAAGGATCTCTCACAAAAGAGAAAAATGGATTGTCTGGGCTTGTATCATCCATATCATCATAATCTGAATCTTCACTAAAGGTTCCAAGATCTCCTGCTTGTTTCCTGTTGACACATGAAGATTCAAACAGATTAGAATTAAATGAGTTTGTTAATGAGTCTAAATCAAATAACCACTTTGGACCATTTGCAATTGATGGAAAGGAGTTTTCAAGGAATTCAACATTAGCGTTTCAATGATAACATTCGTCTTAGAGTAATAAACTCTATACGCTTTTGAAGTGGACGAATATCCAAGAAAGAATCCATCTGTAGACTTTGAAACAAATTTGCCTAGATGGTCATTTGAATTTAAAATCAAAACAGGACATCCAAAAGATTTAAGAAAATCAATGTTGGTTTTCCCGACGAACATTAACTCATAAGGAGTTTTCTGTTTGTCTTTAACCAACAGAGTACGATTTTGAATGAAACAAGCAGTTGATATGGCTTCATCCTAGAAAGTGATAGTAATCATTACATAAGCTAACATTGCACGAGCTACTTCAATCAATGTTATGTTCTTCTTTTCTGCAACTCTGTTTTGTTGTGGAGTTCAAGGAGCATTGAACTGATGAGCTATTCCTTTTTCTGCATAGAAATTGTCAATATTAGCATTTTTAAATTCGGTTCCATTATCTCTTCTAATTATTTTGACTTTTTGATTGAGTTGATTTTCTACTTTAGTGATAAACTCTTTTAAAAATTCTGCTGTTTCAGATTTTTCATGTAAAGAGAAAACCAAAAAAATCGTGTATAATCATCAATGGTGACTAAACAATACGATTTCTTCCCGATGCTTTGAATGTTTACAGGACCAAATAGATCCATGTGTAACATTTGTAGAGGCTTTGAATTTAAGTTTATTTGTTTGGTCTTATAAGACGTTCTATGTTGTTTTCCCTTCAAACATGTTTTGCAGAGGTCAGATGTTGCAAACTTCTTTGAAGGAATTCTAATAACATGATTTCCTGTTGCAAGCTTGTTCATGTTCTTGAAGTTGGAATGACCGAGACATCTATGCCAAAGCTAGCTTTTATCATTTGATGCATGAGGAATGAGGCAAGTTTTTTTCTGTAGAAGGATCAGCATGAGACATGTCTAGTTTGTAGACATCTCTATCTCGAACAACTTTAACAATAACCCACTCCTTGCTTATCTGAAATCCTAGCTTTAAGATATAACAAAAAGAGTCATCAAATATAGTAGAACATGATTATCGCATATTTGTGAAACAATTCGAAGATTAAAGTTCAATTGTTTACAAAAGTTGACTTTATCAAAACTTATTATTCCATTAGACACCGTTCCTTCACCGGTTATCTTTCCACCTGAATCTCCACCAAATGCTACATGAGTACCATCTTTTAGCTTAAAATCTTGAAGCAAGGCTTTATTTCCTGTCATATGACGGCTACACCCACTGTCAACATTCCATGTGTTTACCGGTCTTCGTGGGCGTACCTGCATTTAAGATGAGTTAGTTACCCAAGCCGAAATGGGCTTGGGCTTTCCAAATTTATCTACAATGGTAAACTATTTGAATGGAGTTTGTTTACGTCAGGTTTCCTTCAAAATTTATAATTTTCAAATCCTCTTTGGAAAACAGTTTGATTGTCTTTTCTTCGTTTTGTTTTCAAAACATTAAATCTATTTTCAAGATCATCCTCAAGAAATTTTGAACCATTTTTCAAAACATTAGAAACTTTTTTCTTATTATATGTTTCATTTTTCATTCTCGCTGAGCATGGAACGTGTTTATAGATCATGTTCCTAGTTTATGTTTTTAATGTAAAAGTCTTTCATTTCTTACACATGTGTAATGTAACTACTTAATGAAACATGATATGCTTTTGATGTTTATTTTTCTTTGAGTATTTCATATTATTATTGCATTTGTTATAATTCGTATGTATGAACATCATATATAGGTTTGAGGTTGTTGTACATGGTTCTAAGTCAATAATCATTGAGAAATGTGTTCAACTTAGTCGGGTGATTATTCGTGCTAATGGACCATACTTATGGACCATACGCACGAATGAATCATGCTTATGGACCAGTCGCATGACTAAACTAAGAGACTGGATCAGTCGTATCACTTAGACATAAAGTTGATTCAGTCGCACGACCGAACCTTTAGTCGTACATATGAATCAACCGCATGAGTCAGTCGCACGATTAAACCATGCTAATGGTTTAGTAGTATGAATGAAAACTAAAAACATATAAATACCACATAATTCATGGAAAAACGGGAGACTTCAAATATTCACAAACCCTAGCTGTCTAGGGCGTCCTAAACAGCCTATCTAACTTCATAGTTCATTCCTGATCGATTTCTAATCAATTCTTAACGTTTGTTTCATCGTTAGATCGGTAAGGTTGTCGTTCTCACTAATTGGATCACCAATAAAATAGGATTCCGCACTATTTGATATGGTCTCACATAGAATCTGTTAGTACTCTGTATGAAAACGGTCCTAACAAGTGGTTTCAGAGCTTTGGCTCGTGCTTTTGTGTGGATTCAATTGGTTTTGGTGTTAAAACAAACGTTTTCAATCAAAAGAGTCACCATTTTGCTTCAAAAAGTGTCTTTGATGATTGCATGTGTTAAAGATTTGATTTTTCATCAAACGGCAGATTACGGTTTCTGGAAATTCGTATTTTGTGTCAAAGTGTTCAAATATTCGATTTTCAAACACGGCAGCCTTCAGTCGCACGATTGGACCATTCGTATACACTCATTCATACGACTGAACTCAGTCGTATCTCTCATTCGCACGGTTAAGCTACTCCAGTCGGTTGATTACAATCGTCCTGCTCCTTCGCACAACTAAATCCAATCGCACGATTGAATTCATTCGTATCTTTCATTCGCACGAATGACCCTTTCGTATAGCTCATTCACACGAGTCAATCAGTCCTGTTCTAAGTTTACCAAGTTTAAAGCAATGGAAGACCAGTTTGCTGCATTCACTACCAGAAAGGACTAGCATATCCAGAACCTTCTACTTCTAGAGAATGAGATTGGAAACCACAACAAACCGCCAAAGCTGTTAACTTTGGATGAATACCCATAGTTGAAATAGCAGTTTGAAATATATTTGAATGGAGTTGACCCAAACCTTTGGACATCCATTGAGACTGGTTACACGATACCAGTCAATGCTAATGGAGTTAAATTGACGTTGGGAGGAATGAGTAAATCCCAGAAGACTATGCATAATGTTGAAAAGAAAGTATATGCCTTGTTGACTCAGTCTATACCTAAGGACATATTTCATCAGTTCTCTGAAAACAAGCAATCTAAGAAATTATGGGAGGCCTTGGAAAAGAGATACGAAGGAAATGCAACTCTGAAAGCACTGAAGGCAAAAGCTCTTAAGAAGGAATTTGACAATTTCTCTCCGATTGGGAATGAGAGCTCGGATGACATCATTGATCGATTCTATTATTTGACGAGTGAGTTGCACACTCATGGCGTGACCACATCCATCGAAGATAAAGTCTCTAGTTTTGCTGATGTTTTGCCAGACAAATAGGATCCATTTGTGTCTAATCTGAGACAAAATGACACTCTTGCTACTTTAGACATAAAGGATTTCATTTTGAAGTTAAGGGAGGAAGAACTACGTATGAAATACAAGTCAAAGAAAAGACCCTATGCTCAGAATCCTGGACTATACAATCCAGTTCCAACTCCGGCTACTTCAGGTGCACCGCTACAAATGGCGTTCGTGTCTAGCTCTTCTGCTCCTTCCCAAAGCAGTGCATCAGGAACCGTAACGTCAGGGTCATCTAGTACACAATACATAGTTCCTGAGGCAAATACTACCAAGTTGACGATCGAGAATCTCGGAAATGTCACCGTGGAAGTTGCTAAATAGCACATGGACCTTCTAGCTGTTGTTGTTCAATCTTATGATGGATTAGTTGTTGTTAAGATTGGAAACTGTCACCGTGCTGCGATATGAGCAAGTTGATGTAACTGAGCTAGAACGCATGGATATTATGTGGGCCTTGGCTAGTGCTGTTAGAAGAGCCAAGAAGTTTGTTAAAAAGATGAGGCAAAATTTGGTTGCCAATAAAGATAAGACATTTGGATTTGACAAAACCAAAGTCACGTGTTTCAATTGTGATAAAAAGGGCACTTCAAACGTGTGTTTGTAAAGCCAAAAAATACCGGAAATGGAAACCCTTTTCCTACATTCAACTGACAAGACAAGGATAAGATTGAAGCTTCATCTTCAAGTAAGAGTCTAAGGCTTTGGCTGCTCAAAGTGATGAAGGACAAGACTGGTCCTTCCAATTTGTTTCTGAGGGTTAATCAAACATTGATTTAGATGATACATTGGATGATGGATCTACAAGTGAAGGAGACATCATAGTTGGGCATACACTTTCAGATATCGAAGAAGCTATGGATGTCGTTGATCATTTGGTTGAAGAAGAGCTTAGTGCTACCAACTCAGAATCTCCAGTCACCAAAGAGTCTGACACTGCTTTGATGGCTGATTCGTCTGGTTCTACACAGGTATATTCTAAAGATGAATTATTTGAAAAAGATGCATGTACTGAATATGATAAGTTTAGGGAAAGAATTGATTTAAAATTTGATAGGTTATTAGAACATAATGATAATCTAGTAAATGATTTACAACTCTGCACTGAAGCAAATTATGTTTTAAAACAAAATGAGTGCAGCTTCAAAGAAAAGATAAAACTATTGGGGAAACAACTAAGGGAAACCGAGGTTGTTGCCTTAAATCAATCAAATGACATCAAGTTCTATTTAAATTTTTTGGAGAAAAATAAAAAGGAAAAAGCAATTTTGCAAGTCGAAGTTGAATCATTAAAATAAAAACTACACAGTTTGGCAAGTTCTTCTCACATAGTTCAGAACCTAGTGAAAGAACGGAATGTCGGGGAAGGTCTGGGTTATAAAGTAGTACCGCAACCACATGCAATCCTTTTGAACACTAAATGTAGACAAATTAATAATAAACAGTAAAGGATCATGTGGTGTCTATTGCTCTGGTTAGTGATCCAAATTCTTCGGGTAAACCTGTGAAATCTATCACTAAACAGAAGGATTCTACTTTGGGGTCAACAAATAAGATACCTGTTGAGGATTTGGGTGATAAAATTAAAAAGGCTAACTTAGATATAGGTTCACAAACGTCTATTTCAAAAACCTAAAAGGTCTAATCCAATGAACCTTAAACGTGTTAATCATCAAAATCCTAATAAAATGAAAATGAAAGATATTCAAAATGTCAAAACAATTAAGTTTGTTAAAAAAAGTGAAACATCTAAAAAGGAAGAGAAACAACCCAACCGGACATATCTCAATCCCCGACCAAACTGAACCCCACATCAAAACTTTCCTCAAACTGTCGAAGGGAGATCCTGCTACAAATTATAGAAAAGGAGGACATATCTCTCCAAATTGTCCTAATTATCAAACACCTAAAAAGAAAATTTAACTTTTTGATGAAAAACCAAGATTTTCTGAAATTAGATCTAATGTGTCACCTCAGGTTACACCTAATATTATTAATGAACCTAAAGTTCAAACCATATGCCAGTCGTCTGTTTACCACAAACAGGCCTTACACAAAACTGGTTTATAGAAGATAAGAACAAGTAATGTGTCTGATAGTGAGAATAAGAAAAAGAAAGATGTGCCCTCATTCTTTGAAGGACAGTGGGTTGAGTTCATGATGTGTGATACCTCTAGGACACCCAAGCCAGATAATGCTTAGGTCCCAAACCTGAACTAATCAATTCCTTTGTATGCGCGGGTGTTCGCTATAATGCTATCACTAATACCTGGATTATTGATAGTGGGGCTTCCAAGCACATGACCGGCAATTTGTCTCTCATTTTCAACATCAAGCAAATTAAAGGGGGCCACAAATATCATTCGCTAGGAATAAAGGAGGTTACATCACTGCTCAAGGTGAACTGGGAAACGAGAAAGTGAAGTTTGACAAGGTCAACTATGTTCAGCAACTGCGAAACAACCTGCTTTCCGTCTCCTAAATCTGTGACAAGGGATTCAAGGTTGTGTTTGACAACAAGAAGTACTATATATTGAAGAAGAAGTATGTTATCGAGGAGGATAAAATTCTAATGTCAGCTTCAAGATATAACGATCTATATGTCTTGGATCTATCAAAAGCCTCCACAACTGAGTCTACTATCCAGTGCTTCTTGCCAAAGGCAACAGAGAGGGATTCAATCTCCTGGCATAGGAGAATGGGACACATTAATCCCAGGAAGATGAATCATCTGGTTCAAAATGATTTGGTGATTGGAGTTACAGTCAAGAATTTCCAGCTCCCAGATTTCTGCATAGCATGTAAGAAAGGGAAACAGACCAAGAAGTCTCACAAAGCAAAGAAAGTTAATTCTATCAACATTCCTCTTGAGCTTCTACACATGGATCTGTTTGGCCTAGTCAGCACAAAGAGCATTGCTGGAGATTTGTACTATCTTGTAGTAACTGATG
The DNA here is from genome assembly GCA_025506515.1 of Flaveria trinervia. Classification (NCBI taxonomy): domain Eukaryota; kingdom Viridiplantae; phylum Streptophyta; class Magnoliopsida; order Asterales; family Asteraceae; genus Flaveria; species Flaveria trinervia. The sequence continues at coordinate 32,888,516 of CM046444.1, forward strand.
ATTACCCAAGATTCTCTTACGTGATGTTTCTGAAAGCCAAGTCAGAGACATTTGAATCATTCAATCATCTAGTCACTATATTGGAATCACTCTACAAGCTGAAAGTAAGAAAGATTCAATTAGACAACAGAACAGAGTTCAAGAATCAGTTGATGGAGGCATTCTGTCGAGAGAAAGGAATTGTTCATCAATTACTTCTTCCTACACTCCACAGATGAATCGAGTTGCTAAAAGAAAGAATCAGAGCTTGATAGAGACAGCAAGGACAATGTTAGTCGACTCTAAACTGCCTATTCAGTTTTGGAACGAGGCAGTGGCTAATGCATGCTACACTCTCAATCGAGTCTTAGTAGTCAAACGTCATGGAAAAACATGTTATGAATTGCTCCAACGACGTAAACCCAACTTGGAGTATCTTGAACCATTTAGAACATCATGCATGCTGTTAAAGAAAACTCAGACTGTGAAGTTTTGTGACAAGGTAGAAGAAGGTATCTTTCTTGGATATAGTATACCAGACAAGAGAGTTTATAACAACTCAACAGGTCAGGTAGAAATGTGGTGTAATGTTGATGTCCAAAGATACACCTCCCCCTATTGACAAAGGGCCTTCCTTCTTCTTTGACTATGATGGATTCTTTAAGTCTTTCAATCTACCTCCTTCTCATCCTGATGATTTGTTATCTGCTCCAATGATGTATGATGTTCTGAATACTCTTACACTAGATTCGACATCATCGGTTCCATTAGACGATACTTAGCCCCTCAGGGGGAGAGCTTGAGGTAAATGATTCTTCCTCTGATGATGAAGCAGTTGAGACTGCAAATGTGGACCAGGAGGAACAGGTTCCCACTACCAAAAGTACACAAGCATCTGATCTTGATACCACTGGAACTTTTGAACCCCATACTCCAACAGCCATGGAAATTGAACTGGGATTCAAAATCTGGATAATGAGGTAGCTGTTCCTACCACTCCCAGAACTCGAGTTAATGTGCATCATCCCTTGGACAACATCATCGGAGTCATTCTATCGGGAGTTCAAAGATGAAATCAGCTATACTCAGCTGATTATGCCGTAGTCATGGAAAAAGGATATCTACACAATGGTGCTTATTGATGTTTTATGTCTCAATTTGAGCCAAAATATGTAAGTGAAGCTTTAAATGATGAGGCATGGGTTAGTTCTATGCAAGAAGAACTCCTTCAGTTCAAGAAGTTAGAAGTATGGACTCTTGTGGATAGACCAAAAGGTGCAAAGGTGATTGGCACTAAATGGGTTCTTAAGTGTAAGAAAGATGACCAAGGGGTTATAATCAGAAAAATGGTGTGACTTGTTGTTCAAAGGTTTAGACAAGCCGAAGGCATTGACTACAATGAAGTGTTTGCACCTGTGGCAAGGATGGAAGCAATTCCTATCATCTTAGCCTATGCATCCTACATGAAGATCAAAGTTTATCAATTGGATATGAAAAGTGCATTCCTTCATGGTGAAATCTATGAAACAGTATACGTTAGTCAACCCAAAGGATTTGAGGATCCTTATCATCGGGATAGATTTTATAAACTGGACAAGGTTCTTTACGGGCTTCATCAATCCCCTCGAGCCTGGTATGCGAAACTCTATACTCATCTAATGAAACATGGTTTTTGTAGAGGGGTTATTGACTGCATGTTGTTCATCAAAGAGAAAGATGGAGATTTACTACTGGTACAGATATATGTGGATGACATAATATTTGGTTCAAAAAATGAAGCATTCTGTAAAGAATTCAAATCAGTGATAAAAGCTGAGTTTGAGATGAGTGCAATAGGAGAGATGAAGTTCTTTCTTGAGTTACAGGTGGATCAGACACCAAATGGAACTTTCCTGCATCAGCCCAAATATGTAGGAGATATCCTTAGTCGATTCGACATAGAGAATGCAACGGTTGCTGGGACTCCACTTGCCACGAACCACGATGTGGCACCCGACAAAAATGGTGATCTGGTTGATGTCACTATGTACCGAGGAATGATCGAATCTCTGATGTACCTCACAGCCTCTCGTCCTGATATTATGTACGCCACGTGTCTTGTTCCAGATATCAGGCTAAACCAAAAATGAATCATCTAATTATGGTAAAAATGATCTTTCATTATCTGACGGGTACTCCAACACTCGGGTTGTGGTATCCTCATGATGATGACTTTGAGCTTACAGCGTATAGTGACTCGGACTATAGTGGTTGCAAGATGAATTACAAGTCAACATCAGCGGGATGTCAGTTCTTTGGAAGACGCTTAGTCACCTGGCAGTGTAAGAAGTAGACATCTGTTGCTCTGTCAACATGTGAAGCTGAATATGTTACTGCTGCAAGTTGTTGTTCACAAATCATTTGGATTCAATAGCAAATGCGAGACTATGGTTTGCAATTTTCTAAGACCCCTATCTTTGTTGATAATTCTGCTACAATAGCTATCACTAAAAATCCAATACAACATAACTATTTTGAAAAGCAATTAATCGATGTTGTTAAAATTAATACGGATTTTCAACGTGCCGACCTCTACACAAAAGCTTTTGACAAACCTCGGTTTTTCTATCTTTTAGAGGTCAATGGCGTGAAAAAGAAAAGTGATGTGATTCTAGAAGAATCGAGTTCTTAGTTTGACAATTTTTTTCTTATCTTTTTATTTTATTTTCTTGCCTTTTAAAATCCAAAAACACAAAAACATTAAAACATTTTCGGTTTTAGAATTTTAGGAGGAGAATATTTTAGTTTTAGTATTTAATTACTTAAAAAACAGGGGGCGGCAGATAAGCTAAAAGCAAAGAAAACAAATCTGTGATATTGATTCAAAAATTATGGAAAATGATAGTACATAGGGAACTAATTGTTTGGGACATGAAAAGGATTTAAATGAAAAATTCTATATTCAAATTACAAGTCTGAGAATTCTAAGCAAAATGAAGGAAAATGATAGTAAACTAGTCTGCTACTGAGGTAACATAGAGAAAGTAAGCCTAGGGGTTGCTAGTTCATTATATGATGTGTCGGTAGATTCAACATAATAGATGAGTAGACCACATTGGTGAATCAAATTTAAACTAATTTTTTCAACTTGCTGTGGGTTTTCATCTAATCCCTTGTTAACACAATCAACGCATTTCCAATAAGGGGTGACGAGCAAAATAAATGCCACAAATGTGTGCGGATGACAATAAAAACTGTGGGATGGCACTGACTTGAGGATAAGCATAACCTAAATATTCTAGAATTCATTGTTGTTTGCGCCTCTCTGCTGTGCGATGGCACTAACCTGAGGCTTGGCATCTCTTTGAAATCTCTTAGAATAGTTTCTTCTTGTCAAATACTTGTAAACCACTCAAAAATTTTCTGAGGAATGTTGACTACCATACCAGTGTGGGATCCATAAATGCTTGTTGAAATAATAAAACCTAACTCATTACCAATGCGAGTCCAAAATTGTGTGCATCTTATAGCTCTAGTATGATTTCCTGAAAGTGCTATTAACTCTTTGAAAAATAAGAATATAGTATCCAAGTACATATAAAAGGGTCCTGAATGATTATGATATACCTGTATGATTCCATATGAATCTTTCTAGAAATGATAAAAATAAATTGAAGCTGTTCTACTCAGGAAGAAAAATCGGTTAGTTGATTTCTAAAAGGTTTTAATTTACCTCAAACCAAAAACACAAAAATATGTCTCGTTTTGTTTTAAATCAAGTTGTTTTCTGTTTTAGTTATCTTCTTTGTGTTAATGTCAGACTATCTAACTAGATGAACTTTGTGAATAACAAATTAAAATGGTCGTGTCTGAGGTGACCAATTGGCTCTCAATTAAAAGGATCACGTTTGAGGTGATCAAATGATGTTTTGTTAAAAAGGTCATGTTTTAGATGATCATTGGTCATAATGTTATATATCAAAAGATACATTTTGAGTGTATGGAAATGTATGAAGTCAAACTCATAAGTATGAGCCAACCGCACGATTGAATCCTAAATATGAGCCAATCGCATGATTGAATCATAAGTATGAGCCAATCGCACGCTTGAACCATAAGTATGAGCCAATCACATGATTGGACCATCAGTATAGGTCATCTATGCGATTGGATCACAAGAATGAACCAATCGTATGACTGGATGAAGGAGTCTGAGTCAGTTACATGACTGAACCCCACTCGCATGAATGAATCATGTGTATTGGTCCAGTCGCATGACTAAACCCCACTCGCATGAATGAATCATGTGTATGGGTCCAGTCGCACGATTGAAACTTAAAACGGTATAAAAAGGGGGGTCAGTCGATCATATTCTGTACCACCCTTCAAAACTCTCAAAAACCGCCTAATACACATACACTCTGCCAAAATTTTTGATTATTGTGATTCTTCTCTGATGTGATACTAACCGATTTCTATTCATCTTCAGGTACTTTGAAACTAAAATCTAATCAAAAGAATGGATTAATCGAACCCACAATGACCGAAATTGATTAAAACCAAGAACGGACAATACTCTAAAATAGACCACTTAAATGGAAAAAAAAACGTTATTTAATGACACTAAGTGCTATTTCGAGTCCTTGTGAATCAAATGAATCTAAACACGAAGTGTAATGTAACGTTTTACAAAGCTTCAAAGTTATGGTGTCGAACAGAGCAAGATGAGAATAGACACGCCATAAGAACCTCAGTTGCATGATTGAGCCAGGCGCATGATTCAATCGCATGAGTGAATCAATCGGTGACTCAGTCACATGACTGACTCAACCGCATGGCATAGCATACGACTAAGTTCAGTCGCAGGCTCAATCGTACGACTGAACTCAGTCACAGGATCAATCGTACGACTAAACTCAGTTGTATGGTTCAATCGCACGATTGAACCAGTTGATCAAAATCAGCTAAAATTCAACTGTTATCTCTTATGAAGAAATCTTATGTATATATTTCTTGTGTTGCAACAATATGGCTGAGAGATGGACTATGAGCACTAAGCATAACATCTGTGCTCATTAAGATGCTGCATCTCGAAACGCTTCTGAGTTCACTGGGGTTATCGCCTTCCAGCGTAGATCGAGGATCTACAAGGTCATTTCTACTCCATGCACACCATACCGATCTAATCAGCATGCTTGTTGGGAAAGTGCCACAGTGGACAGGTCCGTTGAGCCCCATTGTATCTAGAGCTCTATATTCAGACAAGACATTGAGATCAGTGAAGACGACTTGAGGAGAGTCTTGGATTTGGGGGAAGATGATGCCCATCCAACCAAGCTACATCCCCTAACTGTTCGTGGTTGCTTTCTGAGGATCAAGTACGCTGGTGACGTCAATGTCGGCGTACTGAACAAGAGTAACATGTGCCCCCAGTTCAAGTATCTGGCATATGTGATCCTCAAGTGCATAGTCTCCAGACGTGTAGGATTCGATGAGATGTCCGACCATATCCAGAATGCATATGTTGCACTGGTATTGAACCACCCGTTCAATTATCTCATGCATGCTTTTCTCATACCTGATAGAGAACATCGAGGCCAAAGGCAAGGAAGGGTTCTGCATGTATCCAAGGTTCTTGCAAATGATCATAAACGAGACGCTTCCTCTACTGCCTAAGGAGAAGGAAGATTGTGATTTTAGAGGTGATGGATGACACCGCTCTGGGTAGGATGAAGGTGTACCGGGGGAAGCAGGTGAAGCCCCCAGTCAGGAGACTCTTTGGCCATCTGGCCAACGAGGATTACGTGGCGCCTTCACATAAGAAATGGCATCCTGATGACAGTACACAGATGTTGAGCACATAGTGGTTTCGATTGATGAAGACGACAACGATGATGATGACCTTGATGATGGTCAATGTGGTGGAGATACTGGCCGTAGTCAATCACGGGCCACCAACACATCTACTATATCTCCACCACCTCCACACAATACTTCAACTGCACCTGGTGGATCTAAGCAGGCTATTTTCCACCAGGATTTCTTGTTAGATGAAGAGGATGAGACTAATGATGAGCCTCTCACAAGGAGACTCGGGAGCCGGGTTGTGGCTACTAAGAAGGGGAAGGCAGTTGGTGGACGCCAAGCTAGTTCTAAGGGTGGTGACGCTGATGTCACAGATCCGACATACACACCCGACCAGCCGATTAACTCAGGGGGAGCCCCGATAGCCAAGGGTTCCAGGAGGAAGAGAATGGTCCTTCCCTATGGCAAGAAGGGTAAGAGATAGAGGATTACCTTGATCAGTACTTCCACCACCACAGCCACTACCACCACCACAACCACTACCACTACCACAGCAATAGCCACTACCACTGCCACCACTATTGTTCCCCACACTACCACCTTTACTACCACTCACACTCCCACCACAACACATACATCCACACCTACCTCACCCACAATACCCAAATCACTTCCACCATAATCCACTTCCATTTCTACTCCAATCTACACCACATCCAGCACTACATCCACTACTCCCTTTGCTGGCACAATCACCCAATTCCCACCTACACCGGGCTCTACTCTACACATTGTTGGGTTAGAGGAACAGTTGGCGAGCCTAAACACATTGGTGCTCAAGCTGCTAGCCAGAGATGACCTAAGAGCCAACTAGATGAATCAGCTAATGGCAGCCAATACTGCCTAAGGAAAGCAGATTGCTTAACTTACAAAGAAGAACGCTGCTCATGAGAGAGCATTAGTTCGAGCTCACTATACACTGAAGGCTTAAAATGAGCTTGTGATGGCATCTGTCAAGCAGATAGAGGGGTTAGAGAAAAAGAACAAAAAGCTTATGCTGAGGTTGAAGGGAACAAAGGGTGAGCCCCTAAAGATTAAGGATGGTGGAGATGATGATGATGATGAGTTGACAGATGATGAATCAGAAGAAGATGATGATGACAAGGAGGCTAGAGGTAGTGGAAAAGGAAAAAGAGATGGAAATGATGAGGAGGATGATCAAGAAGGTGATGCATCTGCATCAGCCTCAAATCAAGTAGCACAGGAAAGGCGCTCCAAAAGAGTCGCGTCCTCCGCAGCTCCAGCTGAAGAGACACATGATCAGGGCAAAAGCGAAGCTCCACAGGCTAAGGATTATGATGTAATTCCCCTTCAGCAAGTCAAGACTCAACTAACTATGATTCTTGATTTGCAAGGGATTGTGAGAAGGTCTGTAAGCTACACTCCCGAGGAAGGAGAAATCATTCATGATCGGAACGATGAGTACCTCGCTGATATGTTTAGACTAAATCCAGATGAGCTTGTCAAAGATGCTTTGGAAGTAGATGTTTTGAGTTACGAGGAGCTACAAGAGGTGGATGAGATTGAGATCGAGGACGTCACGTCTGATTACTATCCTTAGTACACTGACCCTGAGGGCAATGTTATCCTAACTTGGGTGAAACTTTTGGTAGTGATACTTTTGTCAAGCTTGATGAGATAGAGAAGGAGAATACAGAGGATGAAAGTAAAGCCCAAGCTACAGATGTTAATGGTGATATAAAGAAGGCTGAATGGGTAGCTTGTTTATCTGAAATGTAGGCTCAACGTGAACCCCCAAAGCTAAATGCCTACACCAAACTTTACCAAGTAAAGAAACATTAGAAAGTGTCAGGCAAGATCATCCATTAGGCCTATTATAAAGATCTGGATGTATATGTTGTGAAAAGAGAGAAGGGGATCAAGTACTTCAAATATCTACATCATCTGAAGACTCTTCCTGGTTTTGAGATAAACAAATTAGCTTGTTTAGATCTTTTGTATGCCAACCCGAGGAAGATGTCATGATGGTTTAAGAAATTGTTGAAGAAAGAATACCACACCAGATGGGTCAACTTCAGACGTCAACAACCTAAGCGGTTCATTTATAAGACTGAAGTTGATCCTATATCTGGAAGGCCTAAGGTGGTGTTGAAGTGGAGTCCCCCATGCACAATGTCTAAGATTTCTTTACGGGAGATGCCTCAAGACTGGAGGACTTCACTCCACAGTTCAAATGGTGGTATTATGACTAGAGGACGGGGGAAGCGGTCATAGTTCTGAACAAAGAAGGGAAGATCGAGACTATCAGGGTATTTGATCCAATGTGGCTTACAAACTTGTCTGCTAAAGATGTTTACACTCTATACAAGTGGCCACTATTCTATGACACGCAAGATATTGTACAAGCTCTACAATTCCAACATGTTATACGGCTCTGCTTCGCATTCGAGATACACGCAGGAGTCACTAAAGAAGAGAAGTACAATAAATTCCAAGAGCATGTGAAGAATGTTAGAAAATAGGATAAACTAGGTCCAAGGGGGAGTTTGTTGATACATCATTTTCCTAGTTTATGTTCTTAATGTAAAAGTCTTTCATTTCTTACACATGTGTAATGTAACTACTTAATGAAATATGATATGCTTTTGATGTTTATTTGTCTTTGAGTATTTCATATTATTATTGTATTTGGTATAATTCATATGTATGAATATCATATATAGGTTTGAGGTTATTGTACATAATTCTAAGTCAATAATGATTAAGAAATGTGTTCAACTAGTCAGGTGATTATTCATGCTAATGGACCATACTTATTGACCATACGCACGAATGAATCATGCATATGGACCAGTCGCACGACTAAACCAGGACACTGAATCAGTCATATGACTGAGACATAAGATTGATTCAGTCGCACGACTGAACTTTCAGTCGTGCGTATGAATCAACCGCATGAGTTCGTCGCACGACTAAACCATGCTAATGGTTCACTCATACGAATGAAAACTAAAACCTATAAATACCACATAATTCGTGGAATAACGGGAGACTTCGAATATTCACAAACCCTAGCTGTCTAGAGCATCCTAAACTGTCTATCCAACTTCATAGTTCATTCCTGATCCAATTCTAATCAATTCTTGACATTGTTTCATCGTTAGATAGATCAAGTTGGCGTTCTCACTTATCGGATCGCCAATCCTATAGGATTCCGCACTAATCTGGTCTCACGTAGAATCTGTTAGTACTCCGTACGAATACGGTCCTAACAGAACGAAATGTCCTTGATTATACTGTTGTGATATGATATTATACTGATTATCATAATCTAATTGATTCTTCTGAAAGATCTCAAACCCAAAGAAGGTGTTTTTGATAAATTTTGAAATCCATTATAATGATTTCTTTGGAACTTTGGATTAGCATATCCTTGATTATCAAAATTCTTTCTAGGTGAGTTCTTCTGAAGAAGAAACAATCCTTTATATTATGATTCCGTTCATCACATAATACACAGTATTTGTTAAAATAAAAATCAGTTGTGTTGTGATTTTTCATATCACATATGTGACAATATTTATTAAAATAACACTCAGATGTGTTATGATTGTACATGTCACATATATCATAGTATTTTTGTGGTTTTTTAAACAACATTTTCTTAACCATTGATGTAAAAGCCACATTACATCCTTGTCTAGATTTAGAATAAGACTGGTTAAGCTTTTGTTTTTGTTATGTGAGTTTGGTCTTTTGAATTTTAGGATTTTTCTTTTGAACAATCTCACAATTCTTTAACTCCTTAGATACAAATCTATTTTGAATAGCGGAAGACTTTGGACCTGAACCTGTTTTAATATCAGAGTTAGATTTGATCTTAGTTTTGAAGTTGTTTCAGATATTGTGTGTAACGCCCGGTATTTCCTGTGAAGCCAAAGAAAGAAGAAAAAGAGAAAGAAAAGAAATAAAGCCCAAAGTTGGGGGACCAAACTTGCCAAAACGAGAAAATCTTTGGAGGAGTGGGGGTATAAAATGGGCATGGCAGCCCATTCTCCCCTCATTCTCCCCTTCCATTCGGCTAGAGAGAGAAAGAGAAAGGAGCAAGAGCCAAACCTAGTGTTTCTCGAGGAATCAAGTGAGAAAGTCAAAGTCAAATGAGATTTTGAGAAGCTCTACTCAAAGGGGCTTTAAGGTGAGTTCTAGGACTCCTCTTTTACATGTTTTCAACTGATTTCGGGGCTGGAACGCATGGCAAATCGATTTTGGTTGTGTTGGTGAAAACCCGTTTGTTTGTGTATGGTATATGTATGATTCAGGTTGGGTTTGATTTTGGGCTTGGTTGTGCTTGAATGGTGTTGTGGTATGTGTGTTTCTAGGTTTAGGATGGTTGATTTGAGCTTAGAACAGGTTTGAGAGGTTTGGAAGCCGGAAATTGCAGATTTGGTTTGGGGAAGACTGCATTCTGCATCAGCTAGGGCTATGCGACTGGATGCCAGGCGATCGAATGGCATGCGACTGGAGGCCATACAACTGAAAAGAATGCAACTGAAGTCCATGCGCATGGGTGCCATGCGACTGAGAGTCATACGCATGATGGTCATGCGACTGAACGAAATGCGGATGAGGGTCCTGGTGAAAATACGGATGAAGCCCATACACCCGAATACCATGCGACTAAGGTTCATACGCATGGGAGTCATGCGACTAGGAGTGCATACACCTAAGTGTTCATTCACCCATAGTGCTCATACGCCTAAGTGTTCTCATACGCATGGAAGACCATGCGACTGAATAGGGTCCATACGCTCAAATAGGGCTCATGCGCCGAAAGAACTTTTTTATTTCCTGATTTGTAGGGGAACAGTATTATGTAGGCTTTGACTTAGGGGTTCATGTAAGTTGACTTTCGAGGTCATAGACATTATGATGGGCTTGATGTATGAAGGGTGCTTATGCATGATTGTATGTATGATGTATGTGATGTATGTATGTTGTGCCTTGTATGGTGATGCTGTATGTTTCTGTTCATGTTCCTTGTTATGTATGATTATTTTCCGGTGGCTTTATGTTGAATGATAATGAACAAAATTAAAGTATTTTGTAACGTAAAGTGGAAGATAATGAAAAGAGGAATGAAATGATGAATGCATTCATTAATGAACGAATGAAAGTATGAAAGGCTTGCAAGCAAACGTATGGAGGTTCACACCCAATGAAGGTGTTAGCTCAACCGTGTGCGGGTTAGCTACCCCAGAAGGATGCACACTGGGCTTCATTCGTGTGATTAAGCATATGTATGGAGGTTCACACTCAATGAATGGTGTTAGCTCAACTGTGTGCGGGTTAATTACCCTAGAAGGATGCACACTGGGATCCAATCCTTGTGATTGACCATATGTATGGGACCCTTGCCGCTTACCCTAGGTACTGGAGTCAGCTTCATGCATAATGTTCAGGCTCTATGAAAGACCTCAGGCCCAGTACCGGCTTTATGCATACGGTGGGGTGAAGCACATGGCATTGGTCCGAATGAAAGTAAAGATTTATTGATGAATGTACGGAATGAATGAATGAATGAATGAATGAATAATGAAGATAATATAATATTATTATCTATGTGTACGTACGATGTGTGATCATGTACGACAGTATAGTATGATTGTGAAAGAAAGTAAATAACGGTTTTAACGAAAGTAAAGTTTGTTTAAATTAAAACTTGAACTCACTCAGTAACATTGACTTTTATGTGTTTCCAGTTGGCAGGTAATGTTGTTGAGGATGGCACGGGACGGCTACTTAGCTCTTTTGGATGGCATCCATTTTTATATGCTTTTGTGATGTAATGCAACATGTATTTTGTAACTTGAAAACGATGTATTGTTTTGCAAAAGCTTTATAATGAAATGAGATGTCTAATTTGATGATTTCCGCTGCAATGTTTTTCTTTAATTTATTGAAAATATATGTCTTATGTGCAATGATTGACCAGCTGTAAGCGTCCGGGAACAGGGCCTTGCATTGTGTTCATGTTAAAGGTTCTTGGTGACACAACTTCAGAGGTTCAATTTGACCTGATTATTGATTTGTTCAGCCTATTTAGTTTTAGAAGATTTTTTCTTCTTCGTTGATTTTTTGAAGACTTCTTAATGCTTTCAGTTTTAATTGAATCTTGAGAAGATTCTTTTTCATAATCTTTGTTCTGAGTTAATTCATTTGAGCTTGAATCATCAGAACATAAAGTGTCTGATTTCTCTTCTTGACATTTACCTTTCATTTTGATATTGATCTCATTAGCTTTTTCAATCTCTTGATCAATTTGACACTTCTCTATGACACATTCACCTTTTGGAACAAATAGCTTTTTATTCTTTAGACGAGGTTCATAAGATTTTGCTTTAATTGGATGGCCATTCTTAATCTTTTCTGAATCTTTCTCCTCGAATATTTGAATGTTTAGTTTTCCAATTTCACTTTCAATAGTTTCTTGACCAATCTTTATCTTCTCTTGAAATTCTTTTAGCTTAGCTTTATTTTCTAGAGAATGGTCATGAGTATTGAAGTATTCTGGTGGTATTAGAGATAGATTCAGGCATAGGTTCATGTGTAAAACCTAATCCTGTTTTATCTTTATCCTTTCTTCCAATTACCAGTTGCTCAACTATAGTCTTTGAGCTTTTTACTTTGGCCAAATCAATTTGAGTTGCAGCATGTGCCAATTTTTCTCGTTCAAATGTTTTTGTCATTTTTTCAAGTTGTTTCTTAACAAATTCAAGCTCTTTTAGAGTTTTGTTCCAACTTACATGAAGTGACATGATTTTTTCATCAGCAACTTTATGATCATCTTTCAGTTTTCTGTGCATTGATTCTTCTTGATTCAATTTATCACATATTTTGAATGAGTAAGTTCTATAATGTTCACCTTGTTCAAAACATGCTTTAGTGCGTAGTTTTTCTCTTACTTCAATTGGAATTTCAGGATGTGAACTTGAAGACTTAGTGTCAGATGTAGAGTTTACAACCTTTGGTTGTTCAGACTTTGCCATGAGAGCAAATTCTTCTCTGTCCTCCTTTGGATCAGATTTGTCACTCCAGTCATAGTCTGTCTCATTTACTGATTTATCTATTTTTAGATCATTGTTTTCAGACCAGTCTTCGTTCATTTCAGAAATCAATGCTAAACCTGAAGTAAGATCGGTTGTAAATTGTTCAGCATAAGCACTCGGTCATAACTATCCTTTTTGCTTACAACTAGTGCTTTCTTTGATTCTTCAGTTGTCCTTTGATCATCTTTTAGTTCTGGTATAGGCAGACTTTGATATGGTCTTTGAAAAGTCTTTTGAGTCTGATGTTGATGTCTCTGGCTATTGGAACTACTTTGGCCATTTCCACCTTGAGTTCTTGGAGCTTTACATTCTCTAGAAAAATAGCCCTCATCTTCAGGAGTAGCATCATCTTTGGAAAAAAAGGCATTCTCTATAGTATTTGCTAGAGAAGCAACCTACTTGTATTGAGATGTTGATGCAGCTCTGTCGCTATTTCTTGAGCTCTCATCAATTTCCACTGATTCAATCTTAGAAATGAGAAGACCAAGATCCATAAGAAATCTTTTAGTGTGCTTTAACAGGGTTATAGTTTGTTTCCATGATGATGGAAGTGCATTCAGAAGTCTATCATTTAGGTCTTTAAGATCATTTTTAATTCCTAAGGTTGATATTTCAGTTGTGAGTTGCACATATTTATTTATCATCTAGTTTAATGTTTCTCCATATATATGCTCAAAAAGTTCAAGTTGCATCTTTAACTTCTATCTTTTGAGGTCTTGTATCTCTTTTCCTCCTTTACAGAAACTTTCAGTACTTTATACATGGTATAACCAATTTGATATTTCTCCAGTCTTGAAAGTACCTCCAAAAGGTAACCCTTTGCACATGAGAGAATATGCTTTAACATCATTCTTCACCTTCTTTAAATCATCACCATGTAAGCCATCTTTAGGATATGGCTCTTGAGTATATTTTGTATATACAAATCCTCTATCAGGACCATCAGAAGTGACTGGGATGTGAGGTACTTTCTCAATTGATTTCCACTTATCAGTATCAATTGAGTTCAAATGATGTTTCAGCCTGAGTGAGCAATTCTTGAAGTCAGCTCTATTCTTTAGCTTTGGTACTTTGTTCTCTGAATCTTTAAACTTAACCATGATTAAGTTTTGAATTTAAGAAAATATACTATTTTTATGTTTTTAGATTTAAAATGAAATAAAGAAATGAAAATATTTTTGGATTTTAGACTTTTGAAAAATTTCTAAGTATTGAGTGAAAAGTCTAAATTAGATGTGCCTGAATAGTAGTGAAACACCTAACCAGTAGTGAAACGCCTAACTTGACTTAGAAACACCTAAGGGATTGCCTTGGTGAACTTCGAAAGTTTCCAAGTGTAGAAACGCATGAACAGTATGAAAACGCCCAAACAGTTCTCAAACGCCCAAATAGTGTTGAAGCGTTTGAAACAGTTCCAAAGCATCTGGGACTTAGTTTTCGGAAAAACGTTCGAACAGTGCTGAAACGTCCACACAGAGTCAATACAACCACTCTGAAACGCCTAAACAGTGTTAAAGCATCTGAACAGTGTTCATGCACCTAAACACTTAAGTGATTTTTCAGATAATTTCAACACCTCAAACGCCTAATTCATCTTCTTCGTAACAACCTGATCTTATCAAAATTTTCAAAACTTGATAAAACAATCCAAAACTCTTCAGTCAAGTGACTAATACACCGATAGTCAATCCTTTAGCATCATTTCTTTCAATTAACAACTGATTAATCTCACTTTTTCAAAATTAGTGTTCGACTTTTGAAGAACAGTTCGAACTCAAATCTACCAAAAATTCAGATTTAAAGATGTCAATTCACTTAATTATGATTCAAATCGTGTTTTTAGTGATGAAACACAACTAAATCAACAATTAATTGAACAATTGGGATCAAAACACATATTCAAGTGATTCAAAAGTGCTCAAAAGTTGATTTTGAACTTCAAATCCACTGAACTGAAAGCTCTGATACCATTTGATAGGTTCAAATGGATCGATATGTGTTTGTTATCAAGCAATTGACAATTTAAATGAACAATGTAATCAACACAAACATATATCAGAAGAATTCATAGAGTTTCAATTGATAGTAGTAAGGATTACAATGTGCAAAATAAAGAACTAACAATAGTTTCAATGTTTATCAAAGTGTCTACCCTGCACAAAATCAAGCAATCCTATTTATACTAATAACAAGAAACAAAAGGAACATATATTTACATTATAAGTCCCTACACTATGACCAAAACTAATCTAAAGACTAAAATGCTAATCTTTTTAGGGTTCCAACAATTGATGTTTTCTTTCACGGAGTGATTGTCAACATCAAGAAACTCTTGATCACTGTCACCGCTACCACTTCCTCTTACATTTGAAGCTCCTTCATTTGAGTTATATGCCTCTGAGCTGGAATTTGTAGGCACCTCAAATGTATCAGCTGAATTTGTCAGGGTTGTGCTGATAGGAATCCATCTGTAGGATTTGTTGCCACTAGAGCTAAAGTAGAATGAGTTGTATGTCTTCTCAACTCAATTTTTTGGTCAGGATCTCTAGTTCATAACATACTTATGGATCCTGAAACATTCTCACTAGACTTGTTAAAACAATTAGTAACTAAATCTAGAACAAACAGCCAATCAGAACCACAACCTTTCACACTAAGAGCGTGTTCATTGAATATCATATTGGCTAACTCTTCAACTACTCTAGTTCTGAGATTTTATACTCTACAAGCCTTAGTTCGGGAAGAGTAATAAAGTGTCCATCATCTGATTTCTTAACAAATTTGGTAGACTGATCTTTGGTATTCAAGATGGTGCAAGGACATCCAAATGACCTGAGGAAACCAATAAAAGGTCTTCTTTTGTGCCACAGTTCATAAGAGTCTTACCATGAGTCTTAACTACAAAAACTTTGTTTTGCACATAGCAAGCAGTGTTTAATGCCTCTGCCCCAAAAGGTGATGAGCAGTTTAGAGTCAAACGACTTGTTTCTTGTAGCTTCACTTAGTGTCTTGTTTCTCCTATCAATAACATCATTTTGCTAAGGAGTCCTGGAAGCATTATATTGTCTTGTAATACCCTTTTCATCACAAAATATATCAAATATTTGGTTCTTGAATTCAATTCCCTGATCACACCTTATGGTCTTGACCTTATAATCACATTGATTCTCAATTTTTAGAATGAAATTCCTCAAGAGTCTCATCCTTAGTTATAAAGAAAAAGACCCAAGTGAATCTTGTGAAGTCATATGTGATCACTAAGCAATATGAGATCCTTCCTAGGCTCATTACACTAGTGGGGCCAAAAAGATCCATATGTAACAAATGTGGAGGAGTAGTGATGGAGTTTCTTTCCTTTGGCTTGTGAGATACGTTGTGTTGTTTCCCTTTTAGGCATGCAACACAGTGGTCATGACTTGTAAACTCTTTCTTTGGAATTCTAGTTACCAAATTATTCTTAATTAATTTATTTATATATTTAAAGTTTACATGGCACATTCTTTTATACCAGAGCAAAAACTCATCACTATTTGCTTTAGATAGAAAGCAAGAAATTTCTCTTGAAGGGGATGTTTCTTGCAAGTCCATCTTGTACATGTTTTCTTTCCTAGGGGCTCTAAACAAGATTTGCTCCTTAGAAATGACCACCCTGGCCTTGAGAAAAATGCCCTCATACTCAGTGAAGAGCATGTTATATCTATGATCACAAAATTAGGATACACTCAGTAGATTGTACCGAAGCTCCTTGATAAAGTTTACCTTCTCAATGCTGAGCTTATAATTGCGACCTTGCCACTTCTAGTAATGTGACCTCCAACATCTTCCCCAAACAAATTGGCCCTCTATCAATCTTCTCAAAATTTAGAAGCAAAGACCATTGCCTGTCATGTGCCTAGAACATCCACTATCAATGAACCATACATTCTTATTCGTCTTTAGCTATTCCTACAGAAAACCAGATAGTTAGGTACATTTGGAAACCAAGCCTTGCTAGTCCTGGGCTTGTCAAAGTGAGCTGAGGATAATGTAACAGTGATTGATCCTATGTTCAAGCTTTGAGGATCATTAGCTGTTGTTGATGAAGAACTTTCAATCACATAGACTTTTTTTGTCTTCCCCACCACGTTTGGAAGCTTAGAGTTGACCTTCAATACTTCAGAAGTTTTGATAACTTCAGAAGTTTTGGAGACTGGACCTTCGGAAGATCTTGCTATCACTACAGCAAGCTTTAGTACTTCAGAAGCATTCTTTTCTTCTGAGACCAACTTTTCTTCTGAAGGCAAGTTTTCACTGGTCTTCTTCTTCACTTTGGAGCTTCTGAAATAAAAATATTTTCCTTCCAAAGTTGGCTTCTTCTTGATAATCTTAGAAGTCTTCTTCTTGATCATATGGATAGTACTTTTAGGATTGTAGAGGCAATCCTTAGCAAGATGAATAGTACTACCACATATGATACAGTACATTTGCTTTTTGAAAATCTTCTTTTGGGAAGAAGGCTGAACTTTATCACTTTCCATCTCCATTTTCATCTTCTTAGATGGCGTAGCAAGCTTTTTAGGGTAAGTTCTGCTTTTGGATTTGGATTGTTCAGGCTTTGTAGCAATGGTACACAACTGATCAGCCTTTTCTTGGTGTTAAGATTATTTGAACAAGAACTAGGACTCCTAGTATTAGAGTTCATAGTTGAGACTCTAGCCTTTATCACTTCAAACCCTGTAGAGATAAACATTTGTTTCTGCATAGAGTTGAAAGTGGCCTTGATCTCTTGAGTCTTTTTTGACTATCTCTTTGCTTTTCTAAACAAGTGCTTCCTCCTGGACTTAGTCATCCTAACTTTTTTTCTCTCCTCAAGAGAATAGTAACCCTTCTCAAGATGCTCTTCTTCACTCTTCTCATAGTCATCCTTCACTATCTCCTCATCATCCTCTTCATTCATGGGGTCTATAAGGATAAGCTCATCTTGACAAGTTCCAAACCTTTGGAGACCCTATAGACAATGAAGTGTGTGGAGGAGCAATCTCAATAGATCCCAATTCCTACTTATTCTAATAACAAACTTTTGTATGAAAGGATGAGGGTATCATGTTCTTGAAGGGCTTTTCTTCCAGAACACATTTTTCTGCCCTAGGTTTGCTAATCACAAGCTCATCATGATATTCAGTTAACACAGTGACAAGATCTTTGATTTGAGTCCTGTAATTTGTATATATATAAGCATAATGATTGTTGAGATTTGCATAAGTGTATGATGATCTAATGTGGCATGATGACTTAGGTAGAACCTAGGTTGATAATGTGATATACATGGATAAATTGCATGATACTCTTGTATGCTAAGTTATCATATATGATTGAACTATATTTCAACTAATATGTCACCAACGGGTCAAACGGGTCAACTAGGTTAACCTAGGATTATTGAGGTTCTATGTGTACACGTACTTATGTACTTGTGTGTTCTAGGTAACGTTTGAAGGGTTGTCTTTGCATCTATCACGAGTCTCTTTATTCACTATCATTACACACTAGATGAGTTCATGCCCCTTTATTGTATAAACTCTCTTCTGGGGGAGGTAGCATACTTGTAGTCAAACGCTATTTTATTATTATAATGTATGTTTTAACATAGTGCTTAATACCTTGAAAAGTCCTCACACTTTTGGATCGTCAATAATGGTAACTAGCGGGAAATCTTGGGTAGTACTGCTGGATGTGACGAGCCCCACCTGTGCAACTCGAGGTCAAACGGGTGCAATATTTTCCTAAACACAAACATCGTCACGACCTAGTAAGTCGTGACGGGAGACAACAACGCAACACAGTCAGCTTCGATCGCGAAATCACTATGGTATTACTTGTGAATATAGACTAGCTATCTTATTCAACACATTTCTTATGTTATACAACTATTAATATTTATGTTAAACGCAAACTCTTGAACTCACCAACCATTATGTTGATATTATTAGTATGCTATTCTCAGGTCGTTAACTCAGCTTGCCATTAGGAGCACAACACGGGTCCAGCATGCATCCTAAGGCTTTATTTCATAGACAAATTATTTATCTTTTATATATGGGTTTTAAACATTGGGATGGCGCGTGTTTGCCATATTATGCATTCATTTACTTTGGGTTTATCTTATTTTGCAAAACGCTTCCGCATGGTTTCTAAGCTTTTAAATTTTGGTTGGTTTTGTTTTGAATGTGGCATATAGTGTCGTTTTGAGTAACTAGTGACTGTGATCCTGGTTTGTTCACACACCTCACGGAAAAACTCCGCGCATGGATTTTGAGGGTGTGACAATCTAAAATATTTTGGATTTGGATTCAAATCTCTAAACGGATATCTGAATTCTTATAAAATATTTATTAGTTAACAATTTTTAATAACATTTAGAATATTTTATTAACAAAGGTTTCAAAATATCCAAAATTTTTATGTAGTATTTATTATTTAATATTTTTTAATTAAAATGCATATTGAATAATTCAGATATTTGAATATCCAAAGAATTTCAAAAACACTATCCAAATCAAAAAATTTTAGAGATTCAAAACTCAGATATCCTAATCATCGGTTATTTCCAGTTTGGATTTTCGAATGTTTTGGATTCGGATAACTATGCATACCCTTTAATAAGTATATGTTAACAAATAAAAATATCAATTAATTTAAAAAATGATATAAACTATTAATTCCACTTGTGAATGTCTAGATTTCTATTTTTTATAAAGTACTCAATTGAGTTAAATCATCATATAAAACAATTAAATAAAATAACAAATAATTGTAACCGTACCAAAAGTTCGCAGCTTGAAATTTGCTCGAATTTGTTGATACATATGTCCCTAGTTTATGTGCTTAATGTAAAAGTCTATTATGGCTTAAATATGTGTAATGAAATGATGTAATGATATGTGATTTGTGCTTGATGTTAATGTATCTTTAATTCATATTTATGAACTTATTATATAGGTTTGAAGTTGTTGTATGATTATTCATGCTAATGGACCATACTAATGGACCATACTAATGGACCATACGCATGAAGACTTCATGCTAATGGACTAGTCGCGCGACTGGACAGGAGACTTGACCAGTCGTACGATTGAAACATGAGAATGACTCAGTCGCACGACTGAACCTTCAGTCGTGCGTATGAATCAGTCGCATGGGTCAGTCAAACGACTAAACCATGCTAATGGTTCAGTCGCACGAATGAATATAGCAAACCTATAAATACCACATAATTCGTGGAAAAATGAGACTTTTGACAATTATATCGTATACCCTCATAACCTAGCCGTCCAGAGTGTCCAGAACGCATATTCCAACTTCATAGGTCGCATCTGATCGTTTTCTACTCAATCTTAACGTTTCTTTAATCGTTAGATCGATCGGGTTTGCGTTCTCACTTATTGGATCGCCAATCAAATAGGATTTCGTACTATTGGATTCGATTTCACACATAATCAGTTAGCACTCCGTACGTACACGGTCCCTAACAATTGGTATCAGAGCTTTGGCTCTTGATTTTGTGTGTGATTCGATTAGTTTTGGTGTTAAACTCACGTTTTCATTCAAAAAGGTCATCTTTTTGAGTCCACAGGAGGTTTTCGACGTTCTTAGGCATAAAAGTTTAAGTTTTTTTTCATACAGCAGATTAGGGTTTCTGGAAAAACTGTGTTTTGTGTCAAAGTGTCAGAATTCGAAAAAATTTCAAACACAGCAGTTTTTAGTTGCACACTCATTCGCACGATTGAGTCATCCGCATTGTCCATTCGTACGACTGAGTCATCCACATTGTCCATTCGTACGACTGAGTCATCCGCATTGACCATTCGCACGATTGAGTCATCCGCATTTGTCCATCTGCATGATTGACTCATCCGCATTTGTCCAATCATACGATTGACTCATCCGCATTTGTCCAATTGCACGATTGACTCATCCACATTTATCCAATCGCACGATTGACTCATCCGCATTTGTCCAATCGCACGATTGACTCATCCGCATTTGTCCATCCGCACCATTGACTTATCCGCATTGTCCATTCGCACAAGTGAACCAGTCTTGTTCTAAAGTTCAAAGTTTATAGAAATGGAAGATCAATTCATTGCCTTTACTGCTGGAAGGGACTCTTGTATTCAGAACCTTCTACTTCTAGAAAATCAAATTGGGAATCATAATAAACCACCAAAAATTATAACGTTAGATGATTATGCACAATGGAAATAAAAGTTCAAGATCTATTTGAATGGAGTTGATCCCAATCTTTGGGCATCCATTGAGATAGGTTACACTATGCCAGTCGGTGCCAATAGAGTTAAGCTGACTCTAGGAGGAATGAATGACAGCCAGAAGATTAAGTACAATGCAGAAAAGAAAGAGTATGCCATGTTGACTCAGTCGATACCGAAAGACATCATTCGTCAGTTCTCTGAGAACAAGCAGGCGAAAAAGTTATGAGAAGCACTGGAGAAAAGATATGATGGGAATGCAACGTTAAAAGCTCTAAAGGCTAAGGCTCTCAAGAAGGAGTTTGATAGCTTCTCTTCGATAAGGAAAGAGAGTCTGGATGACATTATTGACAGGTTCTACCATCTGATGAGTGAGCTGCACACTCATGGTGTAACAACGTCTATGGAAGATAATGTGTCAAGTTTTGTAGATGGTTTGCCAGATAAATGGGATTCATTTGTGTCTAATCTGAGACCAAATGATATTCTTGCAAAGTTAGATATAAATGATTTCATAATGAATTTAAGAGAGGAAGAACTGAGAATGAAGTACAAGTCATAAAAAGGATCCTATGATCAGAATCCTTCACTTTACTATTCATTTCCCACTCCAACCAGTTTGGGAGCACCACTTCAGACTGCTTGTGTGTCCAGTTCCGCGGCTCCTACTCAATCCACTGCTTCAAGACAAGAAACGTCTGGGTCATCATCGACTCAATACATAGTGCCTGAAGCCAACACTACAAAGTTAAAGACTGAGAATCTCAATAATGTCACAGTGGAGGTTGCAAAGGAGCACATGGATCTTCTTGCAGCAGTGGTTCAATCATATAATGGTTTAGTCATTGGGAAGATCGGGAATTATCATCTTGCAGGTGAAGATTAAGAGCAAGTTGACGAGAATGAGCTGGAGAGGATGGATATCATGTGGACTCTTGCAAGTGCAGTTAGACGAGTGAAAAAGTTCGTTAAGAAGACAGGGCAGAATCTTGTAGCCACAAAGGACACAACGTTTGGCTTTGATAAAACCAAGGTCACCTGCTTCAATTATGGTGAAAATGGGCATTTTAAACGTGAATGTGTAAAGCCCAAGAAAACAGGAAATGGAAATCCATTTTCCACCTTCAACCATCAAGACAATCCCATGAGTGGAGCTACCTCTTCAAGCAAAGAGACAAAGGCCTTGACTGCTCAAGGTGATGAAGGGCAAGACTGGACCTTCTGCTTTGTGTCTCTGGGTGAATCAAACATTGCCTATGTTGAGGGACTGGATGATGGTTCTACGAGTGAAGGTGAGATCACAGTTAAGCAAGTAATGTCAGATACTGAAGAAGTTGTGAACATGGTAAATCACTTGGTTGAGGAAGAGCTTATAGCAACAAGTTCAGAATCCCCAGCATCCGAAGAGTCTAACTTTGCTTTGATGGCTGATTCAACTGATTCCTCACATGTAAGTACTAAAGACCAACTGTTTGAAAAACATGCTTGTGATGAATGTAATAAATTTAGAGAGAGCATTGATCTGAAATCTGCTAGGTTATTAGAACACATTGAGAACTTACTAAATGATTTACAACTATGCACTGAAGCTAATCATATATTAAAACAAAATAAGTGCAGTTACAAAGAAAAAATAGAACTTTTGGGTAAACAACTAAGGAAAACCGAGGTTATGGCTTTCAATCAAAAAAATGATATAAAATTCTATTTAAATTGTTTGGAAGAAACAAAGAAAGAAAAAGCAGTTTTAGAAGTTGAAGTTAGTTCTTTAAAACAAAAACTGCATAGTTGGACCAGTTCTTCTCACATAGTTCAACACTTAGTGAAAGAATGAAATAATGGGAAAGGGTTGGGTTACAAAGTAGTTCCACCACCACATGAGACCTTTTTAAATACAAAATGTAGACTTGTAAATAACAACCTAGTAAAGGATCATGTGGTGTCGACTCCTTTGGTTAGTGATCCTGATTCTAAGGGTAAACTGGTGAACTCTATCACTAAATAGTGGGAGTCTACTATGGAATCAAAAGGAAAGATGCCTACTGTTAATTTGGATGATAAATTTGAAAGAGTTAATGTAAGGCCAGGTTCACACATGTCTTCTTTTGAACCCAAAATGACTAAACCAGATAACCAAACCCGTGTTACACATCAAAGTCCAAATAAACTAAAGGCTAAAGATGTTAAAAATGTTCAAACAATTAATTTTGTTAAAGATGTAGAGACATCTAAACGAGTAGTAACTAAACCAATCAGACCATGTTGCACCTGTATCACACTCAACCCACATAAATAGTTTCCTCAACATGTCGAAGGGAGATCATGCTACAGTTGTGGAAAAAGAGGACATGTTTCTTCTAATTGTCCTTATTATTAGACTCGTAGAAGAAAATCGAACTTTATGATACAAAACAAAGTTATTCTAAAAGGAGTTCTACTACTCCTCCTAAGAGAACTAATGAACCTAAAGTTCAAACTATAAGCCAGTCGTCAGTTTATCACAAGCAGGCCTTACACAAAACTGGCTTATGGAAAGAAAAGTCAAGTAAATAGTCTAATAATGAGAACAATAAGAAGAACAATAAGAAGAACAATATGCCCTCATCCTCAAGTGGACAGTGGGTTGAGTTTATGATGTATGATTCCTCTAGGTCACCCAAGCCAGTTAAAGCTCGGGTCCCAACCTAAAGTGCTCATTTCCTTTGATTGTGCAGGGTGTCCGCTACAGTGCTATCACAAATACCTGGATTGTTGATAGTGGGGCGTCTAGGCGCATGACGGGAACTTGTCTCTCCTTTTTGGTGTCAAATAAATTAAAGGAGGACATGTATCATTTGCTGGGAATAAAGGAGGATATATCACTGCTCAGGGCGAAGTGGGAAACCAGAAAGTCAAGTTTGATAAGGTCAAATACGTTCAACAACTACAGAACAACTTGCTTTCAGTCTCCCAGATCTGTGACAAAGGCTTCAAAGTTGTGTTTGACAACAAGAAGTGCTACATGCTGAAAAAGGATTACGTTATCCTAGAGGACAAAGTCTTAATGTCACTTTCAAGATATAACGATTCATATGTCTTGGATCTATCAAAGGCCTCCACAACTTATCAGAAAGTTCAATGCTTCTTGTCAAAGGCAACAGAGATGGACTCAATCTCCTGGCATAGGAGAATGGGACACATAAATCCATGGAAGATGAATCATCTGATACAGAATGATTTAGTGAATGGAGTAAATGCCAAGAACTTCCAGCTTCCGGACTTTTGCGTAGCATGTAAGAAAGGCAAACAGACCAAGTAGTCTCACAAGGCAAAGAAAGTTAATTCCATTGACCTGCCTCTCAAGCTTCTACACATTGATCTATTTGGTCCTGTTAGCACTAAAACTATTGCTTGTGATTTGTACTGCTATGTAGTAATAGATGATTACTCAAGATTCTCTTGGGTGATGTTTCTGAAAGCCAAATTAGAAACTTTTGAATCATTCAAACATCTGGTAACTACATTAGAATCACTCTACAAGCTGAAAGTTAGACAGATTCGATCAGATAACGACACAGAGTTAAGAAGCAGTGGATAGAGGAATTTTGTAAATGAAAAGGGGATTGTACATCAATTTACATCTGCCTACACCCCACAGATGAATGGAGTTGCCAAGCGAAAGAATCGGAGTTTAATAGAGACAGCAAGAACGATGCTAGCTGACTCGAACTGCCTATCCAATTTTGGAACGAGGCAGTGGCCAATGCATGCTATACCCTCAATCGGGTCTTGGTGGTCAAACATCATGGTAAAACATGTTATGAGTTGCTCTAGCGACGTAAACCTATCCTGGAGTATCTTGAACTATTTGGTGCACCATGTACGCTGCTGAAGAAAACTTAGTATCGAAAGTTCAGTGAGAAGGCTAAAGAAGGGATCTCTCTAGGATACAATATACCAGACAAGAGAGTTTATAACAACTCTATGGTCAGGTAGAGGTGTGGTGCAACGTTGATGTTCAGAGATACACCACCCCCTACTGGAAAGGTACCTTCATTCTTCTTCGACTATGATGGATTCTTTAAGTCCTTCAACATACCTCCCTCCCTTCCTGATGATGAGTTAACGACCAAAATGATGTCCGATGTCCTAGACACAACGCCACTAGACTCGACAACATCAACTCCACAAGGCGAATCTTCTAATCCTTTAAGGGGAGCACTTGATGTAAGCGATTCCTCCTTTGATGATGAAGATATGGAGACTGAACAGGTGGATCAGGGGGAATAGGTTCCTACTACTAAAAGTACACAGGCATCGGATGTCAATGCCTTTGACACTTCTGAACCTCATACTCCAACAGTTACAGATACTGACCCTGGACTTCAAAATCTGGATCAAGAAGTAGTTGTTCCCACCACTTCCGGATCTCAAATAAATGTTTATCATCCTCTGGATAATGTAATAGGGGATGTACTATCGGGAGTACAGACACGAAATCGGTTATACTCAGCTGATTATGCCTCGGTCATGGAAAAAGGCTATCTTCACGATGGTGCTTTCGATGTTTTGTGTCTCAATTTGAGCCAAAATATGTAAGTGATGCTTTAAACGATGAGGCATGGGTTAGTGCCATGCAAGAAGAACTCCTACAGTTCAAAAAGCTAGGAGTATGGACACTGGTGGATAGACCAAAAGGTGCTAAAGTGATTGGCACTAAATGGGTCTTGAAGTGCAAGAAAGATGACCAAGGGGTTATAATCAAAAACAAGGCTTGACTTGTGGTACAAGGTTTTAGACAAGTCAAAGGCATAGACTACAATGAGGTGTTTGCACCTGTGGCTAGAATGGAAGTAATCTGTATATTCCTAGCCTATGCATCTTACCTGAAGATTAAAGTTTATCAACTAGATGTAAAAAGGGCATTCCTTCATTGTGAAATCCGTGAGACAGTGTACGTCAGTCAACCTGAAGGATTTGAGGATCCTTATCATCGGGACAGAGTTTACAAACTGGACAAGGCTCTCTACGGGCTCCATCAAGCCCCTAGAGCCTGGTATGAGAAACTCTCAAATAATCTTATGAAACATGGTTTTCGCAGAGGAGTGATTGATTGTACGTTATTCATAAAAGAAAAAGACGGTGATTTACTGCTGGTACAGATATATGTGTACGACATAATCTTCGGTTCCAAGAATGAAGAATTATATAAAGAATTTGAATCTATAATGAAAGCAGAGTTTGAGATGAGTGCAATGGGGGAGATGAAGTTCTTCCTAGGATTACAGGTAGATCAGACATCAAAAAGAATCTTCCTTCATCAGACTAAATATGTAGGGGATATCCTCAGTCGGTTTGACATGGAGAATGCTTCAGCTGTTGGAACTCCACTTGCCACAAACCATGATGTGGCACCCGACAAAAATGGTGATCTGGTTGATGCTACAATGTATAGAGGAATGATCGGATCCCTTAAGCATCTCATAGCGTCTCATCCGGATATCATGTATGCCACGTGTTTGTGTTCAAGATATCAGGCAAACCAAAAGTAAATCATCTCATTGGTGTGAAACAGATTTTTGTTATCTGAAGATTACTCCAACACTCGGGTTATGGTATCCTCATGACGATGATTTTGAGCTTACAGCGTATAGTGACTCACACTATGGTGGTTGCAAGATGAATTACA
Source organism: Flaveria trinervia (assembly GCA_025506515.1). Classification (NCBI taxonomy): domain Eukaryota; kingdom Viridiplantae; phylum Streptophyta; class Magnoliopsida; order Asterales; family Asteraceae; genus Flaveria; species Flaveria trinervia. Next base: position 32,915,320 of record CM046444.1, read on the forward strand.
AGTCAACATCAGCAGGATGTCAGTCCTTTGGTAGACGGTTAGTCACCTGGCAATGTAAGAAGTAGACCTTCGTTGCCCTGTCAACATGAGAAGCTGAAAACATTGCTGCTGCAAGTTGCTATTCACAAATCATTTGGATTCAAGAGCAAATGCGCGACTACGATTTGAAATTTTCTAACACTCCTATTTTGTTGATAACTCTGCTGCTATTGCTGTCATCAAAAATCCAGTCCAACATGCTAAAACTAAACACACCAGTATTAAATACCTCTTTATATGTGAATGTTTTGAAAAGCAATTAATCGATGTGATTAAAATTAATACAAATTTTGAACGCGCCGACTACTACACAAAAGCATTTGATAAACCGATGTTTTTATATCTTTAGAGGTTAATGGCATGAAAAAGAAAAGTGGTGTGATTCTGGAGGAAGAAAGTGTGTAGTCCAACATGTTTTCTTTTATTTTCTTTCATTGTATTTTATTTTTCGATCTATTAAAATCCAAAAACACAAAATTATTTTCGGTTTTAGTATTTTAGGGGGAGAATAGGTTAGTTTAGTATTAAATTAGTTGCATTATTTAACTTACAAATAAAAAAAGGGAGGAGGGTAGCCTAGCTAATAGAATGAGATCAAATCTGTGATTCTGATTCAACGCTTATGGAAAAAGATAGTACACAGGGAACAAATTGTTTGGGACTTCAAAAGAATTTAAATGATTAAGATGAAAAATTCAAAGTATATACGTCTGAGAAGTCTAAGCAAAATAAAAGGAATGATAGTAAAACTAGTATGCTACTGAGGTAACACAGACAATGTAGACCTAGAGGTTGCTAGACCATTATATGATGTGTCGGTAGATTCAACACAATAGATGATGAGACCTCATTGGTGACTTAAATTCAAACTAAGTTGTTCAACTTGCTGTGGGTTCTCATCTTATCCCTGGTTAACACAATCAACACATTTCCAATAAGGGTGACAAGCAAAATAAACGCCACAAATGTGTGTGGATGACCACAAATATGAGCAAAGCACATGTAACAAATGCTAAAAGCAATCAAGCTGATAACTTATGTTGTTGATGTGTTATGTGCAAAAAGAAAAATAAATGCTCTAATAAGAAGATAGGTTGTGTGTCTCTCTGTTGTGCGGTAGCATTGACCTGAGGATAAACATAACCTAAATATTATAGAATTCATTGTTGTTTGTGCCTCTCTGCTATGCGGTGGTACTGACCTGAGGCTTGGCATCTCTTTGAAAGCTCTTAGAATAGTTTCTTCCTATCAAATACCCGTAGACCGCTCAAAAATCTCTTAAGGAATGTTGATTACCATATAAGTGTGGGATCCACAAATGCTTGTTGAAATGATCAAACCTAATATATCATGAATCTGTGTCAAAAATTTATGTACGGATTTAAGAGGACAATTATACTGACAATCTTTATGGCTTCAACATGACAGTCAAAATCAGTGTGTGCATCTTATAGCTCTAGTATGATTTCCTAATGTAACACCCGGTTATTTATTTATTTAGAAGCCGACGAATGAAGAAAAATAAATAAAGTCCAAAGTCGAGGGACCAAACTCGCCAATGAGAGAGAGTTGGGTATGTGGTGATATTTGTATGGAGAGGGCAGCCATTACCCTCTCCCCACACTCACATTTCAGCAAACAAAAGAGGAGAAGAGAGAAAGAAGAGAAAAGGAGAGAAAAGTTGGTTCGGGTTGGTTCGAGTCAGCAAAATCATTGAGAAGCGGGTCAAATCGAAGCTCTTCTCATTGTGGTCGTTTGTGTGAGTTCTAGGACCCCTCTTTTACACGTTTTTGAATGATTTGGGGCTGGAACACATCTGAAAAATCGGGTTTTTGAGTGTGTGTGTGTGTGTGTGTTTGACCGGTTTATGTATGTGTATGTGTATGTATGATTCGTTTGGGTCTTGCTTTTGAGCTTGTGTGTGATTGAATAGTGTTGTGGTATGCATTCCTAAGGTTTAGGATGGTTGATTTGGGCTTAGAATGGGTTTAGATGAGCTTGGAGGTCGAAAATGGCAGATTGGGTTCGGGATGAACTGCATTCTACACCAGCTAGGGCTGGGCGACCGAATAGAGGCCATAGGGCCGATTGGGGTACGATTGAGGTTCATTCGCACGATTGAGGTTCATTCGCACGATTGAGGGTTCAATCGAACCACTGAGAGCCCATTCACATAAATGCTCATCCACATTAGTTCCATTCGGATTAGCTCCATTCGCATGGGACTCATTCGCATGGAGTCCATCTGCACTAGTTTCATTCGCACAATTGGGTGTTCATCCGCATTAGTGTTCATCTGCATTGGTCCATTCGCATGATGTTTAGTAGCATGGGGGCCATGCGACTGAAGGGTGTCCATACGCCCGAATAGGGCTGTTGCACCCGAGAAAAAGTATAGTTTAACTTCTGACTTTCGGGGGAAAGTGCAGATGTAAGTTTTGACGTAAAGGTTCCCGTAAGTTCATGAAGATGACTGTTGAGGCCTTAGAGAGCATGTTGGGCATGATGATGATGATGTTGCATGATTATGCATGATGTATGTTTGATGTTGCTGTGTATGATGTTGATGTCTGTGTATGTTATGTTCCTTATTATGTTGTATGTTTATCTTTCCTATGGCTTTACATGTTATGTTAATGAATGAAGTGAAAGTATTATGTAACGTAAAGTGAAAGATAAAGAAAAGAGGAACATGAAGTAAGAATGCATGCATTAATGAATGATGAAAGTAAAGAAAGTCTTGCAACCATAGTATGTTGGGACACGCCATTAAAAGGTGTTAGCCAACGGTGTGTGGGTTCGCTACCCCGGGACGATGCACATCGGGGTCTTTCTTTGTGATTGACCATTTGTATAGCCCCAATGCTGCATACCCTAGGTACTACAACCAGAGGTGCGATGCACCGTTATAGCTGGTCTATGATAGGCCTAGGTCCACTACCAGGAATAGCTGGGTATTGCATATAGTAGTGGTACACCTAAACTCCACCCTAGGTACTGTGATCAGAGGTGTGATGCACCATTATAGCTGGTCTATAATAGACCTAGGTCCAGTACCAGGAAATAGCTGGGTAAAGTTTATGGTTGAAGGAAAAGAAAGAAGTAATGATGAAAGAATGAAAGCATGAAAGATTAAAGAAGATAATAATGATATTATCTATGTGTACGTATGTTGTATGATCACATGAAAGTAAAGAACGGTTTAACAAAAAAAGTATGTTTTATTTTATAAAACTAGAACTCACTCAGCAACGCTGACTTTGATGTGTTTCCAGTTGGCAGGTAATGATTGCTGAGGATGGCACGAGGTGGCTACTCAGCTCTTTTGGGATGGCATCCATCTATTTAATGCTTTTGTAATGTAATACAACAATGTATTTTGTAACTGATCAACGATGTATTATTTTGCAAAAGTTTTTATAATGAAGAGATGTCATTTTTGAATGTTTCTGCTGCAATATTTATGTAAGGGAAATGAAAATGTATTTTATGTGCAATGATTTACCAGCTGTAAGTGTCCCGAGAACGGGGCCTTACACCTAAACTTGTTGTTGACTTAAAGTTGTACGATTCAAGCATCGAAATGTTTTGTTAAAGTGTCAAGCATCAAAATGTTTTGTTAAAGTATCCCAAATGATTTGATAAACCTGTATGATTCCATAATGAATCTCTCCAGAAATGATCAAATTAACTTAAAGTTGTGTTGTCTAGGAAAATAAATCAATTAGACACTCTTCTAAAGATTTCAATCCATCTCAAATCAAAATTACAAAAATATATCTTGTTTCATTTTAATTTCAAGTTCGTTTTATTTGAATTTTAGTCATTATTTAGGTAAAAGTCGGACTATTCATCTGGATTCAATCTGTGAATCACTCACTAAAAGTGGTCACATATGAGGTGACCAATCGGGTTTTTGGAAATTAAAGGATCACGTCTGAGGTGATCAAATATTTTTTCAATAAAAAGGTCATGTCTGAGATGATCATCGGTCATAACGTCTTATCAACAGTTAAAAATGTATGTTTGAAAGTGTACGAGGTCAAACTCATAAGTATGAACCATTCGCACGATTGGACCATAAGTATGGACCAATCGCACGATTGAACCATAAGTATGGACCTGTGGCATGAGTGGATCATAAGCATGGAGCAATCCATGCGATTGGATCACCAGAATGAACCAATCGCACGAATGGATGAAGCCGTATGAGCCAGACGCATGACTGAACCCCAGTCGCACGAATGAAGCATGCGAATGGGCACAGTCGCACGACTGAATGTTAACTCAGTATAAATAGGGAGGAGTCAGTCGCATTTGCAACACTCTTCAATCGCTCACCCCTCATTCGCACGAACATACCGTTACTCTGCCAAAGTTCATTTGATTGATTTTACCGATTGATTGTGATCCTAACTGTTACTATCTTCATATACAGGTAATATGAGACCGAAATCGACAGAATGCCTAGTCGGTGAAGAGGATTGAAGAGCTTGAGAAGAAAAATAAGAAGATTATGCTAAGCTAAAAGGGTCAAAGAGTGAGCCTCTCAAGATCAAAGATGGTGATGGTGATGATGAAGATGATGAGGAGGAGGAGGATGATGATGATGATGATAGTGAAGAAGATATCAAGGAGGGAGGAACGAGCTGTAAAGATCAAGACGAGGATGACCAGGAAGGTGATGCTTCTGCATCAGCCTCTCCGCGAGCTCAAGAGAGGCGGACCAAACGT